>KZ807816.1:210065-222009 GCA_000696205.2 Oncopeltus fasciatus
AAAAAAAAAAAAAAAAAAAAAAAAAAAAAAAAAAAAAAAAAAAAAAAAAAAAAAAAATGTATGCAGGGGGCATACATTCTCTTCTTGTATGAAACCACAACATAATTACATTTAATAAAGTATTGTATGAAAAAATATACTAATATGAATATACTTAAATGGACAATTTGTTGAGAGACATTTTCCATTTAAGATCATTGAGCAGACTTAAGAGCAATCTTAATCACTGAAGTAGTGTGTACTTACACTTGGATGCATTTCTACCAGAATCGAATTTCCACATCGAAGTGTAACTACACACTACTCCAGTGTAAGTGTCTCAATTACCTCACGTAAATGAGGGATGTTTGCGTTAAATGTACACCCAGAAAAACGTTACCTAATTATTGAGTTTCAGTTGAGCCATAAGAAATTAAATAAATAAAAGGGAGTTAGGATTGTCCTCGAATCACAGCGACTGATCTGAACGAGAACTGAAGAAAAATTGTGATCCATCTTGCCTATGTACAGTATTATCTATAGCCTGCGTTTTTTTATTGCAATTCGCTTGTATTCGAAGGTAGATCTATCAGGGAGGAATTAAACACAAAGGGACATAGAATTCCCCAAGGTGCAGATTCTACTGGTGAGCTGTTCGTTTGGAATACTTCATCACCGCATTCATCTTGAATGCTGCCTTCTCTGTTTTTTTCGTAATAGAAAACCCATGGGTCGAGTACAAATGGCTGGAAGAGAGGTGGTGAAATCTAATATGGGGCGGAGGTAGGGGATGGGACAATAGGGGTGGGACTCCGGAACTCCCTCATTAACCTGGACAAGTCCCGACGACATCTGCTCTACACCTTCCCGGCACATTGCCTGGAGAAATCTGCTTTTCTCTGCATCCCACCGAGAACCTGTATAGGCAATGAAGTCTTGAGTATCTAATCAATGCTCCACTTTGATAGTAAATTCATGGCGGCTCCATGATTATTTTAAAAGTGATTAAAACGTTTCTCTATAAGAAGTGTTGACTAATAGCAAGTGGCATGAAGCTCATATCTGGTAAATAGTTCTCGGGCTATGCTCAGGTATATGAGATCGATCAAATGTTTTCCATAGATAAATATGTACGATTTCTCTAAAAAATCATTCTTAGCTTTTGAACGCAAGTATTCATTTCTTTAAAAAATCTTTTAGTTTTATTTGCAATATTGTGTTCTATAATTTTTTTTTTCCTGTGTTAGCCTCCCTTGCAACCACTTAGGGTCATTGGAGGAAGGGGCTATCTACAGGTTGCCACCCTATTTTAAACACCCATGGCTCAGGACAAGCTTCTATATTATAAATAAATGTGTGTTCTATAATTCTCAGCCAATTTATCTGTGACAAATATAGCTGTTTGCTGTGACACATATGCTGGAGATATATGGATTAAAATAAATTTGACCAATTTATCATTCCACCATTAGACATCTGCCTGATATGACAAATACAAAAAAAAAATTCCAATACAGTTTTGATGGTTCAAAATAATTTTCTGCTTAAAGAAAAAACCCCACATAATTGACCTATTATGATAGTTTATTATAAATTTATGATAGTAACCTCTTTAACTAGGTACAGTAAAAAAAAGAAATTAAAATTAAAAAATCCATTAAAACCCCTATCCTTTATTTAATAATTTTCATTAATCGTATCGGAGAAAGTATTTTATCGCTTTATAACAACTCAGTGAAGTATCGTATGAATACGAAGTACGTCTGTGAGACAGTGAATATATTTCCTTTATAATTTCAAATTACTGGGAACTCCCCCTTATGATCAAAGTGTTTTACTGAATTATTATGAACATTATGAATATTAAAATAATAAACATATTTTAAATGAGTACTTTGTGGATTTAATAAATTCCTACTTACCTGGTTTCCATGTGTTTAAATGAAAATTACCTACCTCTGGAGGTAGATTACCTTTTAATCAATCGATAGTGAGTTGCCCCTCTCTTGCTAATGATGCGATTTTACAAATAAGCACTCACCAGGAATATATAATGAAAGTTATACGATGTGCGTGTATACATGGCATATACACTTATACACCCAGTCATGGCACATAGTTAGAAAGTGAAGCAAGCAAGTTCATAGGTTCAGACATATTGATGGAGCATGTTTAATGAAAGTGACAGGTACAGAGAAGACACCATGTCACTAGGCAAGTCGAAATCATGTAATAAGAGATAAAAATTTCGTAAAGTTAACCCCTCAGCCACATAAAATAAGTGTTCATGAAGTAAATAGTAAGTGCAGTTAGCAAAGCTTGGTGGAAACATGCGGTGTTTGGGGAATATCGTTAATAAAACAAAGCAATGTTTTTGTAAATAGCGCGGAGGCGGGTGTACCTCCACGTAACGAGAAACCACTATTTGCTTTACACTTCCAAAACATTCAACGCAGACTGTACACCAAGAACTTTTCAATTATTATTAACAACATACGTGGACATAATGTGAAGTCTCCATAGGAATAGGTCTCAGGTACATTAAAGTTAGCTACTACCAATTTTTTTTTTTTAAATAAATCTTTATTTATTACATTCTGTTATATAATATCTTGTAATTTGATGACTTACAATAAATGTACATATATAACACAATATTTAGATATTATTTTACCATAAGAAAATTTATTGTTACTGAATATTAAGGGTATTTTATTTTTATATTTTTAAAGTGTTAGCCTTCCTTTCAACCACTTAGGGTCTTGGAGGGAGGGGCTTCGACGACGACTAGTGAAAGCTTGCCCAGACGTATGAATACGCAGCGCCAGGATTGCGAGACCCGAACAGACCCTATAGCATCCTCTCTCGTGGAAGGAGGATTTATCAAGGTCCATTACGATTTCTTCGAGAAGGATATCTAGAAGGCAGTGAGTTACTTAGGGAATTGACAAGGGTCAGCAGAGTAACGGGCAGGAGAGGTGTACACGGCATAGTCTCCTGTCAGTCGAGCATGAAGTCTAGCGGACCCGGGCTGGCTACTCCTTCTCCACTCTTCGTCGAGAGCGATTCGGAAACTTCCACAGGTCTTCCAGCTCTCGAATCCTTCGGGGAGTCAAGCCAGCCAACTCACGCGACTTTTCAAATATATACAAGAAGATATTACAAGTAATAAACAAATATATTAAAGTAATATCTCCTTCACTGATAAAAATAAATTATTGATCCTAAGGAATTTAGTAATGTCCGAAATCCTCAAGCTGATTATATTATACTCAGTCATATCCTTTAGTAATAGTAGTGTCTATTTTATATCTACTATTCTTAGCAGACAACTATCCTTACCCGCAGAGAAATCAAGCTATTCTCATTGGTTCCATGACGAGGCTTTTAAAAAATGTCGATGGTTCTTCACCGATTCCACATTTGAAAAGCTAAAAATACGTTTATATATATATTTTAATAATGAAACCAAATTCAGTATTGAAACTTATTTTTGGATGAGTTCATTATCGAGATAAGAGGTTGGGGGGGCGGAGTTAAGGGAGAACAAAATTAAAAATATCTTCATTATATATTATTCAAATAACATATTGGTTATATACTAACATTGAGAAATTTGTATTTTTTTTTTTATATATTACCTATAACGAATATTAAGAAAGATATTTAATAAAGTAATTTCGTGTGTTAAACCCTGCTATTTTGAAAATATAGAAACTTAATTTGGAAATTAGGCTTTACATTGCAACTACTTGAAGCAACTGATTTTTGTTTTGCTCAGCTGAAGGAGATTGGAGGTTTAAGGAAAGATAATCAATTTTAATATTGAAATCTTCTTCGTTGTTTGAACCCGGAAAAATTTGATGGAACATAATAGATGCATAATGTAGAAAAAGGTTCATCTTCTATGAAACTTTTACTAAAAAGCTTATTAAGAAAGAAATTTACGAATGTAATACGATGGGCGAGCGCTGGTGAAGGGAGGAATTCCTTCCTGGGCAGTCTAGAGTAAATTAAATTTCATAATTTACTCTTATTTACATTAATTTTTAATGGTATTCTACAGAAATCTGCTTAGATTACACAGCTCCTGCGTGACGGATTTTAGTATAAAGAATTTGCTAATTAAAATTTGTTTCTGCACTAAATAACTATTTGGACTATTTGCAATAGTTTCTAGGTTGGCATATTCGGTGTATATTGTTTAGTTTCCCAGGTCCCCCTTAAAAAAATTCGTTAATATAGTTAGTCTAAGCCTCTAGCGGTGTAATATGAAAGTTTCAACTAAATAGGTTCTATTTAACCTTGCATTGATGCCAAAGGCGTCTTCAAGGTTTTTCTACTGAGAAATTATCAAAATACGAGTAAGTTAATACGGAATTCACTAAGATACCCATTAATTAAGAATTGCAACTCATTTGTTAAATATAATGTCACAAAATACAAATATACGGGAAAGTACATCTTGTGCTCGTGTTAAGTCTAAATGTGAATTAAGTTGCCGAAATTTTATATTTGTTAATTAAATTATCTGTCATCGCAGAATTCTAGAAGGTCAAAAGTCCTTCTTTTAGTAATCTTTAAAATGAATACAAAAAGAAGGACTTTTATCTTCATAAGGAGTCTGCAAAATATATTACTAACTTTGGTTTGTGAATCAATTTAAGCATAAATATTCTGTGATTAATAATTATCACTCTTGAAAATAAAAATTAATTGAAGATGCAATTTTTTTGTGAACACAAAATAAAATCTTCAAATGCTATCACTTGTTGTGCGGAATTTATATATTTTACGAATTTAGCATATTTTTGTATTTTATAAACCTGCTAAATTCTTGCTCTAGACAAAATTTTAAATTGAAATTCTCACCAAAACTTAAATTAAGTTTGACTTCTCTAAGTTTCGATTTTTGAGAGTGGTGTCACTGGTCACCTCCTCTCCTCATGTGACTTTCATTAATGTCATTTTTTTTTCTATTATACATTGTAGTCGAATTAAAAAACATCGACCCCACTTTTAATAAGTTTAAGCATTAAGGCCCAAGAAGTCGCGAGGCCATCTTCGTTTTAATCGCCGGGGAGGATTCAAAGGATCAGAGTCCGACGACAGGGATTGGGCTGAAATTGGTGTTTACTATGAAAGAGCTTGAAGCGGGTGGAGATAAGGTCTTTGACAAAAGGAATATTAAAGTCGTGATGAAGGGTAGAGTTGGACATATATTATGGAGCGTTAGCAATTATTCTGAGAATTTTGGACTGAAAAGATTGTATTCGTTGGATATTGGAAGGCTTAGCGGCACCCCACAGTTCTGCACCGTAGATCCAGATTGCTACTACCAATTAGAAGGATAAGGTTAGAAGATTTCTAGTCGATGTAATCAAAAATGCTATTTAACGCTAGCAACAACATTTGTGTATTCAATTTCGAAATTATAAAAAATGTAAGCACCCTCTCAGGGGTCCATCCGCAAGTTGAATAAAGGCAGTAGGAGAAAGTAATCGCTTGCGTCTAATCCTTATAAAAGAGGATTCCAGTGCTATGTAAAAGTATTGAAATAAATAAGAACTTTTCTCTTAACTTTTATTTTTTTGTCGAAACTTAAAGGCCCATTCTGAATGATTCCTTGGCTCCGTGAAGAACTCAATCGATCTTAATAATATCAAACTCTTTGACCCTATATTGGACCTACATTTCTATACGGTAATTGAATTACTACAGTGCATTACCTCAAAAAGTATTCAGAGAAATATGTTAAGTCTGCAAAGGGCTAAAATTTATGCCATGGAAAATGTGTTGAGACATCCTATATTTGGCGAAAAAATCGGAACATATTTTTTCCGAGAGTTTTATAAGATATCGAAGATATGTGGGAAAAATAAGCAGAGCGGCCATAAGCACGATCTCTTTAACTTACTTGTTATTGTAATTAATTAAAAAAATAACTTAAATTAAAATGCTGAGTTATTTCTATAATCGTTCTATTTTTGAATACTTGTTTCAACAACAATTGTTTAAAAAAATGAGACAATTACGAAACCGATTCTTATTAATGGTAAACCAGGACATACTCGACTAACTGATGTAGGAGTTAAAAACGAAATTTTACTAAAAATGCTCCCGTGAAACTTTTCTTCGGTTTATAAGTACAGTATTTGTATCTTCTCTTATAACTAATACTTATTGTCAAATATTTGTTACATACTGAGTTCTATTTCAAAAATAAGTTCATTTTGCTAGTTTGCATTTCTCTAAGAAATTTTGGATAGTTCATTATGTGAATAAAATGTAAAATAGAATAGTGCATATTTATTATTCAATAATTTTATTGTTTTGAAATATAATATAATATCTGAATTTATATTTGTGTATAATTATATATTTTGTATTTGAATAAGATTTTTATTTATTACTCCCATACCAAAATATTTTAGAATCTCTTAAAGTATTTAGAGTAGCATAGAGCATATAAATTAGTCAAAGCTATTTCCTTGTGTATTAATGTGTACGGTAATATCCCTCTTTCTCCTTGTTATATCCTGACGGATTTTTTAGAGTGCTCTTCCAACTCAAGTGTTAATTTCGGCCGTGACTTCCTCTTGGTATACCCACTCCTACTTGGCCGTGATAAAACCACCGTTTCCTCTGCAATACCATGAAGAATTTCATTCCTCAATATACTAAAAAACTGGACTGTATTAAAATATTCTTTCCCTAAATAGCGTTATTCGTGGTTTCGGCTACATTGAATGCACTTCATCAGATAGTAGGTAGGACAAACTCTTGGCTCTGTTCTGCCTAACGACGAGTTAGGCATACGTTAAGTGGGGGAAGCAGACTCTCACCAGGACATATGAAGTATACACTGGGCCAGATGAAATTTTTCTGAATTAACTCTTTATTAAAAAAAAAAAATTATCTGTACATTTTTACACTTAATTTTTTGATGGGGTACATGATAATAGTCCTTGCTCGTCTATCCCGGGACGTAACCCGTCCTCAGAGAGAAGCCCAGGTTAACCCGCGGTAGACTATCCGGCACCCATCTTCTCCTTATCCTAGGATAAGAAGGAGACTAGGCAGGGAGTCAAGGAGGGATTGAGAGAGGGAGAAAAATGCCAGCGCATTCACTCCCTAGGTATTAAACTAAACTGACTGGAGTAGGAGGTCCCTTGGCCACCTCCTCTTGAGGCGTCGGGGAGGGTTGTCGGGATGAACGTGGGATGCCAAGGAGAGGACTAGAGGATTTGGATATCCTTGGAGGTTTGTATGGAACTTATCAAATCTGGAGGGGATGAGCTCGGAAACAAAAGGTACTTGCAGGTCAGAATGGATGGTTTTATTGGATACGTAGGGAGGAGTGTTGAGGATTGTGTGAAGTACTTTGGACTGGAACCCCTGGATGCATCTAATGTTTGATGGCTTCGCTGTGCCCTACAATTCATGGGCCAGATGAAATTGAGCACTTTTGTAAATGTAGGTCCAAAATTAAGGGGAGAGCTTTAAGGGAATTTAATTTCCCAGTAATCCCCTCTTTTACACAAGCGCGAGCCCTCACTAGCCCACACATATACTTAAGTACGCGCGCAATATAAAGCTCTTATTCCTCCATTCATTCATTGTTCAAACATGAACAGATAATTATTTATGAGGACGATTTTATCGACTGAAAGATCTTTAAATAAATTCAGTTTAATTATTCGTAACTCTAAATAAAATGTACTCGGTGAATACCTAATGCTTGTCGATATATCGGACTGAATTAAATTGAATAGCTTCGCTGGCATTACCCTCGGTCAATTGACCAAATAAATGGCTTACTTCGGCGATAGGTCTATTTCTTACCTTCTACTTATCCATTTAATGGAATTATTCTATGCCTACATATTGACATACAGATTTGGTGTCTACTCGAATGAACCGCAGACATTCCGACAAGTAGAAATAATTAAATAGTAGAATATATAAAAATGAAGAGTAATATTTAAAGATTACTTTCTGATTATATATAAAGATTACTTTCTTTATTAAATTAGAGTTTTAGCTTTTTCAAATTTATTTTTAACCTACAATTCCCCTTTATACTGTAACGAGAGCAAGCTGATAGGCTTAAATACCTCCTGAAAGGGCTTAAACTATGAACAAAAACACAAAATGTAATTAATTTGGAAACATATAAGTATATTGTGAAAGTATTCACAGGACTGTATATTTTTTAGACGTTTTCTAGGCAAAGAGATACATAAAAAAAAATTAGATGATTCATGTAACTACGATGTTACACCGACTCCCCTATTTCGGTGTGACGTCTATGAGTTCCTTCCGATTTTCATTAAGATGAGCCCTTCTCTGCAAGGCTGCTGGGAGATCTACCGAGTTCACTTCGAGGGTTCTTTTGGTTAGATATTAACTCGTCTTGTGGCATTGAATTTAAGAGCATTAGTTTTGTGTTCAAATTTCTTCCAGTCAACGCTTCTGCCGGTTTCCGACCCGTCGTCTAGTGCCTTGAGGATCGATAAGACAACCAAATCGGTTCGGTTTTGTGTTTAAGTCTAATTTATCATCCTTGGAACTGAAAAACCTGTTATCCGAAGTTCGAATTGTCCTTCCGGCTAGTCTGTTGCTTTGATGGTAAGGGAACGTGGATATATTGCTTTAAATTTTTTGCTCGTAGATGGATTTGAATTGTTTACTCGAGTTTTGAGCCCATTATCAGAAACGATGAGGCTCAGTAGACTGTATCGTAAAAAGATATTTTAAAAAGAATGGATTGTCTCCACCGATTAATTTGTTTTCAAAGGAATATCTACAACCCATTTGTTAGTAACATCGATAACCACCAATAGTAGGCCAATAGTGGCCTCCGAACAGTCCAGCGTAATCTATATGGACCCGATTCCAGGGCTCTTTGGTTTGTTCCACGACAGAAGATTTCAGCCTATGATGAACAGTTCTATTGTTATGCCTATAATTTCTAAATTTAAACCACATTCATAATTATATTTAATTATGAATGTATTCTTAGATCCATTTTTCGATCCGATTTATATTATTGATATATACATAAAGCATACAATAACATCCCTATACCTCTCTCCGATTCATTCCGTTACCTTAGGTTTCACTTTGACGACTAAACTGGAGTGAACATACTCAAATCAAGCGACAAGAACTCAACAGCCGCCATGGATTCTTATACACCCTAATAAATAGGTACTCTTAGCTAAAAATAGAAAAAAAAAAAAAAAAAACTAACCATCTACAATAACATAATTCGACCAATCTGAACTCACGGTGCAGAACTGTGGGGTATCGCTAAGCCTTCCAATATCCAACGAATACAATCCTTCCAGTCCAAAATGATCAGAATAATTGCTAACGCTCCGTATTATTAGTCCAACTCTACCCTTCATAACGACTTTAATATTCCTTTCATCCAAGACCTTATCTCCACCCGCTTCAAGCTCTTTCATAGTAAACACCAATTTCAGCCCAATCCCTGTCGTCGGACTCTGATCCTTTGAATCCTCCCCGGCGATTAAAACGAAGATGGCCTTGCGACTTCTTGGGCCTTAATGCTTAAACTTATTAAAAGTGGGGTCGATGTGCCCCTTATACCTGCAAAGCGATGTTCATTTATTAATTTCATTGTAATTAAAAATTTGTTTTATATATGTTTTTTTTAAATTGTATATTTCTCTGTCTCATCAAAATTTTGATGAAGATCTTGATGCTTGACTATGTAGATACGTTACTTTTTCTCGCACGTGGTCAGCCTAGAAGAAGTATTTATACGTTTTTCAGGAGACCGTGGAAGCCAACATGAGCTTCTTTATTTGTCCATTTGAAGAATCCGACTAGTCGTACGAGTTGTACGAAGCAAAGTTGGCTTCTCTCTCTTCCATTCTAGTTACTTGAGTAAGACCAGCCCGGAGAGGGTAGAATTTCACACTTTCGTTGACAGGGCCACCTGAGAAACCCTTGTACACTTGTACCCTTGCCCCTTGCCCGCCTTCAACATTGATTGGTCTATAACTTCTCTGTCCAAATACTAATCAAATGGTTAAAAATTATTTTTTATTTTTATAATTATATTTGGAACTTATTCTTAAAGATAAAAACAAACCTGAAATATCGGCTTATTTTATTTGGTTTTTTTGGGGGGAGTTTTTTTCACGAAAAATTAAGTGTTTTTGGTTTTTCACATTCCAGTCAATGAAATGTGAACTTAGGGACAGGACGTCTTCTCTCATCTTCATGATAGCCTTTAAGATGGCTTACAACGTAACCCGAAACGTTGGCAGATAATCCTTTATTAAAAAATACATTTTTTAAATTTGTGATTTTTGGATCTACCTTGACCGAACCCCAACTAAAATCATCTCAGGTTTGAGTGTTTTTTCTGTTTGTTTGATTTGAAAATTCATTTATGCCTTGACACAATTTATCAAATTGAGCTAAGGGAGTAAACTAAATAACTCCAGAAAGTTATTTATTTAATGTTAAAGCCAAAGCCTAAAGTAATTACGTGAAATAGCACTTTTGGTTATCCGAGTTTTAGCGTTTCCGCCAAGTGCCAGGTGCATATCTACCTCAAGCAAGAAGTTTCAATCTCTCTACTTATCGCCTTAAACACTTCTGTCTTAAGCATACTTACTTATACACTCCTTTTCCTGGCTTCCTCCATCTTCTAAATTGTCTAATGTAACTGACGAATGTTATCATGATTTAATGGCCTAATAAATCAGACATATATAATAATGGAAAAACAGCTCTTTATAATTCCTATCACTATTGACCGGGGAGAATTTATCCTACTGCATCTGTGTTTGTGCAACACACACTTTATTGATGAGTGCTCTAATAGAGATTACTAGTAGAGAATTTGTTAAAGTTCGGTCATGAAATACAATTTAAAAAAAAAAATTGAATTATTTGCAAACGTTTCGGCTTTGTAAGGCATCTACCTCTTATATTACGTCTTATATGAAGTCATAAGGAAAAAAAAGTATGTAATTAATATTATTATTACATAGAATTTACATGACTAAAAGTGATGTGATATCAAATATTGTGGGGGAGAAACACCAACAATGTTTGTTTGTTTTTAAACTCTTTATTTTTACAAGGGAGGCTAACACAGCAAAAAAAAAACACTTTATTCAGAAATTACATCCTGCACAGCATGCATCTTGCAATGTGCTCTCAAAATATGTAACACCTATGTAGAAAAATTATTTCACCACACCTACATATCATGAAGGTGAGAGGGGCTGTCAGGTCACCTGGATCCCATATGCATGGAAAAATGTGTTGTATCCGGGACCTACAGCACTCTAAAGAATGTGTGCGGTCAGTACATAGTTCTGACGGCAAGAATTGTTTCCATTGAATAGAGAATGGTATTTAATTAGGGCAGGATGTATGACAAGAAACCTCTAGGCATTACGAACAGAAGTACAGAAGAAAAACGTACTATTCGCTGCTAGTATTGAATCCGGGTCCTCCTAAGATTAAAATTTGTTTGAAAAACAAACAAACAATATAAATGGAATGTTTCCGTTCAAAATACGAATAAATCTTGTATCGGCTAAACTCAGCAACCTTTCCATTTTTTTATATTTTTATTTCAGTAAATTTTAAAAATTCCTTTTAAATACATTTTATATCTACGAGACATTGAGCTAGTTATTTTAAATATAAGTGCCAAAACATAGATTTTAATGTATTAACAATAGGGATACAAAAATATTTTGTTACTATGACGGCAGATATATTTACAATATATTTCAACATTGTGCTCATAATTCTAATATTTTTTTTCATATCCTATGAATTAGAATACAAATTGTACTATAAAATCAGTTGAGGATTAAGGCTGGGATAGTTAGCAAAGAAATCCATTCGAATTTTATTTTTCTACTTTATTTTATAAATAATAAAATTTAAACATTTAAAAAGTTTT
>KZ807816.1:231746-251300 GCA_000696205.2 Oncopeltus fasciatus
AATAAATAAAAATTATATTTAGGTAATGAAACACATACATGAGTCTCCGATTTTAACAGCTATAGAGCCACAATATAAAAAACCCGCCCCCTCCATCAGACCCCTATAAACCCACTATAACTAAGTACCTCTCGCGCCTGTAAGTGGACAGCTGGTCCTGGGGAGTGTGCCAGTGCAATTCTATCTCGAGCTTCAGGCCTAGGGGTTGATAGCTATAGGACTGTCAGGCCCCGCTCCCTGTGGAAGGGAGCCCACTACAACTAAGCATATAAGGCGGGTACAGGAATGGCACCTCGTGCACCTGTAAGTGGACAGCTGGTCCTGGGGAGTGTGCCAGTGCAGTTCTTTCTAGAGCTTCAGGCCTAGGGGTTGATAGCCATAGGACTGCCAGCCCCCGCTCCCTGTGGAAGGGAGCCCACAACAACTAAGCTTATAAGGCGGGTACAGGAATGGCACCTCGTGCACCTGTAAGTGGACAGCTGGTCCTGGGGAGTGTGCCAGTGCAGTTCTATCTAGAGCTTCAGGCCTAGGGGTTGATAGCTATAGGACTGTCAGCCGGTTCCTATCCCTTCAAGCTCTCCTCCTTCAAGCATCGGGAGCGGTAGTCCGATTTTCGATCAAGCTGGTGTATCCACAATCAAAACTATCTGCAGCTAAATGCTGAAAAATTTTAAAAATGAAAGAGCGTGCTTTGCGGTTAATAAAGTTACCTATTCATTAAGCATTTTTATTTCCTACAATTACTGAGCTCAAGCGTAAGTGAAGCTTACAATGTCTATTTATGTGGCGATAATATTATATTTTACTTTTATATGAGATCGATAACTTTTGGTTCATTTGCACACAAAAGGGCTAGACTAATTAAATCATCTTCTATTCTTATTCTTTTAAATACTGTAAATATAAAATAATCTAGACTCCAGTCATGTGTTACCGAGTCATTCTTGGACCTCCAACTACACTAATGTCTATGTGTAATATGTGCTTACACTCTAAGTAAGCTGTTTTAGGTTCATTTGATTACTATTAACTGACTATAGTAAGTTACTAAAGAGTGGGCATGGGTTGGGGGTGGCTGGGGGTAGAATGTTCCCCTAATCGCCAGATACCATACAGACCTAGTACTCCACCGCTTCGGATCTAAAGTTAACTGCATTAATAATGTACTGTCTCTGGGCTGAAGGGGGCGCCCCATTGAATGGTAATCTCCCCACTGCCTCTCCCTTCCCTCTCATTAAAATGGCTAAGTACTTCTTAATGGCACTCTCGAGACAAATAATAACTGAATTATTTAAAGGGTTAAGAAAGTATGCCCGTCTTTGCTTATATTTCATGCAATTTTCTTTGTCCTCCTAGCCTGCTCAATTGTTTCAATGATTAAACTCGTGCTTAGAATAGAAATGCTGAAATAATTAGGAGGTAGAATGATTCTGAAATTCAAAAATATATCAGCTGTAAATAATTGTTCTAAATTTTTTTTTTTTTACTTATTTTTCAACAACTTCGTATCTTGAAGCAAGTAAATTACCCTAATATAAATATCTACAGGATATCCCTATTCTTTCTTTTTACCATTTATTATAATTGTTTTACTCATATTTCTACAACAGATTAGCTGGCACGCTGAAAATGCTGTTCTATGATATACTTAACTGAGAATAAAATTTTTAAATTCAATATTTAATAGTTTACGCAACAGAAGATTCGGTACCCAGACAATGATTTAATAATCGGTATTTAACTTCCATCGGCTAATAATTAACACTAAGCAAACTGATTATAATAATAACAACTGCACAAATAAATTTTTGTTTTTATCAGTATCATATATAATGGTATTTTACAATCTAAGCCGTAAAATTAAAAAGTATTTTAAAAAAATTAAAACTGTGTTTAAGCTTAGGTCTAAACTTTGGCAATATAAATTATTAAACCTGATTTTTCCAAGTGAGGCATAATTTGTAACATAGATGAAAACACGTTCAAGAAAAAATCTCTAAGGGCTTACAGTTTATGTCACTGAAGGACACGCTTACAACAAACTGAAGAAAAACAGGCTTCTCTTAAATATGCTACTGGGTCTTTCTGGTCCCTCGTGCTCTCAATTACGGCCTATCTCCTAGCAGGATAAAAGTTAGAGATGAGGTATAAGCTAAGAGAACATATTATGTACAGCTCATAGCGTTTGTCCAAATACACATTTTCTTAATCTCTCTTCCACTTTAACTGGGCCTATTCCCTAGCAGGATACAAGTTAAGAGATATGATATCAACTAAGAGAAAAAACACACCTTGGCATAATCTCTGGTCCTCTCCAACACGGCCTATTCCCTAGCAGGATACAAGTTAAGAGATATGATATCAACTAAGAGAAAAAACACACATTTGTTTAATCTCTGGTCCCCTTCAACACGGCCTATCTCCTAGCAGGATAAAAGTTAGAGATGAGGTATAAACTAAGAGAACAGATTATGTAGTGCTCAGAGCGTTTGTCCGAACACACTTTTTTTAAATCTCTCTTCCACTTCAACTTGGCTTATCTCCTAGCAGGATACAAGTTAGAGATGAGTTATAAACTGAGAGAACAGACTATGTAAAGCTCATAGCGTTTGACAAAACATCACAAACCCGAGGTCAATGGTTTGTCGTTTTGATTAATTGAAAATTTCAATTATTAATTAAAACCGTTTATGGTTAATTAATTAAAAGCCTATGAATGGATCTGAAAGAATCAAAATCAGTCCATTCGTTTCCAAGGCATTTCGTTGACGGCAGATAGACAATTTTTTTCCCACATGAAATGTACGGGTTCTACGAGTCTTGAAAAGAAAAATATCAAATTTTGAAGATTAAGGGGGTTGTGATTTTGATTTCCAGCTCATTTTAGTCTTTTTTTCAATCCAGTCTACGCCCTCTTACTCAAACGTACGCATATTTAGCTCCCTATAAGAATTCTTTCCACTCTCTCTTGCTCTCTCTCTCCCATCCCACAAACGCTTTGAAAAGTACCAAGGACTGAGGAGTCCGTAAATTGGGCATTCCAGAGAAAAAGCGGTGGAAGAAATTGGATCCGGAGGAAATATAAAAAGCTTCCTGTTGTTGAAGCGTGAAAGGAATGCTTTACTCTAGGGAAATTTATGTGCAAATACAAGTGTATTTGCATGTCAAGGGAAAAAATATACGCATGACCTGTCTGATGGCCGAATATCTCAGAACTTCACTCGCTCTATCACATAATGACGTCTCAGAGGCATTTCTCTTATCACTTTGGGATAGCCAATTTTATGGAGGGGAAACTGGTGAGCCACATAATTCCTGTCTGCAGCGAGAACTGCTTCCAATAATTTCTATTTATTTTGAAAAATGTTTATAATTGGACGTTGAAATGAAGAAGAGGGAAGTCATTTAAGGCTAGTTACTTCGGTGATTTTTTGTTTCACAGTAGGGCTAAGTTATTACATAAAAATTGATCTAAATGTAAAATTGTTTATGTGAATAATATCATAAACCTGATTGAAGTCTCTTTCGTTGTGATTTTCAGAGTTTTACAAATTTTATTTTATTATTTTTAAGTGATATTAAAGACTTATTTTTACTTGATTCATTGGTAAAATTTAGTTCATTTAGGATTAATTAAAAAAAATTTATGCAACTAATTAAATATTCTATTTATTAAAAAATATATTTTTTATGTATTCCTGTAAAAAGAATACTACATACAGAAAGAATACAACTTTTCCCCCTTATAGAATGTATTTTGCAAAAAAATTCAGTTAGTAAATTCCACTATTGTAAAGGGAATCACTATACGATATGTAATCAGCTGATCTGCTAGAATTGAATAGCTAAATTTGATATCACTTGAATTATTAACGTCTCTGTCGTTATCGTTATTCTTATTCTCGATAAGCAATTGTAACAGAAATTGCAGTACAGTGGGGCGTTAGTCTGTAGGTAAAAATCTGGTGGTAAAGTTGTTTGTGGTTGGATTTCATGCCAGTTGTTTTCAACTATAGTGAGGGCTTTATCAATGGGAACGTTCATGACGTCAGCTAGTGACGTCAAGAGATAAAATTGTTAAAAATTTTGAGAGATTTGTTTAAATGTTTAAGGTAAAGGGAATTTAAAAAAATAATATTAAGAAGGTAATTTAATATTGTGTTGGATCGGATCTCTTTTTTTTTAAAATATAGATCCATATATCAATCTAAACCTTTTATTATATTCATTTTTGGTTAAAATCATATTAGGGGGAGAGGGAGATTAATAAGACACAAATTTAATGATATTAATATCTCCTTTTTTATTTGTGTTACGATAAAGTTTGGTGAATAATGTAATTATTAACGTTTAACTTTTATTAAATTTTACAAGTTTTATTATTAAATTAATGAGATAGTTTGTGAATGTAACTACGCTGGGTGAAGTTATCCTCTACTCGACCTGTATGGAAAGTCTAGAGATTAGTGATGAGAAACATGAGAAATCTGCTTAGATTACCAGGCTTCTGCTTGACGAACTTTCAATCTCTTCATTAAAATTTGATTTGAAGTCCTAACTTTTTTTAAATTATTTTTTATTTATCTATTAGATTGTTACATTCTGTAAGTAAATTTACATTTTGAAATGTTGTTCAATGGCTATGAGTAGCATTGACATAAGGGAGAGAACGGCCAGTACCGCAACTCCGAAAAAGAAAAGAAAAAGTCATAAATAAAATAAAATAATATATATATATATATATATAGTATCAAGAACAGGTGTGACAGAGAGTGCAGTGCACACACACAAAAAAAAGAATCACAAGGAATAAAATCCTCGTCGGTGAGGAGTGAAGAGAGACTAAAGAGCTCGGACAGGAAGGATGTAAAAAGATTGCTAACATATTGAAGTTCTGGATTGGCGGTGGGAGAAGGGGTGTGTAAGATGGTTGGCCGTGATATACGTGGTTGAGGCTGAGATAGGGTCTGTGGCTGAGGTTGTTGTTGCTGGTAAGGCTGGCATATAGTACGAGATAGAGATCTAGGCCTGGGTTGTGGGTCCACCTGGGTGGGTATCTCTGATGTTGGCTTCTGTTGGTGGATGGCAGATCTATAAGAGACACCTAGCTGGACGATTCTTGATGGTGGGCGCAAGTTTCGGGTAGCAGGTTTTTGCGATGATACATGTTGATTGCATACTTTTGTTTGATCTGCTTGTATACATCGCAGCCCCTGTAGCTGGCAGGATGGTTATTGGAGCATTGGGCGCAAGTAGCAGGTTTCTCCCGTCTTTTTTGGCAGTTGGTGTGATGCAGACCACTCATGTGATGCATTCACGCGGGTTATAGTTGCAGCGGCTTTGGTATACCCAAATTGTTGGCAATTATGGCACTGGAGAACCTCTTTTTTTCGTTGGGACTCTCAACTTTTATGATTGTTCGGCACAGTGTTGAAATTGAATATATTTCTTGAACGTTGGGCGTTTTTTCAAGATCTATAAAAGCAGGTAGGGGTGCCTTTTTTGTTCCTCTTCCAGGGCTTAAAACATTGAGAATGTTTTTCACTACGAACCCTAAGTCAGTGAGCTCTTCTTTGATGTCATCGATCGGTGTAGTGTGATGGAGGTTCCTAATAACAACACGTAGAGTCCTCTCTTCTTTTAGCTGGTTTGTATGGAACAGGGCGTTTACCGATTGCATGTAGCGTACTATCTTCCTGTAAGAATCTGATGAGTCAAGATTGATTTTTGTGTCTGTCTTTCGGCTCATATATATGTATTTTCCACGGCCTGCACTCTCATCCAGCACATCAGGTCAAAATGATATGTTTTTAACGAATTTGGAGAGGGTTTCAGAGGTCTCCAGTGTCCCTTCATTAGGGAGCACATTGAATGGGTTCGCTGCGAAAAATGGTTTTCTGTGAGTCTTTATGAGCTGAGCTGTAATGGTCTGGGTGTGGTCGAGCGACCCGGTGTCAGAGGGTGAGATATCGGTAGATGTGGGTTATTAACCGGCGATGCAGTTCTACTTAATGAGAAAGTGGGTTTATTTTCATTTAGGCTGGAAGATGAAGTTGTCTTCGTGGGTCTGCTTTTGTCTTGTTTTATTTTATTTTTAGGGGGCGACATTTTGAGTCTCCCGCTGAATGAGAGCGCTTTCCTTTCATGGCACTTATTTTATGATGTTAAGCATCTCCCATTACGTAAATAATAAATAAACAGTAAATATAAGTATTTACTGCTCTTTGTCGCTAAGCCAGGGACTGAGCAGAGATCACTTAATCTGCTTAGCTGATAGTGTAACCCGGCCGACAGCTGGGAGCTGGAGGGGGCTCGCTTGACCAAGCATGTCTGCTTATATGCTCCTCGCTACTAAAACAAAATTAAGTATTTCACTCACCTACTGTTCGTTTGTTCCTCGGTGAAATTTCTCTAAACTTCGTCAATGTCTTCAGGTAACTTCGTCATGTGACCAGTTTGGTAAAAACTGAATACTTTTAATCAGTTCAAAAGAAACAATTGCAGAGAGCTAACAAAACACGTCCTCTTTCTGTAATGGTTGTTGTCGAACTCTGAAGTTCTAACGTAACATAATATTCATTTGACTTTCATATATTGAGAAAATAATTCTTTATTCGTTAAAACCGAGGAAAAAAAGCAACATCAATATTACTATACATACTAAAACTTTAAAAGTATCTAATTCTTTTCATAAATAATAATAAAGCAATAATTTTTCTTTAATAATAATTAGTTTAGAAAAATCAGTATTTTATATTTATTTATTTCCTTAAATATCTGTCTCTTGCTCCATTTCGCTTAAAAAAGTTATTTTAGTAATTCAGCCTACCAAGCATAGTTTTAGTTTTAAATTTTTGTGTGCTCCTTTTATTAAAATGTTTGCAGAGTGTTTACAAATAAATATAGTCGTATACCAATGCACTTTCCCATTTTCTTCTATTGAGATTGAGGTATGAGGTGCGTATGTAGTGAAGAGTATACCGTCTCATCAGTATGTAATATAGAATCTTATCATCAATCAGAAAACTTAAATGCATTTTAATGCACTCTCTGAGATGCTGTCCTGTGCTTGTCTGTCCACAAAGAAACCACTTTGTCCCTTAGTAACATAGTTAAATAGTGGTTTTAATTAAGAGTAATCAATGAGGCTGTTGGAATACTATTTGCACTATCTCGTAGGTTTGCCCGCTCAATAATACTTGCTCTCAATAATGGAACAAAGTTATGAAGGATCTCAAGTTGCAAGCCTCTAGCAACTAAATTATCTTAGCCATTCTCTGACTCTCACAGAGATTGAATATGTATTCTGAGACAGTCTGAAGCCACCTACGGGACTGCTCGAGACTACTCCAGTAATTACTGACTCCTTCACACCCATTTAAGAGGCAGGGGTGATTTAGGTGAAGCTCTTCTGTATCTTATACCACTAATCATTTTTCACTGATGACAGTATCACATCTTTCGATAAGGGAAGCTACTGGGACGCGTGCCCCAGACAAGTGAGCCAGAATCATTATTCCTATACCACGAAAAGCTACTTATGTTCTTGTCACTTTACCAAAATCTGCTAAAGAAGGATTTTTAGTGGTTGTCTGTGACTTTTTTATGCAATGGATTTTAAATAGTGGATTTAATTAGTGGGTGATTGTTGTGACCAATATATAGTACGATATTGTTTGTAGGGGCTCCTGAAGTTTAGGGGTTTCTTGACAGGGGTTTACGGTGGGAGGGGAGGGGATGAAAGGTCTGCAATTGGAGTAGAAGAACAGAAAAAAAATACAATTTCAGGTAGCCTACTTTCCAAGCACACTCGTGACTCTATATCATTTTATAACACTTTCACCTTCTGCAAAGGTTTTTCGATTTCATTCATAAAAATACTACTTCGGATTTTTTAAGGTAAAGATTAAATATAGTATTGTTATTTTCTTATTTCACATTTGCTTGAGGAATGCAAGTCCGTCTTAGTTTTGAAGGCGGACCAGAACTCCCTGGGCTATATTGTCGAGACGAGGGTCGATATCACCCTTCTGTTTTCGCCATTGTTCTACTGGCTGCACAGGAAAGAAACTCTAGAAGCGTCATCAGTCGAATTCCGCACAGCAACGCTGCTCGTCTTTTTAGTTTGATGTAAATAACATGGAACTAAGGAGTTGTTTGAAGCAAAAATAATTCGTATTCCAGTCATCTTTCCCATCGAAATGTAAACCACTGAATACATGGGTATCTTCTAATAGTCTCAAATGTGTGAGCTGTTGTGACCACAACAAGATAAACTAAAATAATGTTTTGTTACGAAAAAAGTTAGATATTACTAATAAAGTTAGATAATTAGCTGGTAACAGGATTAGAAGATCCTAGCTAAATATTCACTAGAAAAGAGAAATAAATATATGATTTTTATTTTCTTTAAAATAATGTACAATTTATAAATAATACTAAATTAAATTCACAGTCCGAGTACGACGATTAGAGGTCGACCTATAGTGCTCTCCAAGTAAGTATTGCTAAGTTGAGTAACACCTTGTTGGTTAGAATGCATATAAAGGACCCTTAGAAAATGTTGATTTGTTTTGCTTAAATAAAATCTACAAAATATTTCTTATATTTTATACATCCTCGCTTTATATAATATTCTTACTTACTCTTATATTTAAAATTATCTGAAAAATTATGGAAACAGTAAAGAATTTGTTGGGGTTCGGGCAAGGTTGATCCAAAAAANATGATAGCTTAAAACGTAAGCCGAAACATCGGCAGAAAATAAAAATTAAATTAAAAAAAAAAAATTGTATTTTGGATAACAGGACCCAACCCGACCGATCCCTAATAATTCTCTACTAATACTTTGCACTGTCAGAAACTCTCCATTATGGAAACATACTGTAAATTTAAATGAAAATGTCTGAAACTATGATAATGTGAACTTTTTGTGATTACGAATTTTCAAAACTATGAGAAGATTGAGAACAACCGTTTGATGAGAATATGGTAAGAAATAAATATGTTTCAATTGTAAACAAAACACACATAGTTTGAGGCTGATTGTAATGTTTGAAAGACTTACTCCTGAGTAAAGTTATTTCAAACCTTTAACCGCGTTCATAAAACAGTGAGAGTATCGTTCTCTGAATGCAATATTGCTGAAATTGTGTGTAAATCTGGTAGTATGAATATGTATAATATCACTCTAGCGTATCTCATAGGATAAGTCAGGTCTCGCAGTCCTAGATATTGAAAATAGGATGGCAATCTGTAGACAGCCCCTCCCTCCATGACCCTAAGTGATTGGAAGGGAGGTTAACCCTCCTGAGAAAAAAAAAGGGGTAATCTACAATTACTTCAGAGGAGTGATAAAAGAGGTACCTGAAGAATCTTTGAGATGCTTGACACATGACAAGTTCAGGGTTTCCGAACAGTGCCCAGTATATATACCTTCACTATAAAAATAAGTTTAAAAAATGATGAAGGAGGATAAAGAGAAATGATGAGGAAAGAAAAAGAAAACTTCTAAAGTAAGGCAGGAGAGAATAAGTTAGAGAATCTCTTATATAATTTAAGAAAGACATTTTTAATTAAGTTAATTTTAGGTTAAAATGAAATCACTTAAATTTATCTCAATGTAAACAGTAAAAACTACTGTGACATCATTCCTGAGCAATTTAAATGGCCGAATACTAAAAGTAAAGATTGTGCATGAGGAATATTTAAAAATAAGTTTTATGGGCGACGATTTTCTACTTCTCTAGCTGAAATATGCTCTTGTATGGCATAAGAAAGTGTAAGAGTTCATAGATAAGCTACTATCTATGATGTAACAGAATCATTATTTCAAAGTCACTTTATTTCTCTCTGTATGCTGCTTAACTTAAATGCACGAAGCTTTCGTAGTGCACGACTTACAGGATGAGATGGTAAAATATTTTGATATAATAGAATGAAATAAAACCATCGGCAGTAAAAGGCCTCATTTTTCACTATTTCCTTAAGTTCCATTATAATTATACAATTGAAACTTGTATAGAATGTTCTAAAAAAAAAAAAACGTTAAACGAAGAATCTGCTATGACTAAAGGTCTGTAACGAAGTTTTATTTTAATTCAATATCTTCTTCCGTGTGTGCCGTAGAGAACTTAATTTAATATTTAAAAAGTGATATCCATTATTATCGACATCAATCAATCATTATCCCCGGTTATTACAAACATATTTTAATTGTCAAATGTAATTGGCTGGCGAGTGTAGATAGAGTAGCGAAGACCAATTCCAATAGATAAGATGCTCAAAAAAGATATGCACAAGAGAAGGGATTGTCTCATCTAGTTCCACCATTCCTAAACATCACACTGAACTTTCAAAAGGCTACAGTTCACTCATATTGTTATTAGAGAATTAAAACAAGATTTTCAACCTTGACCGAACCCCAACAAATTCTCTACTAACAATCTCCACTGTCAACAACTCTCCACTTGAAGTTTACTCATATTGTTACTAGATGTTTTTTTGTTGGGGTTCGGTCAAGGTCAATCCAAAAAATACAAATTTAAAAAAATGTGTTTTTAAAAATTTATTATCCAACGTTTTGGCCTACATTATAAATGGCTTACAGAGTTGTTGAAATACAATATCATAAGAATACAAATAAAAGTAAAAATGAAATGATTTACAATATTATAATATAGAAATTTAATGTGATATCAAAAGTATGAATGTTGTAAACTATGTAGAAGAATGTAGCATGTAGAAACAAATTAACCACACCTACCAATCATGAAGACGAGAGGGGACTTCGTGTCTCTAGGTTCACATTTTCATGACTGAGCGAAAAGGTTTTGAAACATTTTTTTTTAGAAGGACACCGTGGATGGTGGAAGGGTGGGGGGTAAGACGCGGTAGGTACAAAGGAAGAGCGACCTGTTTCAAAAGGGGCAATAAAAAGGACAAAGAAGAAAAAAAGGGTGTTATTGAGGATAAGTAACTTTTGGAACTAGGAAAATTGTTTGACAGGTTTCTAAAGATGGAGGGCTAATAGTTTTTGTGAATGTTAAAAATGTTTAAATAAGTTGAAGAAATTTTTTCTATTAAGTTCTGTCGTTAACTGGATTGTGTTGTAAATTAAAGTGAACGGTTTCAGATAAAAGGCGTTTGTGTTCATAGAGTTCAGTAAAAAGAAGGGTAATGTTCTCGAAGTCTTATGTATGTTTTTCATAAAAAAACATATAGTGTGAAGGCATGTGTTATTCATTTTTTCTTTAAGCCATTTTTATGATGAATAATTCTACGGGAAAAATGGGTTTTTAGTTTGTCCAATGTAAGAACCATGGCAATTAGGAGTGGAACGAGGAATTTTATAAACAACATTGGTTCTGTTAGGAAGGGGGATGGAGTCTTTAAGGATGGTGTTAATGGATTTTAGTTTGTTGTTAGTGGAAAAAGCAAGCTTAAGGTTAGGGGAAGTTTTTCAGAGAGATTTCTTAATATTTTCAGAAAGTTTTGGAATATAAGTGAGAGAACGGAAAATGAGGTCATTATTTTGAGGGAGGGCCATAGTTAGAGAAGTGGAAATAAAGAATTCTTTCATAAGTTTGTTAATGGTGTAAGTAGAAAAATCATTAGAGAGGAGGATTCAGTTACACGTTTAATATTTTTGCTATGGAATGTCTTGTCAGAGAGTGTGAGTGATCTGTGTAGATAAGGTTTTTGGCTACATTTATCTATTTAAAAATATTATTGGCCACATCCAATTTTTACTCATATTGGTTTGTCAATCTTAAAGAACGAATACAACAATTGCCGAAAGAAGCTCAAGATCCATGTTTAGATAATTTATTTTTTGGCGGCTTCCGTACCTGTGTATACAAATGTATATAAAACGGGCGAAAAATTTTAGTAAATATATATTAGTAACAAAATTAATTTTTATATTACAATTCATAATGAGTCTGTAAATGTAAAATATCCACTGTAAATGTAGGGCGTAAATTAAGTAGAGTTATTTTTACATGAGATGCAAGAAGGAGTTAGTACTAATTCATTAGTTAATGTTTGATTAATCATATTTTCAGTCCTTTATTAACGTCACAGACTAATTTAGTCATAATGTTTACATTATATTTTTTTTTTACTTGAAAACACACATTCCTGTCTTCCTGTTAAAGGGTACTCGAAAAGTGAACATCTTAAGCTAAGATGATTTTAGTTGGGGTTCAGTCAAGGTAGATCCAAAAAACACATATTTAAAAAATGTATTTTTTTAATAAAGGATTATCTGCCAACGTTTCGGCTTACATTGTAAGCCATCTTCAGGGCTGTAGAAATACAATGTCATGAGAATACAATAATAATTGAAATTAGTATAATAGAGAATTATNACACATATATATATATATCTTACACTGTAGAGTTAAAAAAATGGTCTGTTTCTAAAAAATGTATAGAAACAGACCGTATTTTTAACTCTACAGTGTAAGATCGGTGAATATTCCTTGATTTTTTTCAAAACTCCCATCATGCATGATTTATTAATTTATTCAGACTCTTTACTACTGTGACTTACCGTCTTCTGATTCAACCCTTGGGAGGCCATTCTTGTAAAACTGTTACACAAATTCAGCAAATTTTTAACAAACAATTATTAGATTTTCTAACTTATTAAAATTTTGTTAAAGCGATGTTTGGTGACATAATTAATCATCAAAATTAACGACAATTTTGAAAGGTACTAGACTGATGCTTACCAAAGCACAAGGCCTAGGAAATAGTAGTGCCTAATTAGGGAGAGAAAAGTAACCCACGGCGTTTGAACCTTAGGGTGAGTTTTTGAGTAATTAAAATAGTTTTTCTTAGTCTTCAGGTGGCTGATGATGGGTTGAGCTGCACTACCAAAGCTCCTGGCAACCACCCCAATCTTACAGGTCTTGAAATTGTAAGTCCTCGATTAGTGATCTGGGTAAGGATATTTAACGAGTATTTTACTTTGTAAAATACAGAGACTGTCTAGCTTACGGTAAAGTTTCAAATGGTGTACTTAGAGGAACCCTAGGGTTCGGATACTAGCTCTGAACACACTTGCATCGCACAAAAGCGAGCGGACATATTGCATGCGGTTCCGGATCAAACACATTGCATTTTATTTGATTCTCTGCGCAAGTTTTAACATTTTTCATGGCTATTCTATATTATTTAAGTGTTAGCCTTCCATTCAACCACTTAGGGTCATGGAGGAAGGGGCTATCTACAGATTTCCATCCCATTCTTAACGACTATGGCTTAGGACATGCTTTTAATTATAAATAAAAGATTGACCTGGGCGGGATTCGAACCCGCGGCGTCAGGATTGTGAGAACCGAACGGATCTCATGAGCTATCCCGGCGCCCCATAGTTTAAATCCTTATACACCAGCATTGCCTTAGCGTTACCCCACTAAACCTACGAGACCCAGCTTGACTACTCACACATTCATTTAGTTCTCACTCCGCATTCACAACTGTCCCCAAGCGTTACTTATGTAACTCTACGAGGCCACACCAGTTATACTATATGATGACCAGCTTGACAACTAGTTTAAGTCTCAATTTCTTCCATATCCACTTGCGATTCTTGCGTGACGATATGATACCATGTTTGATCCCTTCTGTAATCACATGAGGCCCTATTTGATCCCATTCGTCAAATGTAAAACGTGTAACCTTTGTAATTTTATGAGACCTTACATCTTCCCTCTTCACATTCAGCCTGACTCCTCACACATTCATTTAGTTCTATCTTCGCATTCACAACTGTCCTCCAATTTTACGAAATCCTATTTAATCTCTCACTTACTTATTCTTGTTTACCAGTGGCTCTTAATTTCTTATCCTAAGTCGACTCCCGCATTCTTCTATGTTTACTGGGATTATTATCGTTAAGCAACAGGTCCTGTTTGATCCTTTTGTTCCAATATTTGGCTTTTATTCCTGCTTTATTTAATATTTCATTTATTTATGTTTTTATTAAATTCTGAAAAATAATTTTCGTTTAGTAATTTAATTGAATTAATATAATTCAATAATTATTTGAATTAAAATATTACGGAGGAGAGAACGACCTGTTCTGCAACTTCAAAACTATTAATTAAGTGGAAAATAATTATTTTAATTGAATTCACAACTTTTTGTTGATTGACATATATTTTTCACTTGGCAAGAGATCTTAACTAATTTAGTTTTTTGGTAATGCATACTTTTATTGGATAGAAAAGACATTTTAAAAATTTGGAACATATATATGTATGTATGTCTGACCCATTGCCAATGACCAGAATGGCTAGGAACTGTTATAGTTTTGAATTTAGAAAAATAAGTGAAAAAATTTACCTAAGTGAACACATAAAGAGCCCATAAATAATCAAAATAACCCAAAACAATAAATAAAACCCTCCACTCTAAAAAAGTTATTAGAGAAGTTCAAGTCAAGATAAATTTTACCATGAAATTGAATAGTTAACTACTATACCTGCTTATTATAGAAATGTTTACTTCACTCAGTGAACTAAATAGCTGAGTTTTTGTACTGGTTGGGGATGGTATATGCAACAAATTTTTTTTTTTTTGACAATTCTCTAAAATCATGATTGATAATAACTACTACAACTTGATGATTGAATACGTCATTAATTTCTCTTTTTATTTCTTTCTAGGTGACTGTACCCTGCTGTCAGTTGCAGTTGGTGAAAAGACCGGCTGTTAGTCAAACGTCCCTCTTATATCGACGTGAAGATTGGATTCTTGGTGACATGTCTTTCCCTTCACTTTCGCATTTCTTGTGCCATTGTTGGGGTATATTCACTGAGAAAAATTTCGCGTTCACATTAAAAACATCAGGGTAGAGCTATCATTTTCTCTTTTGTTTAATGAGTACCAGTACACTTACTTATGCGTATTTATTTAATACATTTTTTATTGAGTCTAGTAGTTATATGGGTACTCAATAGTTTGATGCTTTATTAATCAAAAATGGCATTGGGGGGGGGGGGGAGTCTCAAAGAAACATGTTCAAGGGTTTACTTATTCAAGATTTGATGGCCTACTTGAAAGAATATACACTTCACTAAAAAGTGGGCGTTAGGAAATATATTATTATTAGATGATTTTAGTTGGGGTTCAAGGTAGATCTAAAGCATTTTTTGTTAAACATGCAGACAACAACTTATTGAAAAATAATTGATAACATTAAAACAGTAATTTGTCACACCTACCTATCATGAAAACGAGAGAGGACGTCCTGTCCCTAAGTTCACATTTCCATGGCTGAGGGTAAATATAATTTTTCTGATACACACCGTGGGAGGTAGAAGAGTGGGGGGAAGGTAAGAGGCGGAAGGTACAAAGGGACCCTTTGTACTTTTAAAACTTAGGGATACCATTTAATATAATGTCAGTTTTACTAATACTATCGCGAAGCTTTCTAAGCTTAATTCTATCTATTCCCTTTTATCACTCCATAGCAACTATAAATTAATTATCTTTCTTCTGAACACAGCCCTGTCTTCCTCACACATCCAGCCCTAATAAATGGTTCCATTGATTGGCGATTTTTTTTTTTTTTTTAGAATTATTAAAAGAGTCCCTTGACTTTGAAATATCTATGAAGACCTCTGAAGATATGGATTATGATAAGTGACAAGAACTCAATAAAAGCTACGGACTCATACAGAACTATATGACAAGGCGTTCTCTTACAGCAGAGAATACCAATGGTAAACTGAATCTCTACAAGACATTACTGCGACCAATCTGGGCTTATGGTCTGGGGTGCCGCAAGCATTCCAATATTCAGCAAATGCAATCGTTTCAATCCAAAGTCCTTAGAATAATCACGAATGCTTCTTATTATGTGTCCATCCCCACCCTAAACTTATCTCTAAACGCTTCGCCTTCTTCCATAGCTAGCTCCCATATCACCCTAAACTAGTATTCCCAATCCCTGTCGTCGGACTTCAATCCTTACAATCCTCACCGACTACTTAAATGAAGATGGCCTCGCGACCTCTTGGTCCTTGACGCCTAAAATTATTGAGAGTGGTGTCAATGGGTCCTTTTTCTCTGCAAGATGACTTTTAAATTATTTTACTTACAATTTTTTTTATTTTATAGTTTTTGTATATATGTGCCATCTAACTAAGAAGTGTTTCATTAACAGAGTGTAATGAATAAATACTTTTGTAAGTAAAAAAAAAATCTTTCTACGCAAGTTAAATATGTATGCAAGAACGTTTTTTTAAATAATAACAAAAATAAATTAATTACGATTTAATTGTCAACTCAGTTGCCCCCTTAGTAGTGGATACATGAATACACGTGACTAAATATAAAATTTTTTTTAGAAATTGAAATTATTTTCGAGTATGGAAAACTATTGTCTATGTTTTTCTTCATTCATGAAGAAAATCATAGACAATCCAAAATTTACATTTTATTTGTTTTGAATGATATTGCATGTATTGAATGATAACTTTATAACCCGAAAAGCAGACCTTTACGGATCTTAAAATCCAAACAAATTTTAACTTTTCTATTTTCGAGCAATGAATTACAAATTTTCTTCTAGAGAAAATCTGTGTGTAAGAAATGGGAGAGGTTAAGGGTGGACGATACGATCGTCTTGTTGTGAAAGACATTCTAGTATTCTTTGTTGAACATGAACCAGTAGTTAATCTGTAGAAATTGCCACAATTACCACGATCATGTGTACTTGATACATACAGACATATATTGTATATCAGTAGTGTGTTAGAATCATTCGCAAATAAGTTATACATACGACGACCCTAAGGATACGAATTCTACATAACAATAATTAAGAAAATCCACAATTCTCAATATAAGAAGGAAAATGAAATAACATCAAATTTTTAGTCTGCCATATATAAAGAAAATGCCATCAGGGCAGGACAGTCCAAATTTTATTTTCGACAGAGTAAACCTTTGAGGAAAGAAGAATTACGTAATGGGGAGAGACACAGTTCAAGTAAATTGACCCCTATCCTTTAAGCGTGAAAAAGACATGTTGGAGCACACACTTTAGCAGACAAAAGGCTATTTATTTGTTTTATCTAGCCTTTGACTTTAGGCAGACATTTAACCTCTCTTGCTACACCCTTCTCGTCCTTTGGACAGAGACCCTTGTCCCTTTTCTTCTTTTGCAACTGTTTTCCCTTTCTATCACCTGCATACCACACACAGTTTGCTCAACTAAAGTCTTTCCACAATTAATTAATATTTATGCACTTTCTAGTTATATATTATAAGTAGTTTAGAATTTATAAGTAATTATTGCTTAAAAAATTCCGAATAACGGAGGAAAGTACTTTTTAAAATTTAAAATACGGTAATAAAAATAATATCCGTGCTGGAAGAATTTCATAGTGAAATATGACGATGTTTTAGTTTTGCAGTCCCTTTGTATCATATTCCACAGTATGACAAAACACGATATAACATAATTACTTAATAAATTATTTAATTTATTAAATAAGGCCAAATTTCAGTTCAATTTCGCTTAGGAGGACCCACCAGATTCGTTGCTTTTCAAACAGTTTTAAATTCCTAAATACAAATCATAGTTATACGTTCAAATTACAAATTACATTTATTAAAATAATTCTACTGCCCTATATTGCAACTGAGTTTAAAGCGTTTAGCTATGGATTAAAAAAATTATCATCATAAAAAAAAGGGATATAATAGGCATTATATTTATTATTCATTATTAATTGTTTTATTATTAATCATTTTTATTTTTATTTTCTGAATTAACTCTTTATTTAAAAAAAAAATTATTCTGTACATTTTTTACACTTAATTTTTTGATGGGGTACATGATAATAGTCCTTGCTCGTCTATCCCGGGACGTAACCCGTCCTCAGAGAGGAGCCCAGGTTAACCCGCGATAGACTGTCCGGCACCCATCTTCTCCTTAGGATAAGAAGGAGATATTATTTATTAAAATAATTTTATTAGGTGAGTATTATAAGGAAGAAATTACGTTTTTGGTAAAGTAAAAATTAAGAGTAAGAACGCACACACAGAGGAATGATAAAAAAAAAAAAAAAAAAAAAGAAATCGGTACCCAGGGAATTCAATAGAAGGCGGTATCTGGGAGGGTGCCTTTATTAAAAGGGCAAGTTACTCTTGGAAAAAGAAGGGTGGAGCGGGGGTGCAATGATCGCGTCCTCAAAGTCAAGGGGCAGAAACAAATAAAAGCAGGCCTTCGTCCCTTTAAGTGCGGTCCTTTTGAAAAGTTGCTAAGACGATTGCCTGGAACAGCCGCAGACATCGGTCTGCAAACCGCCTCCCACCACTACCCGTCATAGTGGTTGGACTTATCTCTCCCCCTACATCTGTCACTTCTACATCTTCTACATTTCTAGCATCTGCTATTCTCATCGATCCCCAGACTGTTCTATCTCACGTCTCATTTGAAATAGGTAAGCGTGTATACCAAATTGTTAACCATAAATGATTGAAAAGGCATTTGTTGAGAGGGAGATAGCTCCAAAGTAATTAGGAGTTTGCTTTAATGATCCTGTCGTTGACTCTCACAAGTTGCTCACTAATTCTTGACGCCTGAATTTGAGAATAATCACAGATTTTGTCCACCACGTCAACTTTTTAAACTGCATGATATCCTCAGAAATAATAAAAATCATGCATTTAAAAGAACATAAAGTAAAAACGTACCAAATATACAGTTTAAAAAACATTTAATGTAAGTTAAATCGAGTTCATACATATAAAATTGTTTAATTAATGAACAGTACTTAAAAATTAAGATACAAATTTGCGTTTGTAGCTTTTCTGGAGTGTTTAGTTTGTTGATACATATGATGGCTGACTATTGTTACTCCAACAATAGTCAGCCATCATATGTACGTCCCATCAACCTTGATACCTTGCTTCCATGACCCTCAAATCTTGATGGAAACGCACACCTTGCTCATCACTTACTGCACCAAGATTGTCCGGAAAATTAGCAAGGTTTAATTTAATGCTCATATTGCAACCTAGTTTTTGGAAGCTTTCCAAGGGTTTCTGGACAATTTTGGAGTAATTCATTGCTCGTGTATTTCCAAGAAAGTCTTTAACAATGTTTTTTAGTGACAACCAAGCATTCTTCTCAATTTCTGACATTGTTACCACAAAATGGAAGCTTAGCATGTGTTCCCTTGGTACACATCCGTAAACCCCCAACCCACTGTTTACACATTTTATGAGGTGCCCATGCATTATCTTAATCACCAAGTTTCACTTTAAAATAGGCGAAATATGCGTGTCTGATAAATGTACTGATGTTTGTCCTTTAACTGGGAATAGTAAAACTGCCACATATATAACAAAAGAATCGAGGCTGTTTTCGCACTTTCGACATGTAGGAGCAGAGGTAGTCATAAGGAAACGTTTTAGTTCAAACACGCTATGTAGTTCTGTACACTTCCGTAACGATATACTAAAGACATTTTAAAAGATAGACTTAATAGTTTTAACTTCAAAAGAGGTTTATATATATATATATAT
>KZ807816.1:293123-309430 GCA_000696205.2 Oncopeltus fasciatus
ATATATTAAATCCCACATTTTCGATGTAGTCGATTGCACAAACTTTGTATATAATACTTATTGGCTAACAATTATTTATTATAATTAAATATTATATTAAGGGTCGCCGGGATAGCTCAGGGGATCCGTACAGGTCTTGCAATCCTGTTCAAATCCCGCCCAGGTCAATCTTTTATTTATAATATAGAAGGTTGTCCTGAGCCATGGGTGTTTAAAATAGGGTGGCAACCTGTAGATAGCCTCTCCCTCCAATGACCCTTAGTGGTTGCAAGGGAGGCTAACACAGCAAAAAAAAAAAAAAATATTATATTCACTCTTGTCCTCCGCTCCCATCTTGTTATATTTCCCATTGAGTACCCCGTTGACTGAAGTTTCTCAATCTTCAGACGGCATTGATCGGTTTGATGCTAAACCCGCCTAGCTCTTCTTAGCTTCTTACGTTGGTTTATTCCATTTCCCAAACCATCTCTCCATTTCCGCTCAAAGTTCTTAAAAATGTGCTTAACCATTATAGCATTGATAAGAACTGCTCGGTTAATAGCAGTAATAGATTTATGTTAACATAGCATTTTCTTTTAAATGTTTTAATGAGTGAAAGAGTCGTATCCGACCCTCTGACATACACATCATATGCGAGCACTAAAGAAGAAAGTTTTTGTTTTGTTAGGGTGATCAAGTTGAGCAAACTTCACAAGATTTCTTGGCTCCTAGCCGATTTGCTGGGAAGTGTTTACTTCTCTTCTTAGGTTGTAAACGCCTTGCAGTATGCAGTCCTGCGTTACCTTGCTCAAAGAGAGATATTTTACTATAATTTCTCCTGATTAAACTTGACGTTGTCCCCTGCTTTCCCATATTCCTTATTTATACCTCACTGGCTTACTGTAATTTCATTAAAAGATGATATTTTTCTATCATGGTTATTTAAGTTCTATTATATTTCTCAATGAAAATATTAATTCATTAATTCGAAGGAATAGAATAAAAAATCTAAACTGTCTCACCCAGGACACGAACCTGGATCTCCTGCTATTTGGGCAAGCGCGTTATCCATTTACGCCACCGAGACTAGCCAGATAAATCATTAAATTCCCAACACTAGTACCGAGAGCCTAACCTCCGAGAAAGACGAATACTGGTAAGAGCTAACATAGTCAAGCTACTTATATGACTCTCGTTATTTACTTTTAAGTTAATCCTAACTAGCGCTGGCTAGTCTCGGTGGTGTAATGGCTAGCATTCTTGCCCGAATAGCAGGAGATCCAGCTTCGAGTCCTGGTTGAGACCGTTTAGATTTTTTATTCTATTCCCTTGAAATAATTGTTTAAAATTAACGTGGGATTAAACACTGTGGCGGCGTTTTCGCTGGTTCGAATTTGGTAAATAAATAACAAATATTCAATATTAAAACTAAAAGAAATATAAATAAAAATTGAATATAATAGGTAGCAATTTACAAGGTAGCTTCAGCAGGTAGTTCGATCCTCTCACTCATCTGCAGTTTTTCCTCCAAAGCGGCCCTGAAATTAAAGGTCTCTAACTCGGCCAAGAGAAAAACCCAAAAATTCAGAGCACTTACCTTCTGGGAATGCGTGGCAGCGGTGAGTGAACGAAGAGAAGTGGACTGTATTATGAATTGGAGGCGCATAAGGCGGCACGAAATACCAAGACTTTTATAAACCGAAATGGATACTTTAAAACACTTTGTATTTACTGGAAGCAGAGTGGTTTCTGGAAACTGGAAGCAGAGTTCTCCAATGAGAGCTGGAAGCAGAGTGTCTCCTGTGAGAGCTGGAAGCAGAGTGAGAGCTGGAAGCAGAGTGAGAGCTGGAAGCAGAGTGAGAGTTGGAAGCAGAGTGAGAATGAGGCAGGGGGACACTGCATTTAGGCGATAAGGGTCGCGAGTTCAGGTGAGTCAGCCCTGTGCCGAGATTAGGGCGCTCGGGACTGATAAAGGAGGATTACGGCGCGAACAAACACCACAACTAATAAAAAAAATATTCATATTTGCAATTGAATTTTACTAATCACAATGTTAACACCACAACTAAAAAAATATATATTTTATAAATAAATTAAAAGTAATTAACAATAGTCGAATAAGCAGCTTGACAATCTCCTTCGAGCATAAGACGTTGTATACGCCTTTCTCAGAAGTTAGACTCTCGGTACTAGTGCTGGGAATTTAATAACTTATCTGGATTGTCTTGGTGGTGTAAAGGCTAGACAGTTAACATTTTTTATTCTATACCATTGCATTGATTGTTTAAAATTATGTGGGATTTAACACCACAACTAAAAAAAAATATTTATATTTGCAATTGAATTTTACTAATCACAATATTACCTTACATGAAGCCAAAATAATTTTTGAGATAAAACGAATCTGTGAAATTATACGAATTATCTTAAAAATTCGTCTGTCAATTAACTTCAGGTATATTTTCCTTTTGCTTGAATATGCAATTAAGCTGGTGTTTTGTACGAGGTTTTAAAGTTCAAACATGCTGTTAGAAAATAATAAATGAATAAATAAGCAATCAGTTCATGCTAATGACAAGAACGATTCGATTAAAAAATGCAAAAAATGCACTGTAACCTAGTGAGAGAAGCGAACAGATCGATTCCTGGTAGTATTTTTATTTAAAGAGTACAGAGATTGCAATTTGCAGTGAATTTCGTTGTGGTTCGCTGGTCATTTGCATAGCATGGGATTTCCATACATTTGTCGCTTAGCGATTCATGAGCAGCAGTTAGCAGGAGAGAGAGGCCATTCTTTTCGCAAAATTCAGGAGTAACACCTTGTCCAGCAGGAATTAGTTGTTATGAAGAGCTATTCCCTGGAAATTTAAATGTTTTCACTTAAGGCACATTAGCATGACAGAATAGTTTTGTCGGACGGCAGGGATTGGATGGAATTGCTCAGAAGTGGGAGAATCCAATCAAGGATAACTGACAAATATTCAATCCTTCCCACTATGGTTATGTTTCAGTTCACAGGTTGATTTACTTTAAAACTGAGGAACCTCGTCATCATCATGCGAATTTCAGCTTAGGTGGAATATCATATCTTGGAAAAGATCTTAAAATTAGTCGAGCCTAAAAAGAAATTACAAACTCTGTTTTCTCAACAGTGAGAAAAATTTTAATTCCAGATTATTTTTATTCCTTTATTTTTTACTGATAAAAAAAATCAGCTCACAATTTACTGCTCTCTAAAAGAGTACACTGCAATAAAAATATAAAAATTCATACATTACATTTTGACACAGACTTAGGGTCCAACTAGCAAGACCTCTAATGAAAAAATAAGAAAAGGAAAAACATTAAATTATATTTAAATTATAAACAATTTAACGATCTGAAGATAAATCACAGATTGTAAATGTGTAGAAATTAAAAAATCAGTAAAATATACATTATAAAAGAGCTGAAACATCTTTATTTCTTCATTTGTTGATTGTTTTGCAGCAAGCACATGGATGTAGTTAAGTTTTTTTTGTAAAGTAAAGTCCTAACTTCCATATGTCGTTCTGTTTCTTTACCCAATTTATATTCTTTCGCTGTTGGAAGTTTAATAATAATTGATCGAGATTATATTTGTCTCAAAAGAGTGTAGTAAAAGGATCCATTTATTAAAGAATAATCAGACGGTACACCCTTCTTCCATTAGATGACAGTTTAGTAGAAAGCTTTACTTCAAACATTCTTTTTTTCTTTGCACAGCATAAATTTTTGTGGGGTTCTATTTGAAATATGAAGGCCACCAATATTTATTGTTGCTTATATCTTTAAAATTTGATGATTTTACACAAAACAAAGATTAATTGTTGTTGCTGTGTATTTTCTTTTTGGTAATTCATCGCAGCTTATGATTCAACTTCTCAATACTCACTATATTTCCTGAAAAATTATCCTTGTCGAAATGAAAATAGCTGCTGGGTTTTGGTAAATCTTCCTTTTCCCTGTAAAAGGATTCTGGCTTGAGACAGCATTGTGAACGTTAATTTTCTGTTATATGCTGTATTTATGAGTTACTGATGATTAAAATTAGTTTACTGTATATTCTTATGAATTAAAGTGGTTGGGATTTTCCCAAGGTTATGACCAAATAATTTATACTATTTTCAGTACAATAGAAGTATTTACCGTCTTAGATTGTTTGAAGATTTGTAAAATGAGGGGTGTTCGGTAGTTTCTTTAAAAATGTAAATAATTTATAGTATTTTGTTGTGTTGATGAATTTTGTTTTTATTTTTTGATAATTTGTGTCGGGATGTTGGTAACGCCTTTACTACCTCCCTAGGCAAAGCAGAGCGGCAGAGAAGTGTGTCTGGTTAAAAGGAGCTATCAGTTCCAAGGAGCTGAAAGTTCCTGTTTTTCTAAACATATTAAAGATATGGACATCATGACGCCTGACCTTTGTATCTCCTTTTACTTTTATTTTTATGTATTCCCAGATTTTTTTTTGTTATGTTGTTATTTTCATTATTGGTAATTTTTTTTAAATTACTTTTCTTTAGGCTATTGTTTTATATATTTTCGAAGTGCATTTATATTTTCATTTATTGTTTTACATCAGAGCGAATGCTGTTCTTTTTTATTTGGTATCAAAAATATCATATTGCTTGTCCTATATAAATAAACTTCTTTTTTTCTCTCTCTCTCTGTCTCTCTGCTTTCCTAGTGAAGCGTCACATTTTACATATTCCATAAATCAATTATGTTTTTCTCAACATATCTTTAGCCGACCGTATAAAAATTTAAAAATTAATTTCCATATGTGTTTTTATACAATTACTACTAAGTAGTAACTTACGTAGTTTAGTTACGTGAATACGGCGACAGAGGTTGAAATCTACTTTACTTAAAACTTACTACTTTGCATTTGAAAAAAAAATGTTGGAATTTTCAATTACTCATCTTAATAAATAGCTTTATAGCATCATAAAAAATCCAAGCTTATTATGAGGGTTGATTAATTCAAATATTTTAAATATATAGATCTTTGCCATTTTACACTTTAAAAAAAAAATCATTTAACCATGTTGAAAATTATTAAATTTTCTTTTGCATAAGGATAAGAATAAGGAAAAGATTATTCAGTTAAACTAGTTAGGAACAAATAGGTCTACGCATGTCTCATGGTAATAATAAAGATACCTATAAGGAACATTCTTAGTGAAAATTATATTCGAAATTTAGCGAATTAGTCAAGGGGGTCTAACAAAATAGGGGAAGATTCCACTGTGATTCAGTTAGAATGAGTCAGTATGTCATAGTAACACGGCTCAATATCTAATTACATCTCTTTGGGTCTAACAACCGTGGTGATTCCGAAACCAAACCCCCTATGATGCCTTATGTCTAAGTCTAAGTAACAAGGCTCAATGTCTAATTACATATCTTTGGGTCTAAGAACCGTGGTGATTCCGAAACCAAGCCCCCTATGATGCTTAATGTCTCAGTCTATGTAACACGACTCAATTTCTGATTACATATCTTTGGGTCTAACAACCGTGGTGATTCCGAAACCAAACCCCCTTTGATGCTTAATGTCTAAGGCTATGTAACACGGCTCAATATCTAATTACATCTCTTTGGGTCTAACAACCCTTGTGTTTCCGAAACCAAACCCCCTATGATGCTTAATGTTTAAGTCTATGTAACAAGGCTCAATTTCTGATTACATATCTTTGGGTCTAACAATCCTGGTGTTTCCGAAACCAAACCCCCTATGATGCTTAATGTCTAAGGCTATGTAACACGGCTCAATATCTAATTACATCTCTTTGGGTCTAATAACCGTGGTGTTTCCGAAACCAAACCCTCTATGATGCTTAATGTCTAAGTCTAAGTAACAAGGCTCAATGTCTAATTACATATCTTTGGGTCTAACAACCCTGATGTTTCCGAAACCAAACCTCCTATGATGCTTAATGTCTAAGGCTATGTAACACGGCTCAATTTCTAATAACATCTCTTTGGGTCTAACAACCGTGGTGTTTCCGAAATCAAACCCCCTATACTGCTTAATGACTAAGTCTAAGTAACAAGGCTCAATGTCTAATTACATATCTTTGGGTCTAACAACCCTGGTGTTTCCGAAACCAAACCCCCTATGATGCTTAATGTCTAAGTCTAAGTAACAAGGCTCAATGTCTAATTACATCTATCTGGGATCTTTTTTGGTTTAACAACAGAGATTAAGAACCCCTTGTATAGTGTACACAATATTACTTACACTCTTATACTAATATTTTGATCTGAAGAAAATCTATTACTATAGATTAAGAAAAAAGACGAATACAGAAATGGAAGAAAAATATAATTTAATTTATTAAAGTTGTATGATTTCTCTTATTGTAAGCAGTATTAATGTATAATTTTTTTTAACAAGGAAAACAAGGAAGTACATATGTAAATAATCAAGTAAACAATAACACAGAATAAAGTCCTCCGTGGAGAAGTGGCAGTGCTGCCGGGTAGTATATGTAAAGCGACCGTATCGCCTCTACTTATCGCTATGGAGAATGCACAAATATTGTAGTAAGCCATAGGATATTTCTTTACATTGAACTTGTATTCAACAATAATTACAGTTTTGAGCTGTATTAGAATAAGTTTATTTAAAGCACTTTGTGCCTTCTGATCGCAGCCGACTCATCAGAGACAAAAATGACCTCAAAATACTGTAATATTTATAGTGAGAGTAATTGAGGGTCAGTGTTGTAGAGCTGTTGGCTAATTGTAGTCCGAGCCGAAGGAGCGACAATTAGACGGGGGTTTGGGAGTGCGGACAGGACGCCGAGGCAAACAGGACTCTGAAGAGTGTAATTGTGAGCCGGAGCCGTTCGGTAGTTGTGGTGCTAGAGCCAGCGCCTCCCCACTAACTTTTCCTTGTTTACAGAGTTCTCCCCCCCCCCTTCCAACACCCCCAACCCCCTCAACTTCCTCTGAACCGTCCATGTATAAAATTGACTGGCCCAGTCACACCCTCTACCTTCGCCTCTCTCTCCGAAAACCCAAAGGAGTCAATCTGCACTCACACATGGAGTACTCAAGGTGTATTCCAATGTAAAGCTAAACTAATGGAGGTTATTCTGAGCTAATTTAGAATAAATAAGCTTGGTTCCAACAATATTGGAGAAAGCTCAAGTTATCATTTTAAAACATATTCTTACTTTACTCTAAGATGATTTTAGTTGGGGTTCGGTCAAGGTAGATATTTTTATAATCTGTAAACTTGTAAATTTGAAAAGAAACCAAATTTACTTATTAATTTATTCATAAGTCATCGAAGATTAAATAATTTAAAATTGTCATCACACAGCTAAGACTTGTAATGACTAACTTAATAAATGAATCTTGAAAAAAAGAGTTCCATACCATCATTCGTTATAATAAATAATCATCATAAAAAGAGTGACTTATTTAATCAACTTTTTATATCCCTTGTATATGATATATTTTGGTTGTCGAAAAACATAAAGACTAAGGATTGTCTTGAACTTTCTTTTCACACCTGTTAAACAGCAGCGGTTTACAGGATTGTCGAAAAATCTTTTTTGTTCCTCCGCCCACCCAACTCCGCCCACCCAACTCCGCAAGATTTATTAATAGTAAGTAATTTTTAAGCACTGACATGGCTAGTAATCTTTTCCTATTGGTTTTCACCATGATTATTTCTTTACCGTTCTCTGAGAAACTTAAGGCCGTTGGGGTATACAAAATAAAATCGTAAAGACCTTTTATGGTCTCGGCTTTTTTGGCCTTTTATGGTTTCATTAACTTTTATGATTTTCTGTTGATTAATAGTTTTATATGTGGCACTCATAATGTAGTCAGAGATAGGTCATGTTGGAACAGGTACTACACTCTTAGTAGATGGTTTTTATTGGGGTTCAATCAAGGTAGATCCAAAAAATACAATAAAAAAATGTGTATTTTTTAATATTTACCAACGTTTCGGCTTATATTGTAAGCCATCTTCAGGGCTGTTAAAATACAATTTCATAAAAAATTGAAATGATTTACATTATTATTACATAGAATTGCTCTAACTAAAAGTAATGTGTGGGAAAAAAATATTAACATCTATATAGAAAAATTAATTCACCACGCCTACCTATCATGAAGGCGAGAGGGGCTGTCGTGTTACCAAGATCACATATTCATGGCTGAGAGGTAGGGTTTGGGAGAAATTTTGAGAAGGACAACCCCTCGAAGGGGTGGAGGTATGAGGCGGTAGATGCAAAGGGAGCTATAATGGGAAAATAGGTAAGAATTATTGCGGATTCGACAGCCCTGAAGATGGCCTACAATGTAAGCCAAAACGTTGGCAGATAATTAAAAAATACCAATTTTTTTAAACTGTATTTTTAGAATCTACCTTGGCTGAACCGCAGCAAAAACCATCTAATAATCTCTGAGATCCATAACTCTCCATTTGGCACTACACCCTGGCTTGGATATAGGTTCAACCTAACTCACTACCAGTTTTGGTTGACTATTCTCTCTTTGTATAAACGTACTGTAATTCGAATATTCCAACAATTGCACCGCTTTTGTGCACCTCGCTTGCAAAAAGGATCTCTGTACTATTCCCAACTTGCCAACTTGGAGGGATCATAGGGTAATTCGTTTTACTTTCCATGAGTCGGTGTATGAATAGACATATTATTCCTGGAGAATGTGTCATACGACAATTTTATTTCAGAGTAAATTGTGGCCATCTAATAAATATATCCATCATTTAGTTCTAATCAGTAAATTATTGACATTCTTTCAAGACTATAGATGTTACTTGAGGCAGAACTAATTTAAACAAATCATCTACTCTAAAAATGATTTTATCTAATACAAATCGAAGCCATCTTCACGACATATCACTTCATTGTCACAAGGAACTGCCGTTAGCTCGTAGTTATGAAAATTAATTACTAAACTTAAACTTAAAAATTACTTAAACTAAAATAATTGTCAATAGACGATGACTTCTTTTTTTCATGTGTAAGCAGGACAAAGGGTCCTTTAACATCAATTATTCCAAAGTCTCCATTTTAGGGGGAACGAGCAAAAAAAAAAAAAAAAAAGAATATATTTCTAGCTAGAACGTCCCAGCATCTCATCGCCTTATCACCCCACTCTAACTGTTCTATGATTTTAAGTAGATATGTCTATAGAAATGTTTCTCCTGGTAGAAAGGGCTTCTGAAAATGGTAGGGTTGGTAGTTTTGCCTGGGTTGTGGTTTCCCCGAGGAAGGGCTCCAGACCCTTGCTGGAACACCTCCCAGCTTCCACTGCTCTAGCAAGGAAAAACAAAGGGTAATGAGCTCTCGCCCAAGTTTCAGCTCCGTTTAACCTGTTCCAGATTACCTTCCCACCTCTCTCTTTTCTGTCGTTCATGGGCCTTTCTTCCATCTCTTGTAGAACTGTCATAGGCATTCTTTAGCCAATTTTAAAATAAACGTTATAGTATATTTTATTTTTGATAAATTATTACCTTGTAAAATGATGAAATTAAAGAAAATCTCATTAATTTTTTTAGGTTTTACTAAGCGTGGCCTGTATGCTCGCGACTATGTATCAGTTAAATGTAGTGAATAATAGTAGCAGTCTTGCATAGGAACTCAAATCATGCCATGTTACCTAAGTGAGAAAATTTAGAAGAAAAATCTAAAGTGTTTATTTAATTATCTATTTTTTGCTTTTGGTGGGAATACAAGTAAAGCTAACGAAGTATTTTTGTGAAGTAATTTATGCAATAGTTATGTAAGTGTATTTGTACCTACTATTTGGCTCTGCATGCCATCCTTTGAAGAACCCCTTTTTCAAAGTAAATAGCGTTTCTTCGCATCAAATGTTATTTATGTTTCGAATTTTTCAACGTTCTGCATGATGACCGGTGAATCTCTTCCTATAAGATAACGAGACACTTCCTGATGCTCGTACCCGGAGAAAATCCTCCCAAAACTAGGAAAAATTGATTTTGAGGACAATAATAAGATAACATTTTTTTGATAGCTCGAATTTTCTGATGGTTGCTTAATACTTATTGTAAATTACTTTTATCATATTATATTTTTTAAGTTCACTAATGCTAAAGTAAAATGTAAGCGAGAGGGATGATGGAAGACCGAAGTGATAGGGTTGGAGGGAGACCTAAGTGAGAGGGAGGGAGACCTAAGTGAGAGGGGTGTAGGGAAACCTACGTGAGTGGGATAGAAGGATACCTAAGTGAGAGGGATGGAGGGAGATGTAAGCGAGAGGATTGAAGTGAGACCTAAGTGAGAGGGATGGGGGGGGGGGATCTAAGTGGGAGGGATGGAGGGAGATGTAAGCGAGAGGATTGAAGGGAGACCTAAGTGAGAGGGATGGGGGGGGAGGATTTAAGTGGGAGGGATAGATGGAGATGTATGTGGGAGGATTGAAGGGAGACCTAAGTGAGAGGGATTGGAGGGGGGGGAGGATCTAAGTGGGAGGGATGGAGGGAGATGTAAGTGGGAGGATTGAAGTGAGACCTAAGTGAGAGGGATGGGGGGGAGGAGGATCTAAGTGGGAGGGATGGAGGGAGATGTAAGTGGGAGGATTGAAGGGAGACCTAAGTGAGAGGTTTGGAGGGAGATGTAAGTGGGAGGATTGAAGGGAGGATCTAAGTGGGAGGGATGGAGGGAGATGTAAGTGGGAGGATTGAAGGGAGACCTAAGTGAGAGGGATGGAGGGAGAACTAAGAAGCTCTAATTCCTTAGAATTCCCGAATCAACCTTCGTCGACTGTCTCGTATAAGCTGCTTTCAGTCGATCTCCCTTTGTTTATCAAGCGGCGAAACTCTCATTCCTTCGTCCTTGTCTGCTGTTTAGACCAACAGAATCTATATCTATAAACTCATGGTCATGAAAATGTGATCTTAGGGACACGACGTTCCCCTCTTGCTATAATTATAGCCCTAAAGATGGCTTACAATGCAAGCCAAAACGTTGGCTGATTATTTAAAAAGTAATTTGTATTTTTTTGGATCTACCTTGACCAAACCGCGACAAAAAAACATCTAATAAACTATGTCTCCTTATGGAATGAATAACATATTTTATCCAAAACTATAACTAATGATATTAAAAATAATTTTTTTTTTACAAATTTATTAATTTGTTGGTGATGCTTAGAGAAAATATATTGATTGACTTTTTATTTTAGCAGGTTCTTGCTTAACTTACACTGGTTGAGCAAGGGACAATGTCTACTAAATTCAGGGCGATCTTGACAAAATATAGACAAGATCTATGTCACACTTTGCTGCCTCAATGCTAATGTAAATATTTTTATATAGTTATAAACACGAATTCAATGAGAAGGTTCTTATTTAAATAATTTAATAATATAATATTTCATAATCCCTCCCCCTCAGCATTTAAATGTTTTCCATAATAATTGAAAATGTTAAAATATCCGTTAAGTAACTTTTACACAAAAAGAAAATGTCTTAGTCAAACAATATGTCTTTATTAGTTGGCAAATAACTATTGCATAAGCGCCAATGACCTCAGGAGTTGACGCACAAAAAGAAAAAAAAAAACTGTTGCATAAATTAAAATCGTTTGAAATATTTACAAGAATGAAATAATTTACTCATGTTTATTTCTGAAAAGTCATTTTTTTACGTCAGAAAGTTTAAAAGAAAAAGTTCTTAATATCTTATAATGTATTAACCAATTCATTATTTTACTAGAGATTAATAAAATATTTATAAAGAACAATATGCTCATAAAAGCAGTTAGATCAAATGTTTTACATAACTAAAAAGAAAGCCAATAATGAAATAATAATAAAATTATCTCAAAATTAAAAATTTGATGACATTTTAATTATCAATATTTTTTTATTGATATAGCTTTGTCTCTTGGCTATTTTGATAACTTTAAAAAAAATTAAATTCGTAAACACTATGAATATAAATTCAGTTTGTTAAGAAGTGTGTGTGTGTGTGTGTGTGTGTGTGTGAACATTTTAATATTTACTTACTTTTAAAAAGGTGAAATTCTTTTTCAGACTAATATTTGCAAACATTGTACATGCGTGAGTCTTACATATCTTCTGAACATATGAAGGTCCTTTTATCTCCTTATATTATGATTTCCCTACTATTTACATTTAGGATTAAGAAATATTCCACAATGAGAAAAGTTTGTGACCACAGCATCAGATTTTACAAAGTGTATTTATTCCCATTATCCGCTTCCTATTATAATGCAATGAAAGCTTAACTATACCAAAAGAAAAACGGTTTAGAAGCTTACTTCTGTTAGCCTTAGCCCATCCTGATTCCAAAATCGCACATTTTACAAAACTACCTTGATGCTATTCAGCAGTGATGCAGTAAATGAAGAAATCAAATAAATGAGTCCAAATGCGTACACGTAAATTTTCAACTAAGAAAAGATTCTCCTGAGAATGTTACATACAAGAACATTCCTATACCTCTCTCTGATTCAGTCCGTTACCTTGAGTTCCACCTTGACTCACGACTCAACCGGAATGAACATACTAAAATCAAACGACAAGAACTCAACAGACAACGAATACAATCCTTTCAGTCCAAAATTCTCAAAATAATTGCTAACGCTCCATATTATGAGTCCAACTCTATCCTTCATCACTTTTGTCAAAGACCTTATCTCTCGTCCTTATCCACCCGCTTCAAGCTCCTCCATATTAAACTCCAATTTCATCCTAATCCACAAGCCTAATCCCTGTCGTCCGGACTCCTATCCCTACAATCCTCCTTGGTAACTAAAAACCAAAGGTGGCCTCGCGACCTCCTAGTCCTTAATGCCTAAACTTATTTGGTGTGAGGTCGATGGGCCCCATCTCTCTTGCACAGTGATGACCATTTATTTATTTTTTATTGTTTATTTTATTATATTTTTTTATATATGTATATTTTTTTTTTAATTTATTTATTGTATCCGTCATCAAATTACAAGATGTTAAGTAACAGAATGTAATACATAAAGATTTAAAAAAAAAAAGAAGTAATGATTGTGGAAAAACTATTGCACTTTGTAAACTATTGTTTTCAGAACGATTTCAATTTCCCTTTCCCTCCACCTATCACCGACGGCTCTGATAGCTTCTCGCTATTTTAAATATTTGGAACTTGCATAATACGCATCCTATGTCTTTGTTTATCCTGTACTAGATTTTAAAGGTCCTCTATTGATAACAGTGTTAGTATTCAAAATGTAATTACTTCGGGAAAATTGGTTTTGGTATCGTTGAAAATCGATAAAAAATTAAATTAAATATGAATATAATTTATTTTAGTCATTTCTTAAACTCGCGCCTCAGTCTGAATAATACATTGTAAAAGGTTAGTAAGTGACTTTGATTGAGCTGATAATTGTAAAATTCTAAATCTGAATCCATTAACTGTTCCCATAAGAGCCATAGCTGGGAAGCAATGTTTCTCCCTCAAAAGGGAAATTGCTGACTGAAAGTGGACGAGTAGTGGTGATGAAGAAGGCGGAATGCTAAGGTGGGAACGGCTGAGGGTATTCCATTAAGAAGCCGACGGTCGCCACCTAGAAGAGCTTCGCAAGGCTTGGCAACCTCTTATCGGACCCGCATTAAATCGTAAAAAGGTGATTCAGTCCTCAGACTTCCCACTAACCGCCTTCCCGACTCCCCTTGCTTGTCAACCCTCCGGGAGCGCGAGCTGAGGATCTGCCTAGAACACGGTCGTCAGACCGGCCAGCGCATGCCCGCCTCGAGAGATACTGACTAAACAGAAGTTACTTTTGGAAATTTAAATCGCAAATGTATTTTACTGTAACTTTTATCGGTTCAAAAACTACATTCCTTAAACCATCACTGGGTATTAAACATTAGGGAATGCATGCCAAAGCCATAATTTTGCACTCGGGTGACAAGCCAAATACTACAAGATTATCCTCGCTACCTAATTCTATTTCCAGTATTCTACCTAATACTAATTCCAGGCAAATCTCCCATGACATGAGTGAATGAAGAAAATTCGAATAAATTAAGAGTAACACTGTAATAGATGTGCCTACCTGTTATTTGTCGCGGAAACATTAAGTGGAAGGTAAGAGATGGACAGGGCCTGTGACGGGGAGAGAAATCTCGGCGTGGGGTACCATCTCTGGAGGAGGTATTGAGCGCTAGTCAGAAACACTCCTCCACCCAATATTAATCTACCACGGACGCTGCGTCATTAAGTAATGATTCCTTTGATGAATGCCGCCTCGACAAGTTGCTGCCACACTGGGCCAGCTAACTCCTCATTCCCTCATTGTCCAACAGCCCAGATCTTCCTTCTTCAATTTCACTGTTATTAGTCGTTGGATTCGTCTCTAACAAATTCAGCTACTAGTCGCATTAATATCACGCCGCACCAATCACCTATTGGCACGCTATAGTACGTCAAAAACATTACGTATCAAATAATTATATATATAATAATTTTTACTCATCAACGCCTGCTTTTTAATTCTTTTACTTATAAAGTCCTTCTCTACTTTCTATAAACTGCTGGCATATCTGTCATGGCAAGTTCAAGTCCGAGTGGTGGCCTGTATCCCTAACAAAAGCCTTTACACGTTACTCTCTCTCTCTCTCTCTCTCTCTCTCTCTCTCCCTCTCTCTCTTTCTCTCTCTCTGCGTCTTAGAAATCTGCCATGACAAGAATAAGTGAGAGCGGTGAACTTCTTTTCCTCTGGGAACGAAGACCTCACTGCCTTAGCATCACTTCTTCTTGCATAAGGTCAATTGTGATAGGTGGCCTATGTCCCTTCTAGGACTTCCCCACTCTTCTCTTCCCCACTCTCTGCTTCCCGACATATCATTTCAATATTATCTCTCCCATCAGTCACTCCAATCTATATTTTCTTCTTGCATATCTACAAGTCCAAGACCAATTTCGGCATGTTTCTTCAAAGTAGTCTATGCTCTTTAACCAATCACGTGGACACTGTTGTGGAAACTTTGATGACCAAGGTCGTTTTAAATTATATGTGATATTATTTTTTAAATTATTGGCATATTGGAGTTATGATAAATAAGTTAAATCGTTACTGCTATTATGCCCTTTACGCTTTCAGTTTTATTAACATTGTTATCTTTTACACAGCTCTCACTCCATATTATGTATCCTTCATCACAATTTTAATATTTCTTTCGTCCAAGACCTCATCTCCACTAAATACAGTCCAACAGTAGCTTCCAGAGATATGTCTACTCCCTACAAGAGCCAGCGCGATTGTGTTGAGCTCACTAAAAGAGAATAAGAGAAAATGATCCCCGTCGGTAAAGACTAAGCACATAATTTATTTATTTTCCAGCCGATCGGAAATCTCATTTACATGCAGGGGGTTTATGCTAGTATGAGCAAACATGATCAATTATTTTCGAACTTCTCTCACTCATTCCTGGCGTTAAATCCTCCAATATTAAACCATTAAAAATTCATGTCGGTTCTCATGCCCATGATTTCTCATACTTGAAGGGAAATCAACCAATTGACCTAGTAGGAAACATTAGAAAATATAGTCAGTTATTCTGAACCTCCTCATCCTCCTTCGCGATCAATTCCTCAATATTGCAACCGCAAAAAATTTATTCAGTTATTCTGAACCGTTCTGCTCTTCTATTTGTTGTGAACTACACTAGTTTACAGTCTCAATCGAAAACATAGTCATTTTTTCTGAACCTCCTCATCCTCCTTCTTCGCGATCAATTCCTCAATATTCTAACCGCAAAAAATCTACTCAGTTATTATGAACCATTCTGCTTTTCTACTTGATGTGTACTACACCATTTTACACTCTCGAAAGGAAACATAGTCATTTTTTTAACCTCCTCATCCTCCTTCTTCCTGATCAATTCCTCAATACTACAACTGCAAAAAATCCATTCAGTAATTCTGAACCATTCTGCTCTTCTACTTTATGTAAACCACACCAGTTACAGTCTCAATTGAAAACATACTCATTTTTTCTAAACCTCCTCATCCTCCTTCTTCGCGATCAATTTCAGAATATTACAACCTCAAAAAATCTATAAAGTTATTCCCCAGAAAATAAAAGAAATAAAATCTTTTCTAATTGATGTGAATTCCACAGAAAATAATTTTTTACCAAAAGTCATATCAGCTTTTGATTTTTCATCTTCCGGCTGTTTTGTATATTTAGAAGATTAAATCGGGAAGTACTTTATAATCCTTAGTACCAGAATTTTTTGTTAACTATTATAATTATTTGAATTGTTTTAATTATTGTATTGAAGGTTAGTAA
>KZ807816.1:314962-328965 GCA_000696205.2 Oncopeltus fasciatus
GGGGGGGCACAATAAGGATATTTAACGTTAACGGCAGAATGTCATTTAGTCGCAATGATTATAAACAAAACCTGATTTCTCTTTGGCTTTGAATGATTAAATATCTTTCTTGAAACTTGTTGAATTGTTGTTTTGTTCAGACGAACGTATAACATAAGATCAAAAGGAGAGTTGTTTTTTTTTTTACCGTAGATATTATTCTTAGATGATCGTTATAAACGTTGGAATATAATCCTTTATTAAAAAATACATTTTTTAAATTTGGGTTTTTTGGATCTACCTTGACCGAACCCTAACTAAAATCATCTAAAAAAACAGTTTTATATTTTTTTTACTTATGTTTTTTTTAGATTATAGGTATATTTCTATATTATTTTTGTATGTTTCTTTTTCATATTCAGCCCTGATGAAGGCCTAAAATTCAGTCCGAAATTTTGGCTAAAATAAAAATTATTTTGGTTACAAGTTAGTTTTTAATTCTTCAACTACCAAGACCGAACTCCTGATAAACCTCTTTTTTTTGTAATCTATTTATATTCCTCAAATGAAATTTAATTGCCTAGTCTGTTAATTTTTTCTGACATTTAACTAAAAATAAATTTTGTATAAAAAAATATATGGATGCTTATATTTTCTAAAAGTAGTTGGGTTTAGTCGCTCACCGCATGGCACAAGTGAATAAATGCCATAACTTAGAATATTAATTAATTATGCAAAGTTTTATCTGAATTAGACATAGGATTAAAAAAATATATTTCTGTGTGCATATGAGTGTGTGTGTACATGTGTATACATATGATGAGAAAGAATTGACACCTTATTTTTGCCTATTATCCTTTTTATTTGAAAAAAAAAATAGCTTAGGACTTAGCATATGAGGAGGAGTGGAGAAGCAACCTTTGGGGGGGTTAGTGAGAGGAGTTCTGTCGCAGAGAGTACTCGATGTAGGGCAGCTGAATGGGGAGTGACTGATGGGCCATGCTGGCTTCAGGTCCTGTGCTTACCATCAAAAGGAGTCCATGCAAGCTCCTTCTAAGTGCAAAGCTTTGAGCATCTCACTTCACCAATCTCTGCTTCACATTCCTTGGCCCTTTAATCTTCCCAGCTCACCTCTTTTTTTTTCTACTTATATGCTTTTTTTTCTTTCTGTACTTTTCTCAGACCAAAAAAAAAAAGTATACATTGGACTTTTTAGTATTTACTTATAAAATTGCGCTAATATGGCAATTTTCTATAAATATATGTGATAACAGAAAAAATTTTATTTAGTGTTAACATAGCATTTAAATGCTGGGATCAAAACAATTCTTCTCAATTAGAACTCCCGTCCTGTAGAGCTGTTCTGCCTGCACGATAAGCAGCAAGGAGCCGCAACAATGATCCCTAGCAAATGTTGTGTCCTCCAAGGACTGGGTTGAAATCGGGCCTCGGAAGACGTCTTTTAGGGGTGTGTTAAGGGATGGGGTGAGGAAGAAATTTCACCAACCAATGAAGGGTTTTCTTATCATCATTTCTTCTGACATGAGATTTATTTTTTTTCATTTGGTTTTATATCTGTTCGGGTAGTTCATTCGGGAGTTATAAACGTCATTATTTCAGTGGACAGAGAATAAAGAAGATAAACATGAAGTAATGTGTCTAGAGAAAGATGAGGAATACTTATAATCGCTGCAAAAAATACTTTTAAATTAGAATTTTCAGGGTTTTTTATGACAGTAAACTTGACCTAGGGGAATTTATTCGGTACATACATTATACAATGTACTTGTATCTTTAAATAATCAATTATTGGTTCTAGATGAACATCCCCCTATAATTCCTTAAGTATAATTGGTTTACAAAAACAAATAAGGACAATATACTAAATTAAATTTCAAGAAAAGAAAAAAATATATAATAGAGTAATAAGATTATAAGGGCTGAGAAAAATAAATGGGTTGTGAGACGAGAGCTGGCCGGGGACTGAGTCGGTGCCAACTCTTCCGACAGTTGGCGTTCTCAGTGAGCCATGAGTCGCCTAACGCTTGCTTCAGATGACAAAATGAGAAAGAATATCAGACTCGAGGGAAGCGTTGTTTTCTCCCAAATTCAGCCTAAATGAGTAAGTTTCTGTACTTCACAGGTCATGTTTAGTTTATTCCGGAAAAAAAAATAAGATAATTCGCTTGCAACTGTTATCGAGTCTTGACGTGAGTCTACAGTCTTGTTGGCTATTAATTAATTTGATGACTAGAGTCTATAAAAGGCCGAATATATAACCTCATTGAGAATACCCTTCAAGAAAAACAGTCTACTCTATTTAGTAGTAAAAGATAATATCTACGGACATAAAAACTCTCCATTTTAAAATATAATATAGACAAAAGGAGAATTTGTTGACCGTAGATATTATTCTAAGATGATTTTAATTGGGGTTCTGTCAAGGTAGATCCAAAAAAACACAAATTTAAAAAATGTATTTTTTAATAAAGGATTATCTGCCGACGTTTCGGCTTACATTGTAAGCCATCTTCAGGGCTATCATGAAGATGAGAGAGGAAATGTGAACTAGTCATGGTAATATATATAGCGAGCGATAGAAAATCTCCATAAGATACCATTGTTATGGTTCCAAATAAATCCNCTATCATGAAGGCGAGAGGGGCCGTCGTGTCACTTGGATCTCATTCATGACTGAGTCATTTTCAATTTAAGTAACATTTTAGTATATTTTCTAATTGAGAGAAAAAATTTATCTAACTTTTTCTATTACTTATATGGGGTGTATAAAAAAGAATTACTGACTGAGTCATGAATATGGGATCCAAGTGACACGACGTCTCCTCTCGCCTTCATGGTAGGAAGGTATGGCGAATTAATTTTTCTACGCAATTGTTATTTTTTCCCACAACATTAGATTTCACATTACTTTTAGTTATGGCAATTCTGTGTAATAATAATGTAAATCATTTAATTTTTTTCTTATGACATTGTATTTCAACAGCCCTAAAGATGCCTTGCAATATAAGCCGAAATGTTGGCAGATAATTAAAAATTACACATTTGTTAAATTGTATTTTTTGGATCTACTTTGACTGAACCCCAACAAAAAAACAGCTTCAAATAATTTCTACGGTCAAAAGCTCTTCATTTGAAATTACGTATTATATTTTATTGATATTAATTTATTTTTCATAACTTTCACTATTTTAAGTGAGACCTTAGGAAAACTTAAAATTAGGCAGTAAATTTTCCATCAATAAATTTTCTACTAGCGGCCATTTTGTGTATTTTAGTAATAATTTGTTATGTACTGTTCTGTAGTCAGTAAGTACAGTCAGATATTAAATGTAGATATGTATTTTAGTGATAAAATCACAAGGAAAGTATGGAATATATTATGTGCGAGTTATCGACCATGCTTTCATTTTTGTCAAATAATTTGGTACAATAATTTAGTCTGGGCCAATATTTGAAAATATATTTTTACTTCATCAGAGCTGAAAATACACACAAATAATTTATGAAATTTCATTTGTAATAAAGGTTTAATTACCTCTATATGAAAAATATATGGGTGAAAAATAAGCTTGCTTAGGTTAATTCAACTGGAAGGGTGAAGAGTTAAATACTCCAAATTATATTCTGAAACATTTTCCTTAATATTTTTATGGAAAAAGATTTTTTATTTATTTATACTTTTTCCGAATTATAAATTTTCTCTATAACATGTTAAAATGTTTGGTGAGATTTGGAAATTGTGTTAGTGGAAGGAATACGGTGTATCGGGAGAAAGAAGCAGGTCATTGTATATTAAAGGAGCAAGAACCCTTGGTTCAAAGGGTTGACTCCCCTCCCAGCTAGGGGGGCCACGGAGGGCTCCACTCATGGCAAGGGATCAGAAAGAGAGATCACTTCTTAGGGGAATTTAATTTAAACCTACTCTTACCAATGCCACTTTACTCCATACCAATAAACTGCCCTACATGTGTTCAAAGTCACTTCTCTCTCAAGCAGCGATCTCATCTTGACGGCTGATGTAGCATCAAGACTGCTCGGATCGTAGGCTGGTTTTTCCCAGCCATATTAGAATAAATTCTTCCTAATTCCTCAATAAATATTTGAGTGATTTTTTTTTTTTTGCTGTGTTAGCCTCCCTTGCAACCACTTAAGGCCATTGGAGGGAGGGACTATCTACAGGTTGCCACCCCATTTTAAACACCAATGGCTCGGGACAAGCTTCTATGAGATTAATTTTTTTCATTCGGTTTTATATCTGTTCGGGTAGTTCATTCGGGACTTTAGTTAGTTCGGGAAATAATGACGTTTATATATATATANTATATATATAAACGTCATTATTTCAGTGGATAGAGGATAAAGAAGATAAACATAAAGTGATGTTTCTAGTGAAAGATGAAGAATACATATAATCGCTGCAAAAAATACTTCTAAATTAGAATTCTCAGGGTTTCTTATGACAGTAAACTTACCCTAGGGGAATTTATTATGTACATACATTATACAATGTACTTGTGTCTTTAAAACAATGTATTTTACAATTCTATATTATAAATAAAAGATTGACCAGGGCGGGATTCGAACCCGCGGCGTCAGGATTGCGAGACTCGTACGGATCCCCTGAGCTAGCCTGGCGCCCCTATTTGGGTGATTGTGTCAAGGAATATACACGAATCAATTTATTTGCTAGAATTATTGCATTTGAATTTATCTGCAGAAATATATACCATACGGTGTACTTTTCATGAAAAAAATGGCATTTTTTCATTCATTCAAATTTAATTTTTCAGATTCTGGAGTGCTCATTCAAATATTGGGCCTTAAAAAACGTTTTGAATGGTTAATTATCCCAGGCACTCTAGTTCATATCTTCTTAGCTTATATAAAATATTAATTTCCATAAATTCAAATATAAATTAAAATCTGTTGTCTAAGTCATGTAATAAGTTTAAATGTTTGTGGGGAGCAGAAAGGTAGATGATAAAATTCGGGATTCCTTAGTAAAGGGGGTGGCTACCCCCCTTTTCACCACCCTTGACATTCCTGAACGAATGTTCATTGTCTTCCACTGATTCAAAACAGTCAGTTTGGCTTTCACTCTCTGAAGTGAGGAAATTACAGCCGCATACCGGCCACTTTCACACAGTCTGGAGTGGGGAATGCACTCGTACAAACACCTCGATACTACAAACTATTTACTTCCACTTACATATCTTATAAAAACCATTTTTAAAAACTTGGAGCTTCCTTGATCATTTCTCTAGGAGTGCCTACCCCTAAAATTTACAATTTAGTAGAGATTGTAAAAATAAACAAGTTTGTTGTTTTCAGCTTGTACGCATGTAAATTTTAAACAAGAAATGAACTTGAATAAAATGAACTCAACGGATAATGATTCATCATTTTTGATGTACAAAAAATTTTACAACTCAAAGTTTTATTTACAATTCAAAAAGTTGTATTAACTCAATTTTTTTTTTAAACAAATCAATCTAAGCAGAGGAAAATATAATTAGATCTCAAAAGGAGAGTTTGTTGACCGTAGATATTATTATAAGATAATTTTAGTTGGGGTTCGGTCAAGGTATATCCAAAAAACACAAATTTAAAAAATGTATTTTTTAATAAAGGATTATCTGCCAACGTTTTGGCTTACATTGTAAGCCATCTTCAGGGCTATCATGAAGATGAGAGAGGACGTCCTGTCCCTAAGTTCACATTTCCATGACTGGAAATCTCATCTTCATGATAGCCCTGAAGATGGCTTACAATGTAAGCCGAAACGTTGGCAGATAATCCTTTATTAAAAAATACATTTTTTGGATCTACCTTGACCGAACCCCAACTAAAATCATCTTAGTATAATTAGATCTTTTTAAATGTTTAAAATTATATAGCTTTCTTATTTATATATTCTTCATCTTTACTGTGTACTGAAGTGTATTTTCAAGGCGTGCTTCGTAATGTATATTAATTAGTACAAATCCTCAACAACTGATGGTCCAAAGTCCTTAACAACTGATGGTCCGCGATCTCCCTCGACTCCCTTGGTCCCGAAGGCACCATCAGCTCATTAGACTAGACCATTATGGACTTTTCCTTCACTTGACACGAAAAGCCAATTTACATATCTTATAGAGAGTCCCTTGACGATGTCTGGTAGATCAGCTGTACCATTTATTCGCTCATTTGAAGAAATGAAAGAGGAAAAGTCCTGTCCTGTACATAATTTATATTTATTTAGGACAGGAAGAGAAATAAATTTTATTTAAATTAAGATTATTCAACCGAATATGTATATACGTCACATATATTATCATATAATAAGTAGCTGTTACGCACTTAAGTGTCTAAAATATTTGACGTAGGAAAATAAAATTCAATATTTGAATTTTATTCCACAAAGCGTTAGAAGTTATTTGTCAATAAAAAACACGTTTCGAAAAAGAGGATGGTTAAACGAAAGACCACATTTTAATCGTATTGCACTGTCGATATTATGTAACTATTATGTAAATTACAAACCTCATACTCGAAAAATCTAATTTCCTTCTATTTATGATCGGTAAGATTTTTATGTAAATAATTACAACTTAGAAGATATATAAAGATAGACGAACGCATTGAGCCACTCTCCTCTTCTCTACCAAGCATATCTAGGATCGAATTAGTTGATCTTGTCTTTCAAATGTCCATTAATTAGTGAAAAATTAAATTTGTTAAAATTGTAATAAATCACTTAGTCTAAACGCACATGCAGCAGGAAGTCTTCTTCTAGGCTTCTTTGTATATTAATTCGCAAATCTGTTGTTCCAATTTGTTTTAAAAGCCATTATTAGCAAAATGGGTTTTAGAAGTGAACCCTTTAATTTTTTCTAAAATGATATTTGGTATACTTAATGTAGTATGGAATTTTGTATTAATATTCCTAATAAAAATATTATTGCGTTATGTAAACAAAATTTTAAATTTATCCTATATTATCTGTGGAGTAGGCTTTTTAAAGAATAAAATATCAATTTGCATATTAGTTTATGGTAAAATTATACTAAAGTTTTCCAAGGCACTTCAGAAAGGTCTTTAGAAAATTCTGACGAATATATGAAGAAGTATTTGCCTCATGAATGGATTTAACATCTTTCAATATTTAATGTATTAAAAAATAGAAAATGGGGTTGTTAATTTATGCGAATTCATAAACACCTGAGAAATAATGAAGATATATGTATAAAAAATAATGACCGTTTTTTCAACCAAATATCATTAATGTAATGATATAAATTACGATTAATACTCAAAGTATAGTCTCTTGTTACCTACCGTCTTTAGCTATCGGCAAGCCAATGGCTCAATCCCTCTCTGACACCGTTTCTTGGGATGCCTGTCAAACAACTCGAGGACCGCAATTTCACAAAATTATCAAACCTTTTTGTCCATTCAAGAAAGTAGGCCATAGATCGAAACAAGTGTAACCCGAAGGTGCGATATGGACTGTATGTTGGTTGGATGAGGCAGGAGTTGGAATACTTTTCGTCGGCTCGAAGAGAAGTGTGAGGACGAGCATTATTTTGTTTGAACAAAACTCCTTTTTAGTTGATGAAAACAGGGTTTCACTCGGACAACTTCCCCTACAATCTCGCCAGTTCTTAGCAGTCAGGTTCAGAATTTAAAGAGCACCCATCAGAAACAAATGATATTATTATCTTCAAAATTTCAAAAACGCAGAGTTTAAATTTGTATTTAAATTGCCCCCTTTCAGTATCTAAAAAATCAGTATGGCCGCGATTTAGCTTGCGGGTAAGTAGATTTCGTCAGTATACCCACTTTTCATCACAGAGGACAAACGTCCGTTAGGATCTCATATCAGAAGGGATTTTAATAATTTTTTTTATTTAACAATTTATAACCTCTTAGTTAATTGGTGAGGAGTAAGTGCTTGAGAGACCAGTTTACTGCCCTTTTCCACCTTCCCCATTGAGAGCAGATGATGACTAAAGGTACCTTTCGACACACCTCACTCCCTGGCAAGTTCGCGAGTACTTGGAGGCGGATTTGACTCAACAGCTTCCAGCAGAACATTGTCAATATTCATTGATTGTCGCCAAGAAGCCTTCTTCCAATAGAGTATCTCCACTGTATTCTCTACTTACAAACTAACGCCTTTCCCTTCATATTTAATAATTTCACGAGTTGCAGTGAAATTTATTTTCCAGTAGATACTAAAATGTCATGCTCTAAAAATCTAAAGGGATAATCAAGTAGAACTTGGAACATTTATAGTTCTTTGAAATATTGAATTTGATAAAACGGTAATTCTTATTATATACCCCTAGTATTCAAGAAAACATTTTTATTTAATAAATGGAATCTAAATAATTCGAAACACCGAGGTATTAGACCCAGTTTAGTCTTATTTTTGAATTTCAAGCAAGTACGAAGTTGCAAATTTTTTTTTCATTATTTTGTATGAAAGCTCTTCTAGACATACTTTGGAAATAGAAAAAACATTTGATCTAAGACGTAGTTCATAATTTTCAAAGCTATCTCTTCTTTTGACTTAAAGCACACCACTCCGGCCTCTTCTCTCTCCACCACCCCTTAGAAAAAGAAGTGTTCCAAAGGATCATTTGTGCCCAGAATATTTATTGCTTATTGAAGACGTAAAAGGAACCCAAGTTGAGAGTAAATAAAAGAGGGAAAGATGGAGGACTGTGTATGGGAGAGATAGTGAAGATAGAAAGCGAGAGAGAGAAAGAGAGAGAGTGAGAGAGAGTCACAGTGAAAAAAAAGAGAGAGAGAGGGAGGGGTTGAGAAGGAGTGTATGAGGTGGGCCGGGAGGGGGGGGGGGGACGTAGGAAATGAGAAAAGAAAGGAGGGCGAGAGAAACCAATGCCCTGGAGTTTTATTCATCCCCAAAATAAAAGATGTTTCACGTGCGTACATTCTCTCATTTACCCGCACAGTTATCATCTAAGTTTTGTTAAACATGTTGTGTATTAGTCTGTGAGGGGAAAAAATTTGTATTTTTACTAGCGACAGTAATTTTTTTTAACACACACACTTTTTAACGATACGAAAAAATTCGATTTTTAAAATAATGATCTTAGTGTGGTTTTTAATCCCGCAATAATTTTATACAATAAATGCAAGGGGGTAGAATGAAAAAATCTTACTACCTCAGCTGGGAGAGTTAAAACTCCCTGGGCCCAGTAAGACTACCGGGACAGATAAGACTACCCTCCGGTAGACTCGGAGTATAGTGCGGGGACTACAAGAACTTACGGCAGTGGTGTAGGTCAGCATACTTCACCGGAAAGCAGGAGACCCGGGTTCGTGTCTAATCTAATAACTTTCCCAACAAATGTACACACTGAAGCTCTCAACACATTTTCATTTCCCTCTAATGTGAAGCAAGAAAATGTAGCTTATTTGAGTCTATATAAAATGTGGAGATGCAAAGCTGATATTAATTCAAAAATATTCCAATCTTGAATTCAAAAAATGAAGCCTCCCAAAAATATGGCCAGAAGCTATGTTTCTTCGGAGAATCAATGATGTAAGATTGTCTATAGATTAAAAAAGATAGTCTTTACAGAATATATATAATTTTAATTGGGATAATACTTCCTACTTCGGTGTTGCTGGTTCAGAGTGTTTATAATCTGAGAGAAATTGATTAATTGGCTGTATGAACAAATACAGAATTTAAAAATAATATTATTAAACTCGCCATAGGCTCGCTTCTCCCACAGAGAGCGGCTCATGGAAGACACCATAGCATTTAGACTCTCTAGAGAGCAGTTCGAGTTGTCTGAACGATTTTCTTATTGTTTTCCGTAGTTATCCCACAACTTATAACTTAATAGCATTCAGTAAAGCAAGTAATAACGATTGAAAACAGAATATCTTTTCGAAGAATCAATCGTTGGAGAAATATGTTAATAGCTTAAAAAAGGATATTATGGCGCATGAAGATTGGATAAGTGGAAAACTATTATTTCAGAAAAGCATAACGCAAATTATATTTATTACTCTTTATTAAAAAAAATATATATTCTTTTCATTTTTTTATAAATTGTAATTTTTGACGGGGTACATTGTTGTCCTTGCTCGTCTATCCCTGGACGTAACCCGTCCTCAGAGAGGAGCCCAGGTTAACCCGCGATAGACTATCTGGCACCCATCTTCTCCTCATCCTAGGCAGGGAGTCGAGGAGGGAGTGGGAGTGGGAGAAAAATGCCAGTGCATTCACTCCCTTGATGTTTAAACTAAACTGGCTGGAGTATAAGGTCCCTTGGCCACCTCCTCCTGAGGCGTCGGGGAGGGTGGTCGGGATGTACGTGGGGTGCCAGGGAGAGGACTAGAGGATTTGGATGTCCTTGGAGGTTTGTGTGGAACTTATCAAACCTGGAGGGGATGAGCTCGGAAACAAAAGGTACTTGTTTTTAAACCCTTATGTTTGAATAGTACCTAAAGGTTGAAAAACACTTATCATTTTGAGGAGCTGTTTTTCAGGGATTCGCTCTTGGGAACTGAAGAATTAAATCTGATTTGTAAACAAAAAGTTTTTATTTTTGCCTAAATTTCATCAAGACAAATGGGGTGATGGGAGGAGAGATAGAGAGTGACTCCTGCTCTACGCTAACTAAATCATTACTTAATTTGTCTTGATTAAAGTACTCTTATCATTTTATTCCTGCCCAAAATTATTAGTAAGTTATTCGTAGGTAAAAGTCAAAATGTCACAAAAAAGAAAGAAAAAAAAGATCCGCTATTATAATTGACAAGAAAAAATGCTATTTGACTAGAGAATTAGAAAAACAGAAATAAAAGAGAGAGAAATACGAAAGAGTATCAGAGAAATTGAGCCCTGCATTCACATGTAGATTCAGGTAAAGGAGCACCAATACAAGGAAAGGAAAATTTCGCAATGGCTGAGAATGGATGGGGGACGGAGGGCCCCTTATCCGGTTTCTCGAGCTGCCGGAAGAAAATAGACGTCTTACAAACTACCGGGCCCCGATGCAGTCAAAGAGTTTACCTCGCCTGAGCTGGAGAAACAGCACGACGGAGATAAAGGGAAGGGGTATGCAGAGTGATGGACGGAGTGAAAATAAAATGTCATTACAAGGGTGACACATTGTATTTGAGGGTGGGGTAGAGGGAGGGAGATGCGATACAGGTCAGAATTAGATCGGGGCTGGAGGGTGGTAAGCGGCTGGGTAATGGTGCCTGTCAGCAGGCCCGCGCTATCTAACCCCGTCCCTTGACGGTAGGAGACAATTCAATTGGAGCCTCTCTACATCTCTGCATCCCCCACCCCCTACCCCCAACCCCATCTTCCACCACTTCCGTTCACCAAACCCTTGTTGAAGAACTCCCGGCTAGTCGCTTAGCTTAGGAACACAAGAGTTTTTAACTCATGTTTCGATGCTTTAAAGGATGTATTCTTTATCACAGAGATATCTACTTTACTCGTAGATGTTTACCTCCTTTGACACATCACTGTTGTTCTTTTATACTAATGAGTGATGTAAGAAAATAAAAAAACTTATAGTTGGAAGATTGTATATCCTTTCTTATAATGCATTCGTAGCCACTTTTTTTAATCATGACTCATTTTTTATCGATTCTAAAATTCAGTGACTTGATAATGTGTCTGCAAATAGATTATTATGCAAATTTGATCGCAATTCTAATTTAAATAGATCAAAATAATAATGCTATTCATTATTCCAATATTTTAATTAACAATTTCATGCTTCGTAAAAAATATACTTAGGGAAAACGAGAACTTCCAGCTCGGATATACGTTAATGCCTTGTTTAATCAATTTTCGTTTACTGACTATTGTGGAGACTCGGAGATTTGCTGCACAGTCCTGAGGGCCCCTATCTGCTGTACAATTCTGTTTATGTCTTGTTTAGTCAATTCTCTTTTACTGACTATTGGGGAGACGCGGAGATTCGCTGCGCAGTCCTGAGAGCCCCTATCTGCTGTACAATTCTGTTTACGTCTTGTTTAGTCAATTCTCTTTTACTGACTATTGGGAAGACGCGGAGATTCGCTGCGCAGTCTTGAGGGCCCCTATCTGCTGCAGCTGGAGGCGCAAGATTTATATTGGTTAGCTAAATATAAGATACACACTCATTCCAAAGGACTGAGAGTCAGAAAGACGCCTAAGAACTTGCGAAGAAAAGGTCGGGTTGGACTCAACAGAAGTCAATTCTGTTTATGACTTGTTTAGTCAATTCTCTTTTACTGAATATTGGGGAGTCGCGGAGATTCGCTCCAACAGTCTTGAGGGCCCCTATCTGCTGTACAATTCTGTATATGTATTCTTTAGTCAATTCTCTTTTACTGGCTATTGGGGAGACGCGGAGATTTGCTGTACAGTCCTGAGAGCCCCTATCTGCTGTACAATTCTGTTTATGTTTTGGTTAGTCAATTCTCTTTTACTGGAGGCGCAAGATCTATATTGGTTTGCTAAATATCATATATACGCTCATTCTAAAGGACTGAGAGTCAGAAAGACGCCTAAGAACTTGCGAAGAAAAGGTCGGGTTGGACTCAACAGAAGTCAATTCTGTTTATGTCTTGTTTAGTCAATTCTCCTTTACTGACTATTGTGGAGACGTGAAGATTCGCTGTACAGTCTACCTGCTGTAGATGGGAGCGCAGGATTTATATTGGTCTGCTAAATACCATATATACGCTCATTCTAAAGGACTGAGAGTCAGAAAGACGCCTAAGAACTCGCGAAGAAAAGGTCGGGTTGGACTCAACAGTAGTTAATTCTGTTTATGTCTTGTATAGTCAATTCTCCTTTACTGACTATTGTGGAGATGTGAAGATTCGCTGTACAGTCTACCTGCTGCAGCTGGAGGCGCAGGATTTATATTGGTCTGCTAAATACCATATATACGCTCATTCCAAAGGACTGAGAGTCAGAAAGACGCCTAAGAACTCGCGAAGAAAAGGTCGGGTTGGACTCAACAGTAGTTAATTCTGTTTATGTCTTGTTTATTCAATTCTCTTTTTCTGGGTGGTGGGGAGCCACGGTGGTTCCCTGCCCAGCTCGTCCCCCACCTCTGCAGCAGGGAGTACAAGATTTATAGTGGTCTGCTAAATGGCTACTAACTTTACTTTCTTGACATTTAAAGCTCATTTGGTCTCTCCTTCTGCCTCTGGCTTACATTCGACCGGAACAGAGCTTCCGTCCATAAACTGATAAGTTGATTTTTTTTATTGTCTCCTGCTATATGAATTATTAATTTTTCTAACATTTTTTTTATTCATCTATAATTTCACTTAAATATTTTATTGAAAATTATAAAAGAATTAATTACTTCTTGATATTAATCTGAAAAAATTTTTTCTTACTAAAAGCTTATATTTTATCTTCTTTACTGTTTGAAGTCTGATTATTTTTGGGTGACTGATGGACGAAATTTTTTTTCCGGTGTATTTTTAAATTAAAATAAATGCTATAATAGTAAATTCAATTATTATGACTAAATTTAAATTCATAAAAATATATAAACTGTTTAGAAGACATATTAGCTATTTTTTAATGAATTATAAACCATATACTATACCGTTTTCTTAATGATGTGAAAAATTACAAAAACTCGATGCTGAAACATTTTTTGTTGAAGAAAACAATTAAGTTCAATTTTTCTGAAAGATTAAGGCAGAATTTGATCAATGTATTTATTTCGGTATTTTACACCTTGATAACAATTTAAATTTCCTGCCAATGAGGTTTCTGTTTACTTCCTTCTGTATAGTTTAGAAAAGTCTCTCGACTTTCAGTGAGCTCCTTACAGCCATTTATAATATCCAATTTGGTCTAGAAAAGAGCGTTCTCTTCTCCTCTTCTCCTGTTGCCTGATGAATGAATTAAGTACATATATTTCTTTTATATTATTGTAATAAAAAAAATATAATTTACTTTTATTGAATTTATTGAGCTAAATACTGTTAGAGATTATATAGAGCCC
>KZ807816.1:348905-360290 GCA_000696205.2 Oncopeltus fasciatus
CAGCTCTCATTCTCTATTCAGCCCTGAAGAAGCCATCACACGATGTGCGAAAGCTCGGCAACCATCAAAAACTTAACACGGTCCAACCCGGAAAAAACTTTACATACATTTGTAAATATTGTTTTTTACCAAATTATATATTAAACTCCTGGATAGGCGTCAGTATTTAATTCGAAATAAACAGGGGGAAATACGTTTTTAAATAAAATAATAATTTTTTATGTATATCTTGACTATATTCCGTTAATAATATATAAATAGTATAATTAGGTTTGCCGCGATGAATATATATAATTAATTTTGTATACAGTACAATTGAATTTAAGGGGGAAAGATTATTTAAATTAAATGTACAAGCAGAACTTAGTTTTCCAAAGCAAATTACTAAAATCTTTGAACAGTCAAGATTGTGCTTAAATTCCTCAGAGGTTGGGATACCATTGTTATGATTTTGACCAAAGGAGGGTTACTCACCCTTACACAATAAGTAAGGACATTCAACGTACTGGAGCATTTGATAAAATAAATCAATTTATTCTAATAAACTTGAGAAATATCCAGGAAAATTCTCATATTTCAGTGAACCGCCAAGCATGTATAGGAGTATGTAGGAACATAGCATATGAAAAAGGAAGTAAAAAGACAATAAAGCAAAAGGTTGGGTTCAACCCTACAGGGAAAACAGTTAACCTCATTCGTAAACAATGAGAGCAATAAATTATATGAAACTCATTGTTTGAATATTCTTTTTCACATCTTTAAGTACTTTCCTCTAGGCATTTATGATGAATTAATTAACTTTTAATTAACCATTTACGTAATTGTAAAGTACTTATTTAGCCCGATAATAAAAAGTTTATTTTGGGAATTTAAACACGAGGAAATGTTTCAAACATACATATACATACTTGTACGCTTTATTTAGACAATTATTTCCTTTATCCTACATTTTCAGTTGAATTTATTTTATTCAAGATCTTATCATACTTGCAAAGCAATTCAATTTTTATAGATTTAATTATATAAAATTAGTAATTATTTAAAATTTTAAATTAAACTACAAAAAGTAATTATAAAATTCGATCATAGAAAGACATCTGTATCAGATATAAGTATATGAGTAATATTTTAAATACATAATTAACACAAATGATAAAAATAATAGCTCAAAACGAATTAAAATTAAATGCAAAAATAGCAGTAAAATTTCTATTGGCTAAACTTGCCAACTGTTGGAAGAAGACTTAAAAGAATACAACATAGGAAGTTAAGCAAAAAACCTAAAAATGTAGTAAAATAGTAATAAAGCAGCACAAGAAACCATGCAATAGATTATTGAAATATATAAATATTTTTAACTTCCGATATTCTTTATAATAAAGAAAATACGAAAAATACTCAAATCTATAGACATAATAAAACACATCATTATCGTGTCAACCTTAATGACAGATAGCTTACATATATATTTTACTATAACAGTGACCAGTTTGAAAAAACTTAATGTTTTTATGTGTATATCATTTGACCGACCGGCGGAGCAAAATAATATATTTATTGTAAAAAATAATTAATTAAAAGACGGTTAAATGAAACATAGATAAAAATTATCACCCAATCGAAAAATTATAGAAATTAATATCAAATCAATAAAATATTCAGTAATACATCGTCAACTAATAAATCCATCTATTACCTCTCTTAAGAGAATATCTCAAAAGGATATTTTTGTTTTTTTATATGCTCAAATTATTTCAAAATATGTAATGTCATTAGTAAAGCTGGTCATCATTCATAAGGACAAAAATTATGCTAAATGTGGAACACACTTCTTTTTATTTATAAAATAGGTCCAATGGATGAGCGTGAAATGTATAATATGGTTATATATTACATAAACATATATATATATATATTGTGTATATAAATCTTCCATCATAATTATGTTTTTTATATAAAAGGGCANAGCTCTAAACTAAATACCGCAACCGCTGCAGCGAAACACTTAATACTCCCATCGTATATTTTTGGTAATACCCCACTCCTATCTGTCCGATTTCTGTCAATAACAAACTCACCCTTACATTAACTTTATGTATATAACCTTTATTTATATATTACATTCTGTTAAAAATAAATAAAAACATTTTAAAATTTGAAAATAAATGACATTAATGAAAGTCACATGAGGAGAGGAGGTGACCAGTGTCACCACTCTAAAATTATTTACAGACTATGTCCTCAGGAGGTCGCGGGGCCATCTTCGTTTGAGCCGACGGGGAGGGTTGTAGGGGTTGGAGTTGGAAGACGATGTCTGTACCAGTGGAACTAGACAAATAGAAAAAAAAATTTTCTTGGTAAGAAATTTAAAAATTTATGCTCTAGACTTCTATGGCTTCATTTGTCTATAAATTAAGCTTCATCTGATAAAATGTAAAATCAGTAATTTAGACGAACATTCCGTCCTACGGATCTTTAGTTTAATTGATTGGGAGACTCTACCACTAACAACTTCAATAGGTGCAATTGGCTTGTAAAGTACAACTGTTTTATAATTTATGTTCGCTAGAAAATGAAGTTTATAAATTGTCACTTAATTGTGTACTTCACATTTTGAGATAAAGAAAATACTTATAGAACAGATCCCTTGAAAAACATTTCTCTATACTATATTTTCCCTATTGTATTGAGCAACCAAATAAAAATACCATTCTCAATATGGGGTATGATCGAGGAATCAGAAAGTTTTACCCTTTTAATTAAATGCTGTTATCGTTTTCGTCACTTCATACTCTTTGTTACGGTATTTCATAACATTTGGCATATAAAATTAGTGCCTAAAAGCTGTTAAATTTTAATAAACACATATTCATCATATTGCTAAACACCATCAGTGGTAAATTGGAAATCCCCCTCTATTTTTATTAGCGTTGACAGTTTCCGGATCTCTGAGCTCATGGCAAACGTTAACTGTTCCCTTTTCGCCATCTTCAGTTTGATGGCTAACACCCAGGATTCATTCTACAGTCCACCAGGTATTTCACTCTGTAAATTTCATTTCCTCTTCCCTCAAGCGACAATTATTCTGTCCTGGTTCATACTGAGTCGTCACACAAGCATTTGACCGAGTATAGCTGACTGGTCAATTATTTAAGCTCAAGTTCATATTTCCATGCACCATCTACCTATGCTTTACACCTTACCTTTCTAACCGTTTCTTTAGGGTCGGGCAAGGATCAGATTACTCCGATCACAACCCAATGAAAACGGGTGTTCCATAGGGCAGTGTGCTTAGACCTATCCTTTTTAACCTTTAAACTGCAGACATCCCCACTCATCTAACACCCTACAAGCCGGTCAGTCTAATACCTCTTCCTTAAGTCAGTTCAGAAATGCGAAATAAAATGACTACTACGGGTCTTATCCAATCGCATTTTTTCGCAGCAACATAACACAGCTGGCACACCCATTTTTATAGGGCACAAGAAATCTAATAATTCTTCAAGAGGTTTTTTTTTGTTGTTTTTTAAATGATATTTACATAAATTTTCCTGATCCTCGTCCTGCAGACCTGAAAGTTGTGCAAGCCAGAATGATATTTGGACACTACTGTCCAAAACTCTAGGCAGATATCTGTGATATCTCCATTTCTTAACAGATATTTCAATTTCTGTCCTTTTTTTTCCCTTGTGAATGATTCAGTAAGAAAAAGGTAAGTTTTCTTTGGCGATGAACGAACCTCTTTGCGAATCTTGACCATTCAAAATCTACTATGAGGTAGACATGGAGGACCAGGGCATGAAATTATGCATGGAACTGACAGGTCTGTTCCAGAGCGGTTGGTTCTCACTAAGCAAATGATGCTTATGTTCATTCAGCCCCACACACAGAGGCTTTACTCCCGACTAGAGCATAATGTCTAATCAGTCAGAAAACTTTACTGAAATAAAAGTTTTAGTCTCATCTGGAACACTCAGGGGGACAATTTTGCTCAACCCCTCACTAATAGTTATTATCAAGTAAATATTAGTGTTCTGCTATTGTAACTAGTGAAAGTGTTTTAAGCAGCACCAGTTATTTAACATATGTTTATATATGTAACATAAATATATATAAAAAAATTAACAATATTATGTTATCTCCGAAAATTCTTTTTAAATCTGCAATAAAAATAAAATAAAAAAGAAACCTGCATTTATTAGAACAAATGAAATGAAAAAAATATATGTATAGTCCACTCGTGATTGTGGTATGCGCAACTAATGGTTCTGCAGTGAACAAAACTGTGATACACGTGTAAGTGTTACTTGTCACTGGACTACGGAAAACTACATTTACTTGGACTTCCTGCCTATCTGGCTTTCAAAGTGTTCATTTTTCTCTGCACTTGATAGAATATCAGTGAATGAGCTTTCCGCTGAGCTAATTTTCGATCGTCATTAGAGAAATTTTCAAAGTAAATAAAAAATACCATTGCCATTTCCATCGTAGTTTTTATTTATTTACTTTTTATTTGGTTGTTACTTTTTGCAAGTAAGTTTACATTATATGTTTACATATTCAATGGCTGTTGTGTGGCATTGACATTGAGAACGGCCAGTGGCGCAACTCCGAAAAGAGAAAAAAATAGTATTAGATTATATATATATATANAAGTTATTTTTCCCTCATTGGAAATTAACTTGAACACATTTTGCTGCATTGATTCTTATTCTCCATTTGCCAAAACATTGTTTTATGATTTCAGGATGATCTTGTAGGTTTTTAGAAGCAGTTTTAGGATCGGAGTGGGAATATAGGATAGCCTCGTTATCTGCAATTAGAGCTAATAGGGTACTTGGATGGGTAGGGATGTCAGCAGTGTAAAGGATAAATAGGATAGGTCCGAGCACACTACCTTGAGAAACTCTCACTTCCACTTCTGAGTAATCTAATCCTTGTTAAACCCCAATGAAACATTTGTATAAGTAAGACTTAAGAATTAGGTAAGTGTCACTAGAAAGAATGGACCAATGATTGCTGTAGGACTGAATAATTTGGGAAACTCTCTTCAGTGATCATGAAGGGAGATTTTTGGTAATTCCGAATTTGGGGCGTGCTAACAGGGATTCACCGATGAGAAAATGACCAGAGCTCGGATACTTTATGGATTCATGGGGATTGGAAGATAGGCTGCATAGTGGTCTTCTGTTGAGAATTCACTCAATATGAGCAAAAAGGGCTTTTGATTCTAAGGGGAATTTAGCAGCCGGGATCAAAATGGCGACCTACAAAACGATGCCTTTTTTATCTGTAAGAAAATAGTTATTTCCTCTCTCTCTTTTTTGTATGAATGTATGGAGAAATTTATTCTTCTCCATAACATTTACTATTTATCATACATAAGTAATCTAAAATAATTTTCCAAGTCTTGGTAAGTTAAGTGAAATTTCAAATAAATTATAAAAAGTATTTAGATTTCAATATATGTGATAATAGTAAATGTTACATTGTAGTTTCTTTGATTTTATAATTACTAAGAATATCAAAATTGTAAAAAAAAAAAAAAAATGCTTTGTGTATAGCCCTGAAGAAGAAATAACATATTTTCAAAATATTGGCCTTGGCTAAATTATTTGACCAAAATCATCAATGACCTACAATCTCTCTTTGTGTATATATATATATAGAGAGAGAGAGAGAAAGAGAAAGAGAGAGAGAGAGAGAGAGAGAGAGAGAGAGAGAATTAAACACTTGTGGCTGCGATATATAGTAATCAAGAACAGGTGGAATAGTGAGTGCAATGCACACACAAAAGTGGTGCTCACTGACGAAGGGCGAGAGATCCTCGAAAATTTTACTCCTTGTGATTTTTTCTTTTTGTGTGTGTACTGCACTCTCTATCCCACCTGTTCTTGAAGGTAACAAACTAATTTTGTATTTAACGTTTTATTTAATAAGATAAATTTATGAAGTGATTAACTATTTTAATTAATAACAAATACTCTTAACTCATATGTTTAAAATGAAAGTTATGAAAATTTTAATGGTTTTATATTTTTCTCAATGGGTTCTTATTTTTTTTAATTGTTTATTTAATTGGAATTAATTGTTGTTTTTTTTTACTGGCGAAAAAAAATAACTATTTTATTTAATAAACTTAATGCTGCTGAGAAAGTATTTTGATGTATAAGTGATTTTATAATGCTTAGAAAAATAAGAAAACAATAATAATAATAATAAATGAGAATTAATATGAATGAATAAGATTGGGGTCGATTATGTTCGATGTCCCATACAGGGGTGGCATTTAAATCTGGAAACAAATCCAGCCATTGGTGTAATGAGTATTTCCAAGTTTGTGAGACCCTGATTATTCTCACGCATCCTCGCTTGATTATTCACGTCAGATTCGCCCTCGGATATGAATTAGGCATTATAAGAGCTTATATGCTTGATAAATGAATATCCCAACTGTGGAACTTAATCCATATCGGTTAACCAATGACTGTGAAACTCATTTAAGAGTGGAGAAATTAGAGGTTCGAACAGCCTATAAGGATATCGTACAGATTGGATAATACTCTGCAATTGTATGTAAGTGTAATCATTGTGATGATTTATTTAAGAATTTAAAGATAAGTTATAGGAAGCAAGAATGGAATAAATAATTCCGTGTGAAGTCAGAATTTTCAAATCTTTAAAGCCCATCTCCAGTTTCCTGAGGATGTTGTTCCAAACGCAGTAACTTTATTTTATTTCTCAATTTGTCATCTCCTGCGCATTTACTTAAGTCATAAGTCATACAGATAACTTACCTATCTGCTATTGTCCAGCGCTTCCGCTAGAGCGAACGGCAATGCACTTCCATAACTCACTTGTGCACTATTTTTAACCCCTCTCCATTCTATTACCCCCTTATTAGTGCATTATTTATAGACGCATACGTCATAAATTTAAATAATATAAATAAGTTTCATTAATATTTCCCTTATAATTAATAATATAAAATAAGATCTTAAAATATGATCTCTTTCTTAACAATTATTTAGAGTCACCAGAGGATCTTTTCTGGTATCTCAATCCTGGCAAATGCTGATCAAATCCTTATCGATAAATAAAAGCTTGATCTCCACCATGGAAGTTTGGATGGCAACGAGTAAATAACCCCAAGCTCTATGACTCCTAAATTGTTGAAAGGGAGGCAAACTCCTAATAGAATAAAAAACGAACAAACAAGAAAAACAAACAATTTATTTGTAGAAATATAATTGAAATTACGTACATGTATTTTCTTTATTTTGTATGGTGTATGTACACTTGTATAGTAGTATAAGTATATATATATTATTATCCTGTTATTATTTACNGTTCGATTTTTTTTTTTTTTTAAGAGCATTTCGTTATCATACCGGTGAGGCATAAATCAAATCTGTACAGGCCCAATAGGGGATATGAAAATATCCGCTTCCCTTGAACATGATTGTTAAATAATTGAAAAACAATTTCATGCGTAGTGTTAGATAAGGTGAAAAGCTTTATTTCCTGTAGGGATATGCTAGCTACTGAGTTTTTTAGAACGTAGTCGGCTGGAGCGGTTAAGACGGTCTTATCTTCTGATTACAAGTCGGGTAGAGGCCCGCCAGGCGAATACGAGCGTGCCTAGTTTTGGGGGGTGGAAGCTGGACGGCCTACTGCCTTAATTAGTCTTCCCCCTACCACCCTTCTTCCAGATTTAATTTAAACTTCTGTTTCCGACTTTTCATTGTCTTATCAAACAACGGGTACATGGAGTTTTCCTTTGTACGTAGCTGGTCAGTGGAGAACACATTTCGTATCTTTGTTAATGTTGCTTAGTTTTCCCATCTTTAATCCCTCATCTTGTGTTTATTTACGCCTGTGAGATATATTGAGTTCCCAATAGTCACAAAAATGGTTAGAGTTATAAATTAAACACATGAGTTAATATTTACATTTACATTGCCATTTGCCAATATATATCTAATAATTTTATTGTTCCTTTAAATTTGTTACAAAAAATTTCGAGACTAATTTTTGCATGTTTAATGGAAAAACAGAGACTTATACATTTTATTAAGATATACATTTAAGTGTGGACGATTCCGAAGTATTTATCAATCAAATCAAATTAAACTATTACCATAATTACTGGGTTCATGGATTATTTTTAATTAAATTTTAAAACTTTTTGCTCATAAATGCGTAGAATGAACGAACTGAATCTATAAAACAATTTAAAAATTCGTTTTGTTTTTGTATAACTTGCCCTTTCAAAATGTCACCTCTAAATTGAATAAAATACAATTATTAATTTTAGATAATTATTTATTCATTTATCGTAAATACCACACTTTTTTCTGTATTCCGTATGATTTATTAGTTATGGAAACAATTAAATAGATATTTTTGTAACGTTTTATTTTATAAAAATTAATTTTATTGGCCCAACTGTCAAGGTGTCAGAAAACTCATGGAGAGTTTTTTTGACCGTAAATATTATAATTATTTTTTCTTTTTGTTGGGGTTCCGTCAAGTTAGATCCAAAAAAAAAACAATGTAAAAAATAACACATTTTTCAAGTTTTTTAAATTTATTTTTCCTATTTTTTAAAGCAAATATTATGGAGAAGTCGATTCCTTCCTGTGTTAACTATGGCATTGGTATTTCAATGGAAAAGATTAGGAAGCATGGTTTGATGGATATGTTTACTGCCAGGTTTCAATAAAATAATTTCAAAATATAAACAAATTTGGAGACGTTAAAAAATGACTTCAGCAGAACACATCAAAGGGGTTTCTTTGAAAAGGATCTTACTCAAATATTATCTTATGTTTGGTAGCTTTTTTTACTAAAAAAACAAAAAAAAAAAAAACAGTTTTCTGGGCGTTTGATGCACTCTCTCTCACACATCCTTAGCTCATGTTTAGTAGAATAAATTAGTTCTTCTAAAAAATCGTTTTTGAAAACAACCTTCCTCATCAGCTTGAGGACTCAATGGTTCTAATTATTTAATTTTTATCCTTTTCTTAAGCTGACATAAATTTTGGGGGATTATTTTAGCCATGTATTGGATATATGTATTGGGACACGCCTTATGCTTTGTTTTTGTTTTTTAATTCTGGAAAATTTTAGGATTTTTTAGGACTGGTCTTATTGACTTTGGCCAGATAATTCTAAATAAAATATAGTGTGTTTAAAAAAAAATATAAATCAAGCTCATTTTAAATTTTCAAAACCCTATCGCTATATAACGATTTTATTATTTATAATTAAAATAGCTTGGGGAATTCTTTTGTACCTTATTAACCATTTAGATTATGAAAACATTTACGCTTTCTCCACAAAACAGTTGGTTGAGTGTTAATTGCGAAGAGGGAGTGTGTGGGATAGGTTACAGTGGTACTCTACACAGAAAGCAAACTTCTTCTGTTTTCCAAGTGTATTTATCTTTTGTATAGTTTTTGTAAAGACTCATTGCCCTTCTAATACATGAACTTTTATTTTAAGGCTTCTGATCAGTCATTTTTGTGGAACACTTTTTAAAGTGGTCTAAAGTGGTTTAATCTGATTAGAATAAAAAGTGAAAAAATTGTGTTTATTGTACAATAATTGATAATTCTTCCTGATTACTCCTATAAAATAAAACATATGATGCATAAGAAATAAAAGTTAAATATAAATGCAGAAATCATACGAGAAAGAGGTAGCTCCTCGGAGCACAACGTCCGCAGATATATTCTTACTATAACCCGCACATACCTACGGGTAAAAGGGTCCCTATGGGTGGTGTACCAATTACACTCACACCACTATAGCTCACGGACTGCTATTTCATAGCAAATTTGTACATATCACTTTTTACTAACAAACTAGGCAGTAGTAAAAAAAAAAGAAAAAAAAAAAAAAAAAAAAAAAAAAAAAAAAAAAAANCTTGAAATTTTGAAGGCTTTTATCAAGAGCCCATTCCTATTTACCCTTTTTCAGGGAGTATGACACGAGCTGATGTGCTATCAATATCAGTGTAAGAACTTTCGTAGACTTATGTCAACTTATTCTTAAGCTATGAGGTTTTTCTGAAAGCCGGGATGACAGGCAGTAATATCCCTGCCCAAGTGAAATTAAATTCAACTATGATTTAGATTATCAAATGTTTTGAATTTGATTTAGCTGTAAGGGGTCGCTAAGACCTTCAGAAGGAGATTTAGGTGGAGAAAATGACTTTTAAATAATAATTTATACTGAGAATGATGGGGGAGTGGATTGCGAAGTCGTACTTTGTGGCCAAGAGCTGCTGGAAGTGATACATTCTGGCTACCCTTTAGATAGATCTCACGTTCCTCGCTTCTGGACAAGTAGGGGTGAGAAGTAAGGTATAGTTTCTTCTCTCAGCCGCGTCAGCTTCTCACGTAAACCGCTTAAAGTCACACCCAACGTCTCAACAACAACAACAAATGACCTCCTCCTAATCATGCAGTATAACGATTCCGGAACTGCCGTGGTCGAACACAAGCTTCAATAGTTTTACAGTTTATCACCAACGTTAGGAAGCATCTTCCACACACCATGACGGTCGCGGTGACTCAAACGAAGTCTGACTTCCCTGAAGTCTCAGCCGTTCACCTGAGAAGGCATTAGTGGTGTTTTGGCTAACTCTAGTGAGGAACCCCTCTTGGCAGAGCTACCTTAACCATAAGGCTTAGTTGTGGCCACACCACGCTAAGTCTCCTTTTGTACTTGACTCTATCTCTCGGAAGTTCCAATAATATGCACTAAATTAGTCTGCCGTATTCTAGCTGGGCAACTTGGCACCTTCCCTCATTTTACATTACTTATTAAGTGACTATCTAAGATACTAACATAATGAAACTTTTTCCCTTATTATGAAGGACTTTAATATTCTATTATATATTATACCTGTAATTTATATAAAATATTTCAACTGATTACTCAATACAGTGTTGAAGTTAAAGTAAATCTATGTTACATATTATACTTAATGCTACAGTTAACATTTATGCCGGAGTCAAAAGAAAGGCTATAAATATTTACACTATCTATAAAAAATTTTGTTATCTACAGATATATGAGGGAATATATTAAAAACAAGTGCAAAAGCAAAAAGGCCTAGAAATCATGTTTCGAATAGCCCCAAGCAAGGACTGAATTTGTACTTCCCGTTGCACTGGTTGATTTTGTACTGATTTGTACCTGGACATGATTAGAGTCAGGGGTGGGGGGGGTCAAGATTTTGTGCCTCTTCACTGTAGGACATGCTGCATGATTTCCTACTCTTAAAATTACATCCTAAATTTTTTAAAGATTGTATTTTTTTGGATCTACCTTGACCGAACCCCACCAAAAAAAAAACATCTAATAATAATATCT
>KZ807817.1:11200-24224 GCA_000696205.2 Oncopeltus fasciatus
ACAACTTTATTTAAATTTAAACATTTCCTAAATAATTTTATATTGATCATAAAAAAAAGAAATTGTAAACAACATAGCCTCGTATTTAATACCCCCACATTATAGATTCATTAAAACTGATAAAAATAAATTTAAAGCAGAGTAATTAAAAATAAAAACAAATATTTAAAAAAAAAAAACCACTGGTTGAATAAGATTCTTTTCTCTTGAAAAAACTAGCTCACAACCAAATGTTATTAACTAAAATATAATTATTTCTAAAGTTTTATTAAACTTTTATTTATTTATTACATTCTGTTAAATAAAAACATTTTGTAATTTGATCACAATGATGTAAAAAAAAGTCATTCAATGTCAATCACATGAGGAGAGAAGGTGACCAATGACACCACTCTCAAATATTTCTAAAGTAAAGAATCAACTTCTTAACTCCCATATAAAAATAGCCCTGGCCAATTATAATTCAAAAGTGGGAAAAGAAAGCATCTTCCAAACCATCAATTAGAATACATAGTAAGTAATCAACCTAAATGCTAATGGTATAAGTCTAGCAGATTTTGCTAACAGGAAATTATTTCAATAAGAAGGGTGGCATGCAACAGATATAAAGGATATTAGAGGCACAGAGTGTGGTGCAGACCATTTCATAGTGAAAGCTAAGTAGTATCAAAAGTTGTGTACCAGACCAAAAGAGATATCAGAAATAGAGGTAAAAATGTTAAAAAACTAATCACTGAGGACGTAAATCAGGGATTTAATAATAGAGTAGAGGATAGTGTTAAATTTGGGACAGACCATTATGAACCCAAATATAGAAGAAAGATGGTTTAATTTGAAAAGGGCTTTAAATCAAGCTGTGAAAGAAGTTTTGGCAGAAAGACATGAAAATGGGAGGGCTGGTTAAAAGAAGAGTGTGAGAGAAAGAAACAAAGCCAATGTGAAAATGCAGTAGAGAACAAGAATGTCACATGAAGATTATAACAGAAAAAGTAAAAACAATATGCTGACAAAAGAAAAAAAAAAAAAAAAGAAGAGATATAAGCAAGAAAGATTAGAGAAAGTGCAGCCTGATTATGAGGCAAAAAAAAAATGCTGTAAGGAACTGAGATATATAAAGGTAGGTTTCTAGCCAAGAGTAGGTTACTGCAAAATGAACAACGAAAATGTTAAAGGCAGTATACAGGAACTTTAAAATAAATGGATCAGGTATTATTAAAACATGCTTAACAAACAGAAGGAAAAAAAAGTATGAAGATAATACTCAGTTTAAATTAGACAAAGAAGAAGAGATTAGTGATGGAGCAGTGCCCCCAGAGATGGAGGAGTTGAAGAAATTATTGTATCACTAAAAACCATGAAGAAGCTTGGAAATTGATTTGGGATAAATGGATGAATGAAAGTATGCTGAAGAATTGAGTAATGCAGTTTTGTATCCTGTGTATATATAAAAGGAACTGCTCAAAGATGGATATCTTGTTTCTTTAAGGACATATATAAATAAGAGTAAATAGTGAAATTTAATTTGTAAGCCAGAAAGAACAATAAGCATAAAAGTTATGACTACTAAGCTATGTTCTGGATGGAGAGGAAAAGTGGGAGAAGAGCTGGACCACCTTATAGATACATTAATAAATTTCTTCATCTGGATGAACGGGCGATGAATGGATGAACAGTGGAAGGGATGAACGGTAAGCCGTTGGATGAACAGAAATTTAGCAATGCATCTTATAGATACATTACTAAATTATCATATGTTATAGAATCATAATGTTAGAAAATTAGATTTTACACCTATTATATTCTATAAACTTTTTGGTAACTAAAATAAAAATGAAGATATTACGATTTTAAATTTTAGACTCCTTCAAAACTCTTGTTTTCTCTCATTCAAAAATGAATTCCTTCTCAAACGTGGGGTGAAAAATAGGTGTGATCAGTAATTTAACAATGGAAAAGCACAAACAGCCAAGTGAGTGCAAAATTTGCAATAAGAGCATTTGTCAATCAGAAATGGTATGAAGCAAGGTTAGATGCCACTACATTATTTACCTTTCTTTATTTTTTTCTATAAATTTCTACTATGCCTAATTCTTCTTTCAGAATTGAAAACAACATAAATCCTTTCGAAGTTACCGGTTTACCAATTAGTAATAAAGTACTTGCCCAGGAAAGATACGCATGGAAGATTTTTTTATCTAGGTGTATGATGAAACTATTTCTGATTTGTCTGCTGTATTCTTAGTAAAAGATGCTGACACATGCCAAAATAAAAGTAGAGTGTATGAAATATAGAGAAGTTAACACTTCCACACACAGTTAAATATAAAATCAAAGAGAAAAAGTTAAGAGTCAATTACTATAGCAAGTGTGTGTGTGTGTGTATTTATATATTCATTTGCAACGAATTCACAATTAAAACATGTCAAACCATCAGTACAGAAAAACTAATTTTAAAATATAATAAACCAAGCAATTTGTGAGACTCACAGTGTAATTTGGTTGTTTGTTAAAGTATTCTCTCCATGGTGGATAACAAAACAAACCCAGAAGATAGAGAGTAAGCATTGATGTCTTTATATAAGTACTAAAAAAGGGTTTCTGGAATGCAGCTTGATCATAAATATACTGGAAAAAAAAAATTACTAGTCAATTTGGAGGTAAATTTGTTGACCGGCAAATTTTATGAAGAGAGGATTATCAGGAATTCGGTCTCGGTACTTGAAGAATTAAAAAGTAATTCATAACAAAAAAGTTTTTATTTTAGCCAACGTTTTAGCCTGAATTTTCAAGCCTTCATCAAAGCTGACTATGAAAAATAAACATACAAAAATAATAATATTTTTATTAGAAGATGATTTTAGTTGCATTTCGGTCAAGGCAGATTTTTAAAAAATACAAATTTAAAAAAAGTGTATTTTTTTTAAATCTGTCTTGACCGAACTGCAACTAAAATCATCTAATAATAATATCTACGGTCAAAAATTTCCCCTTTGNAAGTCCAGATTGGTCGTAATAAGGTTTTGTAGAGCGTCAGTTGGTTTTCAGTCGTAAGATTGGATTTCTTATTCATGAGTCTGTATAAAAGTCCATATCGCCGATATAGTTCTTGTCTTTAAATTTTAGTATGTTCACCCCATGTAAGTCGTCAGTTAAAATGGAACCCAAGGTAACGAACGGAATTTGAATGTGGTGAATGAATATTGTTAAACTTCATAATTTCAGGGAAGTCTTTCTTTCGCAGTTGGAAATTAACTTGAACGCATTTTTCTTCATTTATTTTTATTCTCCGTTTGCCACACCATTGTTTGATTTTTTTGAGGTGATCTAATAGGTTTTTAAAAGCAGTTTTAAGATCAGGATGCGAGGATAGGATAGCTTTGTCGTCCGCAAATAGAGCTAAGAGGGTACTTGGATGGGTAGGGATGTCAGCAGTGTACAGGATAAATAGGATAGCTCCAAGCATACTAAATTGAGGAACTCCCGCTTCCACTTGGTAGAAGTAATCTAATCCTTGCCGAACCCTAAAGATACGGTTGGATAAGTAAGACTTAAGGATAAGGTAAGTGTTACAAGGAAGTACGCATTTCAATTTAAACAGAAGACCACTGTCCCAGGCTCTATCAAATTCTTGGGAAACATCGAAAAAAGCTCCTGGGCAGTACTCTTAGCGCTCAAGGTGAGAGGAAATGTAGTCTACGACGAGAAACACTTGCTGTACAGTAGAATGCTTACCTCTGAAGCCGAACTGATGATTTGGAAGAATATTGAAGGGTTAAATAGAAAGCATCATTCGTTTTATCAGTATTTTTTCGAAAACCTTTGAAAGTGTAGGAAGGAGACTCATAGGACGATAGGATAAGGGGTTATGTGGTGATTTTCCAAGTTTGGGAAATAGTATTATATCAGAATATTTCCAGAGGAGAGGGAAGTGGGTAGTTCTGAATATGCAATTATAATGTAGGTCAAGAATACAATTGCCTTTTTGGGAAGATTTCGGAGAATTTGGCCGGTGATTGAATTTTAACCGGGTGATTTGACCTTAGGCAGATGAGAGATTATGTACTTGACCTCGGAAGGTTTTACTGCCTTGAGTGGCAAGGGCATAGGTAATGTTATGTCTAGAAACTCCTCAGTCTCCGCGGCATTGGACCAAATTGTACATTTTTAAGATTCTCCAACATTTCGGCTTACATTGTACCTTCAGGGTTTTAAACAAATTATTATAATTCTCCATTCTGCCTAGAAGAAGCCACCACAGGATGTGCGAAAGTTTGGCAAAAAAAAAAAAACAGCCCGGAAGAAGAATTTATGAAATTACAATGTGTTATAGGAGTATAAGAAATAGAACAGTCGGTCGTTAAAATAAATAAAAATTAACAGAAAAATATGTAAATGAGTGTATGAGAAGTATATTAGAAATTAGTGAAAATATATTTAAAGATATTCACCAAACATACCTTTAATGAGGACGAGAGAGGAACAGTTCAAGTGACAATGATAACCAATTAGTGCTCCCAGAGTCTGTAATGTTTCTGGCATAATGAGGTCAGCAGACATAACCTTACACAGGGTCATAACCAGCGCAGTAGGAAATGTGGCTATACTTCATCACCCTACATATCAGCCTATTGGCTTCTGCCATGTACAAACACAATCACAGATTGGATAGTCCAGGGGATAAGAGAATAGGCAGTTGCCAATCAGTAGGGATGGCACTATAGCTTGATATTTACTCTGATGGGTCAATCCCATCTATTTTGAAGATTGACTTTTACTCCCTCCATTAAAATCCTCCATCCATTTCGAAGAACTTAAAATTAGGCTTCAACTTCTCTGTCCCTCCATAAAATTGTCTGCCTTAATATCCCTAAATTGATTTTAGGTTTAAAATCACTCCATAGGGATTCTTGTCATACTGTAAGTGAAGAGAAGAGGGTATTTTCATGTTTCAGACTTAGTAACTTCATAATATACCGCTTCCACACCTCTGAAACCGATTTATTTCTCTTTTCCACAGAATTTTTCTTAAATTTCTGAACTTCACATAATTTTCTCACAAGCCACAAAAATTATATAATAGTACCTGAGCTGACAAAGACCACAAAACAGTCAGCACAAACAAAATTTAATACGTCAATAAGTCGAGCAATTTGCTCTTTGATGCAATGATATACACCCTACTATCAACAATAGAGACCCTCCCTATACCAGCACACATTACTAAACTTAATGCCCACATTAAAAAATTACTTGACCCAGCACATACAGACAAGAAAACATAAGTTATGAAGTTATTTCCCATGCCCCTGGATGTTAAGATCTCCCAAAAATCCAAACCCCAAAACCTCCTTAGCCATCTAATATTAAATACCATCATCCAAACTCAGCATGTTACTACTTCACTTCCTCCAGGTTCTTACCCCATAAATCCCTACAATTAACACATTTGAATTCAAAACACAACTTGATGCCCTTTGTACATCCTTGCCTCACTGGACTACTATTTATTTTATGCTGTGTCTCTGGCTGTCTCTTCTACCAAGGTAACAAAAATAACCAGATTAAGGGTCTAGTTACAGGAAATAGCCTTCCCCCTCCCCCTAATATTACTCTAAATGGCTTCATTGATTACAACCTTCCTTCCTTTTCCTCAGAAAATCTGTTGATGGTGTTTTCCTCGTCCTTAATTCACGCCGATTTCTCCACTTCAACTCACCACCAAAAATAAATGCCAAAAATCTCACCCACAGATTACTTACACTCTCTCAGTTGACATTCACAACAAAAACATACAAACATTGTAATTCTGTTAACAGCCCTGAAGATCCCTTACAATGTAAACTAAAATGTCAGCGAAAAAACAGATACTTAAAGCAAATTTTAAAAGAAAAAAAATTTTTTTTCATATAAAATTTTGGACAAAACCTCAATTATCACTTAGTTGATTATATTTCTTGTGATTGATTATGAAAAAAATGGAGTTGAATTAGACAGCCTACTATTAAATTATATTTTAGAGGAAGCTATAACTAAATAAATATTCCAGTTAGACAATTATATTACGCAATTTGAAGTTGACGAACTTGTGATGAGTCGACCGTGGAGATTATTTGTAGAAAATTTGTTGGGGTTCGGTAAAGGTATACAACCTTGACTGAACCCCAAGAAAATCTCCACAGTTCATTTTTCAGTTACATCTTCCTCTACATTAACTTTGAAAACACCAAATTTTATTTACTTCTTATAATAAATTTAATTTAGATAAATATATTATGTACCATAAATTCTTTATATTACACACAATTCCTCTATTCAGAAATAGACCTGAATTCATGAAATTTTCTGTTCCAGGTCTCCCTTCTCAATTCATTTAAAGAAAATCAATTGTTGTACATTCCAGATGTGTGCTTCTGATGATTATGTTTCCAAACAATACCATGTATAATTTCTGATTAACCTTAATTATCTATACTTCTCAATCCACCGTCTAAATTAAATTTTTCTTAAATTCTTCAGTATTCACAAGATAATGGCCAGGAAAGCTAAATCTATAAATGATATATTTTTTGTGATTCCATTATGAATTAATATAGAATAAGTTTAATTATAGATCATGGACATTTAACTGATTTGTTTCTGTTTTCAGTATTATTTTCTCTGATCCTGTACCCTCAGAGTACTTTCAAGAGGACTGAGGAGCAACCCCCACCTCCCCAACAGAAAATGAATTAAATATTTTTATAATTGTGGGAGCTCTAGTATGTAACTCAGATTTCCAACATAAATTAGATCTTAGGGTTCGGCTCTGTTACCCTTTTCCCATATCCTCCTGTGATAAATTGATTGATGATCTCATTAAATTGATATCAAAGTGTCACGAAATGTAGAAAAAATGCCTACACATAAAATTTCTTTAAAATTATAAGAGTAAAATATAATAATAATAATATTTTATTACCTCTACCAGATTTAATGCCATTTATCCACAATTATATAAATAGTAGTAAATCTGGTAGAGCAGTTAAAACCCACATAAGCCCATTCAAGATGGCTATCAAACAAGAAGCAGATCTATTTATGCTGTGATCTATCCTCAAAGCCCATAAATTTTATTTTTTAGAGGGGTCACCAACCAATTCAAATGAAGCAAAATCAGTGTAATAATAAAAAGTAAGTGGTAGGGTAAAAGGTTAGGGTGAGAAAATAGAGCCATTTTAAATACATAAGGGTATCGACAGATCAACTGTAAATATCATAATGCTAATATAAAATTATTGTTAAAAATAAAATTTAATTATTGAAAAGTATTATAAATTGCTAAGCAGAATTTTTTGTACAGAATGTATCTGCTCTGCAGTATTGAAAACAAATATTGTATGAGAAATTCATAATAGAATTAGAAATAATGTTTAATATACCCTTTATTATACACTAATTATTTTTTTAATGAATACATTTTAATTATTGAATTATTAAAAATAATGCCAATTCAGGACTCAATACGCAATCGTTATTTTAATAAAAGATCACTTGTTTCCAAACCCCACCAACCATAAATTACACAAAATAAAAATTATGAAAAGAAGAATCCTAATAATTGTTCTGCATTTTAACTGCTAACAGATTGTTACATCCTATAATGAAAAAAAAAACATTATAAATAACAATTACATGTATTTGAAAGAAGAAATTCATAGCTCAATATGACTGAAAATAGTACTTTATTGGTCTGAAAATAACAGGAATATTGAAGATTAAAACTATATAAGGATGCAAATAAGTACACACCTTTGTCAACTGAGAAGAAAACACCCATATGACATCTACAGTCAAAAGAATAAACAAACCCAATAGTAATTTTCTTGACTTATTTATCATGGCAGGAAAATACGTGATTTCCCTCCTTTATGAAATTCAGAATTTTCAAGTTATATTGTGAGGCCAATACTTAAAGTGAAAATGGGTAAAACAATATGCGAAAAATGAAGTCATTATCGTATTGGTCAATAACATATTTACTGCAAGTATAGAGCATAATTTAAATATGCAAGGTTGTTTTTTAAGAGAGAGGTCTAAATAATTGATGAAATACTTTTAATAGAAACATTTCAAAATCAGGCCGGTGATACATAAGATAAACAAGTGGCTTCCAGATGTGCGCTCTAGAATCGACTACAAATCAAAGTGATTAAACTTATAGATAAGATAAATGAATTTATTCTGAAATAGTTACTTATGGTACGTATTTTTACTAAATAACAAGGAGTTTATTTTCACTTCCATATTCTCATTACGTAAAAGTAGAATTATGGTAATACTGATTAAGGAAAACTAAACGGCGTTATATATAATATAATATGAGATTATCCGTTACTGGGTTTAAAAAAATAAAACAATACTGCAATATTGCTGAAATTAAAAATTTTATTAACCCTTTATCAAGAAGCCTTAAAAAAAAAAACTATTAANTTGGATTGGGGAATCATGGTGTGTGAGTTGGTAGATATTTGATGATATACGAACGGAATTAGAAGTTTATGGATAAAAAAGATATAGTCTTTCCTGTTTCAAACTTTTTTTATTTATTTGCGACCAGTTTCTGTGTCAATACGAGAGTGCTTCATTGAGCATAAAGATACTTATGGGAGAAACGTATTTTGCGACACTCTGTAGGGCCTGAAGTGGTGTATTAACACCGAAACCGGTCGCAAATAAAAAAAAATTATTTGAAACAGGAAAGACTATATTTCTTTCATCCCTAATGTCAAGATCAATATTACTGTAACCTCCAGAATAAAAAAAAAAAGAAGCAAAATTAGAAGGTTGATACAAATTCGACAGCATTATTTTGTTCATCAAACGCAAAAATTATAAACTTTCTTAGCTTTTTGCATTCATAATGTAATTGTATGTGACAACTGTTGAAAAGCCGAATTTCTGTAGTGTAGGAAACATACCTGATTATACAATGGGATTCCTCAATATTAATTAAGGTTGGGTTTTTCCAACTATATATTGAGCTAATAATATTATAATACTATGTGAACAATCACTCACCAGTAATACGCGCAGCTTTACCCTCAAAACTTTTATTTATTTATTACATTCTGTTAAACAAAAAAACATTTTGTAATTTGATTACAATGAAATTAAAAATGACATTCAATGTCAATCACATGAAGAGCGAAGGTGACCAATGATACCACTCTCAAATTATTTACTGACTATGTCCCCAGGACGTCACGGGGCCATCTTCGTTTGAGTCGACGGGGAGGGTTGTAGGGGTTGGAGTTGGAAGACATTGTCTGTACTAGTGGATTAGGATGGTATGGAAGTTTACTGTGAAAAATGATGAAGCGAGAAGAAATGAGGTCTTGAACAAAAAGAATATTAAAATCGTGGAGAAGTGAAGAATTGGATACGCAATAGGGAGCATTTGCAATTATTCTCAGGGTTTGTGATTGAAAGGACTGGATACTTAGGATGTTGGAAGGCTTGGTGGCACCCAAGATTTCTATTCCGTAAGTCCAGATTGGTCGTAATAAGGTTTTGTAAAGCGTCGGTTGGTTTTCAGTCGTAAGATTGGATTTCTTATTCATGAGTCTGTATAAAAGTCCATATCGCCGATATAGTTCTTGTCTTTAAATTTTAGTATGTTCACCCCATGTAAGTCGTCAGTTAAAATGGAACCCAAGGTAACGAACGGAATTTGAATGTGGTGAATGAATATTGTTAAACTTCATAATTTCAGGGAAGTCTTTCTTTCGCAGTTGGAAATTAACTTGAACGCATTTTTCTTCATTTATTTTTATTCTCCGTTTGCCACACCATTGTTTGATTTTTTTGAGGTGATCTAATAGGTTTTTAAAAGCAGTTTTAAGATCAGGATGCGAGGATAGGATAGCTTTGTCGTCCGCAAATAGAGCTAAGAGGGTACTTGGATGGGTAGGGATGTCAGCAGTGTACAGGATAAATAGGATAGCTCCAAGCATACTAAATTGAGGAACTCCCGCTTCCACTTGGTAGAAGTAATCTAATCCTTGCCGAACCCTAAAGATACGGTTGGATAAGTAAGACTTAAGGATAAGGTAAGTGTTACAAGGAAGTACGCATTTCAATTTAAACAGAAGACCACTGTCCCAGGCTCTATCAAATTCTTGGGAAACATCGAAAAAAGCTCCTGGGCAGTACTCTTAGCGCTCAAGGTGAGAGGAAATGTAGTCTACGACGAGAAACACTTGCTGTACAGTAGAATGCTTACCTCTGAAGCCGAACTGATGATTTGGAAGAATATTGAAGGGTTAAATAGAAAGCATCATTCGTTTTATCAGTATTTTTTCGAAAACCTTTGAAAGTGTAGGAAGGAGACTCATAGGACGATAGGATAAGGGGTTATGTGGTGATTTTCCAAGTTTGGGAAATAGTATTATATCAGAATATTTCCAGAGGAGAGGGAAGTGGGTAGTTCTGAATATGCAATTATAATGTAGGTCAAGAATACAATTGCCTTTTTGGGAAGATTTCGGAGAATTTGGCCGGTGATTGAATTTTAACCGGGTGATTTGACCTTAGGCAGATGAGAGATTATGTACTTGACCTCGGAAGGTTTTACTGCCTTGAGTGGCAAGGGCATAGGTAATGTTATGTCTAGAAACTCCTCAGTCTCCGCGGCATTGGACAGGTCTAAGGGATCTGAATGAGGAGTAAATGTTTGCTTGAGGTGCTGGGCAAACATTTCGGCCTTGTCTTTGTCAGAAGAGGCCACGTAACCATCTCCTCGACGCAAGGGAGTAGAAGCTTCATGGTACTTAAGGATTCTTTGAGTAGCAAAGTAGTAATCCAAAGGGATTTGACTCCTGCTGAGAGGAGAGACAGATAGGCATTAAAGGCCTCATTTCGCAAAATACCTAATTTTTGTTTTACGAGTCTGGAAAGATTATTAAAATCTTTGTGGTCTGAGGGGTGTCTTTTTTTTTTTTGGAACAATGCTCTTGAGCGACGTTTCGCTATGATGAGCTTTTTAAGCGAATCTCGGAGTGGTTTTTGGGACTCTGAAGAGTATTTGGTAAATTTTGGTTAGAGATTAGCTATATACATGCATTGCTGAATATTTGTGGTAAAGGAATGTACAGCTTCATATAAATCAACAGAGGTTCTCCGAGAAATTCCGAGGTCAAGTGACTCTTCTACGAGAGTTCTAAACAAGACCCAGTCGTGTTTCTGTCTGCAATACTACGTCTACGTTTTTGTTTGTATAGAGTACTAGTTTGAGTTCGTCAGTGTGTGTCCGAATACTGTTAGCGTTCCATAGGAGGATAGTAAAGGAATTCTTGGATTGGGGAATCATGGTGTGTGAGTTGGTAGGGTCATTTTGATGACCAGGTTGGTCAGAAGGGATATGAGTGGTGTAATGAGGGAGTTAAGTTGTGAAAAGAAGGAGTGAAATAAGGAGTGCCGATCGTTTGATGTAGGCGGAGTCGGGTCGTTGGGGATAGTGGGTAGTTCCCTCCTGGGTGGTGGATGCGGTTGTGATTGTGGCTCATCTTGTTGGGGTTGTTGCTGGGTTGATTGCATCATTAGAGCGTAGGACAGTCCTGGCTCGACAACTCTGGAGGGCGGAGGCACTACTTTCCTGACTTGAGTTGTAGTCTGTACTTGACGAGTAGGCAGGTTCCGCTGTTTCAGCTCCTTGTAAACGTGACAGCCCTTGTAGATGGCGTTGTGGTTGTGTTTACACTGTGCACTTCAATAACTTAAAAATATTCTATTCACCACCAGCCGTAGTGACAGCTTACATAATAGACTGAAAAGTTGCTTCAAATTCTGTCTTAGATATATTTGGTAAAACTAAATTATTATAGCTTAAAATTAAAATTAAAAATGTGTTTAGGTATGAGGTCAAGTATAAAAGGAGTTGATTCTAAAATTGTTATTTTTGGCCAATCATATTAAGACAGATATTTATTTTGGAGTAGCTAAGAAGGGATGTAGAAGGAAGATAAATTGGTGTAGAATTTGGCTGGATGGGGACTTTAAGGTGCTTAAAACTAAGATAAAATTAAGATTACCGTTAAACCTAACGAATGGTTCCGATACAATAGTAATAACCAAATGTTTCTGCTAAAAGATTAACATACATTCATTACTAATAGTCACAATAATAATTAGTAATAAAAATAGGAACAGTAATTCTTTAGCTTAATTTAACATAATACTTTTGATCCCCTTTGAACGTGATGTCTAGCAGTTAAATCAGATTAGAGGAAGTTCAACATAGAGTTGATTTAGTTTATTACTTCTCTAGAATAAAATAACAATTTGTATTTAAATGTATTCCTTTTTTTCTTTTTTATTAAACTATTATTGCATTTACCTTCATATGATTGGGAAAGATATTTATCTTCTCACCCTGGTGACAGCATTTGACTTTGTCACTTGAGTTTCATTCCAAATCAACTATGCTAAAACGACAATAAGATCGGCGATCAAGAGCTCAGCTGTTCAGGTGGGGTCTTATATAGCTAGTCGGGAATAACATAATCAGCAGATGCTTGGGATGATGATGTGGGTCTGAAGATGAAGCCATTATGATATTGCCCAGCTCTTAGACTTTTGGAATTCTCGATATTTATCTAAGTTATAGTGGAGTAATTAACTAAGGGCAAGATATTTTGGTTGGATACAATCAGGTTCTACAAATAATTTATTACAAAAAGTCTGAAAAAGTAACTTTTTTTCAAATTACTACATATTATGTAGCTCAGATGGCCAAGGGTTTGTTTTTGTGTGACGTCGTTATCTTTACCTCACGTTTCACATGTTTTAAGTATATTATTCATGATCAATGAATCCTCAAGCCAGTGCCTAGTTTATCTTTCTAACTGTCACAACAGTAACGGTTTTCTGGTTCAAACAGTCATTAAATAAAATATGTCAAGCTTAAATTGTGGTATACCATCTATATTTTCTTTAAAATTAATTTGCTTTATCTGAAATTTTTTATAAATATATTTCTTTGATATTC
>KZ807817.1:33283-56398 GCA_000696205.2 Oncopeltus fasciatus
TTATTAATAAGAACTTTATTAGTTATTACATTCTGCACTTGTTGTGCACCTTGTAATGGGCTGGTACAATAATAGTATAAATAAATATTAGATAATAAATACTTTTTTAGTTCATGGAAAAGTAGAACATTTTTTTAAAATACTAGGCATCATTTTCCATTAAGAATAATAGTTATATTTATGTTTTTTGTACCTCCAGCAGACTAACATCCCCTATTTTTATAAATTTTTTGGATGGATTTAAGCCTACAAAATACTCATTCCATGGGAACATTTATTCTTTTCCACCACTGGTTCCATAAATATTAGTGAGGGAATACTTACAGAAGTGTGCATATCTGTACAAAGTATTCTCCTTTCATATGAGTTGTCTAAACATCTCATTAGGGCCAGCCATCTTCATCCCAGATCCTTGTATTCATCAGGTACTTTATCTGGTGACCTGAGTTTTACTCTTACATTGTTGTAGACCTAAGAAAAATGGAGAGGAAAAACTGTTCATAAAGGGGGGTAGATTAGTTTTCACAATTTTTTCCTGCGAGAAGATTTCAGATGTCGCTGCCAGAGTGCAGCTCACATAAAGATAAGTTTAGCAATGTGTCACAAACATCCTCAGTTAGACTTACGAGTATCTCTTATGTTTTATTATTACTTTGAACCCATACATCTACCCTACTTTCTGTTTTATGTTCAAATGGAGAGGTTTTTTAATGTAGGTATTATTATTAGATGATTTTTGTTGGGGTTCAGTCAAGGTAGATCCAAAAAAATACAAATTAAAAAAAAAAAAGTGTATTTTTTTAAAGTTATCTGTAGACGTTTCGGCTTACATTGTAAGACATCTTCAGGGCTATCAGTCGTGGAAATGTGAACATAGGGACAGGAAGTCCCCTCTTGTCTTCATGATAGCCCTAAAGATGGCATACAATGTAAACCAAAATGTCGGCAGATAATTTTTTTTAAAAAGTTCTTTTTTTTTTTTTAATTTGTATTTTTTTGGATCTACCTTGGCCGAACCCCAACAAAAATCATCTACTTTCTGTTTGCTTCACTTTGACTTTTAACAGGATCTCTTCTGAACCTTCTTTTAATGGGATTTCATTGCCTTTCAACTTCATAAATTGTTATTCCATGGTGATGGGTTATTTTCTAAACTAAATATGCTGAATAAACTTTCCAGGAAAAAGTATCAGCTCTTTTTGTTTTTTTAACCTGACCATCCTGGTATTCTTTTGATTTAAAATTAACTGCTCTAGGCCCAATAATCAGTTAATATATACATATTTCATTGAAATATCTATTTCATACATTCAGGAGCACTCAAAAATTTGGGGGAGTTGTATCATTGCATACTGTTTTATATAAAGACAGTGTTAGCATGATATTTACATATTTATTTACATGAGATTTGTATTGTAATCTACCAGTATGTTTTATTGATAATTTGATGAAATAGAAATTTAAAATAGTTACTTAGTACCTTCAAGCTAATTATCAAAGACAGAAATAAAGATCGTTTGGAAATATTTCTGGCAAGTAATGTAGATAGTGCCCAATAAACTTCACAGTCTAATCCATTTTATAACAAATATCAATATCTACCCTAACTAGGATATAGACCCCATTCAAAGGTCTCAGTTTTAGTAGTGAAAGAAGTTTTTGTGTGAAAGAAGTCCATCAATAACTATACCTTATACTTTAAGATACAAGTTAAAAAACTGTTAAACATTTTTCATTGGTTGACTCAAGAATCATTTTATAGATCAATTTAAGGCCTATGAAAAAAAAATTATATTAATTAAATAAAAATTACATTTTGACACTCCTCCACCCTCATTCTCCTTGATTTTGAGGTTAACAATATTTTTCTTTTTTTTTGTCATAGTTCTTTTGTTGTTTAAGAACCTTCAGCTGTCTAATATATTTGCTTCCATGAGAATTTACTTTATTTATCAAAGTATATCCCATCCTTATCTTTGAGGACATTATGGTATGTACCTTTAAACCTTTTACCTTTTAAAAAATGTTGAAGTTGTACGGTTAGGACCTGACAGATAATATTACATACCTGCCATTGACTCTCTGTTTAGCACTGTCTCACATCAATAAGGATAATATGTGGTATTCATTAGTAAAGCTACTTCTCCTTACTGTTTTTTTTTTATAACTAATTTTACCACAACCGCAATGAAACCTTTTGGGTTATGATTATTTTGGTTATCTCAGCTACTCCAAATAAAATATTTTCTGAGGCTTTACTTGCCCCTCTGTTAAGTAGGTATACTGTTATATTTGGTTTGAATATACAGACAAAATACAGAATTCAGTCAGACAGCTCTTGGCCACATCTGATTTCCCATCAAATTTATAGTTTTAAACTGTACCCTAATATTAAAAAAAAATCTATAGCAGTAGAACATTTGACATTTTCTTCCTTTTTAACAAAGCTTGAACTATGAAAAAAAAAATCTCCAGGTATTTACTTTATTATCTTATTAATACTTATAACTTTTTGGAACTCATTTCCCCCATGAGGAAAGAATTGACACTAATCTAGCCTTTGAATTTGTTACGTAATAAATAATGAAATTTATATAGATAAATAGTATCTAAATTCAGATTATTATGTATCTTTAGAATTTTCCCCATAATAAGAGTCAGTCCTTTACTTGGCAGAAGAAGAGAATCTAACTCGTATTTCTAACCATATACCTTGGCATGATCTGCCACACCAACAGAATCTCCAATGTATTTCCCTGGACTCTGACAACTTTATGCTGTTTAAATTCCCCATTGCATTTTTTTTTTCTTCAAGCTTGATAGAAATAGTTTCATTCACTGCCTCTGTTGTGGCCAGCTCAAATATTTCAAGTTCTACATATCATTCCTACCGGATGCCAAACTTACTATCTATATAATTGAAATCAATGTTACCTTCCTATTTGGGGTCATCCACAGTAGGACTAAGAGAAATTTTGAGTATATTTGGATATTATACAAATCCTCTCATGGTTGCCACTTCTGTTTCGGTCAACCTAGTCTCTAGGTTCTAGGTGAAAGATTAAAAAATAGCAAAAACATTTTTCTTGTGATCTTTCTTAACTTTAATAATAATTATAAATAATTACATTTTTCTATGTTTACTCAAATGAAGTAAGAGGAGCTATTTAAATTAAAATAAATGCTGAAGGATGCATCATGTCATTTTTATAAAGTAAACTGTTTGTGCCACCAATGCCTGCATGGGTGCAAACAGCATATGTTTATTTGATTTTCTAAATTACCCTTCTTCATTAATCCTTCTTATTAGCAAAATACTCTAAGTAGACATACAAAGTCAGTTAGCAGTTGAGCGTTCATTAAGAAAGTCAAATCAATACTTTCTGATGGTACAGATGAGACTTACAGCTTGGTAAGTGGCCTCAGGTTTGATTATAATCTGGAAGATTTATTTTATATTCTCTCTTTAAACATTTTATTTTATTATTTATTTTACAATTAGTTTATGATTATCCTGTATCACTAAGGTTGAACGAATATTTCCTATTATTAGTTTCTAAATACATTTGTAATACATATATTGATTGTTTGTTGTTATTATTTCTAAATATTTGAAAAATAAATTGTTTTAATTTACAGAAATGGGGAACATGGAAGAATCAGTCTTCTTGATCTGAAAATAATATTAGTTTGCTTATGTTCATCCTCACTCTATAGCAAATATCTCTATTGGTTTTCACAATTATTGGATCACAACCTGTGTTTACCCAGAAGGAGATTTCATATTCTATTAAAAACTCTCCTTCTGTTGACTAATTATTTATCAGAATCAGTCACATTTTCTAATGATTTAATACAGCCCACATTGGATTCATGTTATACAGAGGTATATTTAAATTTTAAAGTGTTAGTTTCTAAATAAATCCATAGGCATATGGATACTTTTCATACTCATTGTACAATTTCAATAATAACAGTCTACTTATAGAAGTGGCAGGCCGCTTTTATGATATAGTTACTGCATTAATTGCTACCTACAATTGATTAAAAGTTCCCGTTCCAATAATTAATAGGCTGTAAAAAGATATCATTAGTGTAAATATGTGTAATCTTCATTTAATGAGTTATTTTTTGTATTAGTAAAAATTATGAAAAGAGTTTTACAGCTTAAAACTGTCTCAAACTTGAAATAGATTTCATAATCTATGGCCCAAGTGATGGAAGATAAGAATTGAGTTTTAGATGCGTGAAAATATTGCTTTATTGAATTTTAAATCCATTTCTTCTGCTAGGAGGGGGTTATATCAATGGGTAGCTACTAAAAGATCACCCCACTTTCACATTAATCTACTTATTCTACTGAAAAAGAAAGAAGAACTTTTTTTTTTATTGTATTTATTTTTAGTTATCAATTGAAATTTTAAATATTTCATGGCTGGAATATTGCAGTAGTTAGTTGTTTGTTTGTTTTTTAGAAAGAAAGCAAAATAGATGCATGTAATTACTTGGTGTCCTGGAATTATTATTATTATTATAAGAATATTAATATATTACTACATATGGTCAATCCACAAGAAGAGGTCCAACTCATTACTGTGTTTGCTTAGATACATTTCTGGGTTGTGTATGAGTTAAAATTGATGCAATACTGGTCTTTCCCAATAATGTTAAACTATAAGCAAGTATTTAATATATTTTTATTTATTCAAAAATGGATTTCAAAGTAAAAATAATCTTAATTTTAACATGACTTTCATAAGAAAAGCTTAAATGTAAGGTCTTTAAAAAAAATTAGTAATCATGATTGAATAAGGTGTATTTTTTAAGGGATGTATAAAAAATATTTCAAAAAATTGTTTTTCAACCATAATATTATGTCAAGGACACCACCTTAACCTTCATTGAATTTGATAAAACAATAACTTTTCTAAGGCACCTCTTTAATTCATGTTTCTTGCTAATAGAATTAAGTTTTATTTGGTTCTCAAGGATATTCATCTGAATGTATTTCATAATAGAATTTCTTTTGGTTTTGGTTGTGGCACATTGATCATAGTATCCAGTCCAAGCCTGAAGAAAACTTTAGTTAAGAGATTTTATAGTACATTTACAGTTTGTTTTCCATATTTTGTAGAAATATTTTGTTTCAATTTTTTATTATTGTTTTTAGGAGCACCATTTTGAATTAGGAATATCTGAAAATGACTTTGTAACCTGGCTTGGAAAAGAACCTCAGATTTTAGTTTGGTTGTCTACTTTTTATAGAATGTCCATTTCTCAAAAAGGTATATAATTCCACCATAGAACAACACTCTGGGGTCAAACAGACTTCACTAATATCATTAATTGCTCTTTGAAATAGTTTACACCATAATTTTTTCTACCCTTATTTTAAAGTCTGTTACAATTAGTAAAGATATTGGCACCATTTTTGTAATCAGACTGGTTACCAGTTGAAGTAAGCAAGTTCTTTACAGTGTGAAGGGTTCCTGAGACCATAGCAGTCAATCAATTGTTATTGTGTCCCTGAGACCACACTGTGTTAATTGTGTCACTCTTTTTCTTTTAAGTTAAGTATTGTATTTTTACATTTTAGAATAGTGATTTATATGTAGGATGCTAATTTGTTGATGTATTAATGAAAAGAAAAAAATAGTCGGAATTTTGATCATTGAGTTGTTAATTAAAACAAATATGTGTATAAATAGTTTCAATTTTGGTCTGAGTTTATATTTGTGTAAAAATATTCTTGATCTGAATTTCAGGGCTTTGTGAAAAAATATTATACATGTTTAAAATGACTGCAAACTATGGTACAATAATTATACAAATTATTGATAAGCAAAACTAAACAGAACAAGATGTGTTGTGGAGTGGAAGGAACTGTTCAATACAGTTTTTTATATATATATATATAAAGGGAAAGACTTTAACTTCCTCCATAATTTAACACATATTGTCTTTCCCCAAACTTACAGGTCATAATCGCATAGGCCATATAATCTTTTTAAAAACCTACCATACTTTATGATGAAGAACACGGTGAAATAAACTTTAAAAATAGAGATCATATTGAGGAATATGGATTTGATTCTGAAGAGCTTTCAGATAATGACAGTCAGGAATTAACTATCGTGACCGATATAATATTGAGAGACAGAAATTCCTGTCAGTGGAAAACCATTGCATTTTCTCACTTTCAGGTCAGTTATTAGAAATATAATTACTCATCTTCTGGGTCCTAAGAATTGTGCTAAGCAAGTTAAATCTCCTCTTGATACATTGAAATTACCTTTTATAAACAATATCTTGTATAAAATTATTTTACACACAAATGAGGAAATTGTAAGATATCATTTAATCAGCAGGCTTAAAAAGCTATCATGGTTTTACTGACGAGACAGAACTTTTTTATATTTATGTATCACACAGCAGGTGTGACCCATTCAGAATATGTAAATGTTGAATATTTGTGTTTATTCTCTTCTGCTTGAAGAGAGGGCATCCTATTTACCGATGCACCATGTCTCTGAATAGATTCAATTTTTAGGTTCTACTATTTGTTTTTTGATAAATAAATGTGAAAAGAATTTGAAGATCTTTTAGATCTCATTAGATTAGAGAGATTCTTAATGTAAAATATGAATATGCCTTATGATTATGTCACAATAAATGTGCGACTCCTCAAATTTCAAGCTCATTCCTAATTTTGAATTTATATGGTCTCAAAACCAGATAAGTGTGGGCTGAATTAGCAATGATGAATGGCACAAGGACATGATTTAATGAGTTATTTATACGTTATTAGTTTATGCCATTAAGTGTTATTTATGTATGCCATACTTTGGTAAAGTAAATACTAAATTAAATGAACCAAAAGCATCCTACTTTGTGCGGGAAATGCTGTTTACAATCCACGATATGCATCAGAACATTACCCTTGATAACAGGTTTTCCTTAGTTTCAACAAAATGCCAAAAGAGTATGAGCTAACAATTGTTGACATGTTTAGAAAAAAATATTTTTTTTATAATTAAAAAAAAATCCTTCCCTTGTCAAACCCAAGTGACTAGGAGAATTCAATTCAGATAAATCTCTTGTATCATGTTCTTAAGAAGAAAAAAAAAATTGTTTTGTTATTACCAACAATGCATTATGACAACACAGTAGAATAGAATTATTCTTAATTTTATTTTAAAAAGAGTAAAACTGATACAATTGATAAATTGTGCCATGAGTATTCAGTCACCCAAAAGTGATTTAAAAAGAAAAGTTTCTAATTTTATGCCCTTGCAGATTTTTCATTGTTATGCTTGATCAATAATGTCTGAATTGTGATTTATAAAATACTGAAAAGGAAGTATAAAAAAATTAATAATAAAAAAAGTGATTTCTTGCATTTCTTGGCATTTGTGATGTGTGAACCCCATATAAGAGGTTGATTATTGACCACAATTCTGAGAAGTTCATTGCACTTCCAAATCATAGACCTGTCAAAAGATGAAAAGTTACAACCTCATGAAGACTAACCGAGGAAGAGGTCTTCTCTTCTCTTCCTCTTGTTTATTTTGTCCCTGTGAAAAAGATAAAAAAAAAAAAAAAATGTATTTTGTGAGGCTTGTTAAGCACCAATATATCAGGAATATAAGTTGGTTTGTTGACAGTGTGCTTATTACTCAGTATTGACAAACACATTTTCTTATGTTTTTTTGTAGATATTAAGTTAGTACATCTTTACATATGTTGTTTTGTCATTTCACAATTAATTTTCGTGGCTACTGTAAAATAATTTGTTGTAATAATTCAAATTTGTCCTGAAAAAAACTTAATTTTGAAATAAACATTTTATAATTTCTTAAAAAATGTTTATTATCTTTTTCTATTCATCCTTTACATTTAGTATGTATAAATTTTCTTTTTCACTGTATCAAATTATAAATCTCTGAGGTGAGAAACAACAATATATGTTGAAGGGTCGGTTTATAAGACCCCAGTGTGCCTGATTAAATCTAAAAAAAGTGTGTCGTTATAGGGTTAAATTTGTCATTCTGTTTATGTCAAATAAATTAAATTGTAAAATAAAATCACTTATCACAGAATTGACAAAGATGCTAAACCTATAAAATAATAATACACAAATGCCTATCAAGTTATTAATATATACGTATTTGAGTTATAAATTACTAATATCACTAGACCAATAATTTTAATACTTCAGTAATTCTTAAACTGAGGGTTTTTCTTTTTTATGTATAATTTTAAGCATTATTTTGGTTTGCTTGTAAGCCAAGAAAACATTTCTAAATTTCTGAACTACAATTTTTCTTTAAAATGTCTTTTGCGAACAAAATTATTTTCATTTTTTGTTTACTTAATTTTTAAAGGCAAACAGCTTTAATTGAAAATGAACCTAAAAGGGGGGGGGGGGGGAGCTAAAAAGGGGTTAAGATCAGGAAGATAGGCTTGAATCAAGACTTTCAATAAACTCATTTTTTTTTTTATTAAGAAAAAAATCCTATTAAAATAATAATAATTTGGTGGAAATGATAGAACATAAAAATAAATGCTTCAATTTAAAACAGATGACCAACCACCTTTTGGCCATAGAATCAAAAACTCACTAAGAATGTAGTGACCTAGTGTTATCCATTTATTATTAGAGATGAGTCTAAAGTTCAAAATGACCTTTAGTCGAATGTCGTTATTTGATTTTTTTTTTTTTTTCAGATGCCTGAATGAGGTTTATCATCAATGACTCTATAAATATGGTAGTACACAGACTGTCTTAAGGCCTGCCAAAAGCCTCCAAAGTTAGGTGTCTATGACAGTTTAAAATTCTGACATTGTAAACCTATATTTGCCCTACCAATTTTACAACAAAAAGTATAATTTTTAGTGAAAAATGTGTTTATAATTTTATGGCTAGCCAAGGATGATTTCTTAATTTTATAAAAATGTTTGTGTTAATATTATGGTCACAAAGAAACTTGTCCTTAGTTTTAATATGCATTACTGCTAAATCAATTAGAAACTAAAATTCTTTAGTATGCTGCCTTCTTGAGATGTAAAGCACTGATGGTTATTGGTCTGTGTAATGTCTTATTTCCTTAAAAGAGGGGCCAGCTCTAATTTTGTGTTCTCTACACTGAACATTTTTTGGATTCCTATAGTGGAATCAGTATTTAAATTTTCTTTTTGAGCACCAATATAAATTACTATAGAACGAGAAAAAAAATCAAAAACTGATGTGGGTTGTGGAAAGAGAACAATTAAGTTTTTATAATTGTTTTTCCCAGTTAATATATTTCTTGAAATTTTAAACAATTTTTCCATATTAAAAATGAAACATTTATTCATATTTTTATCCTTATTTATTCTTACTCATCTCACAAATTGTTTTAGTGACTCATAATGTTGTATGCTCTGTCTGTGGAATGTTTCCTATTATTGGCCTGAGATACCATTGTCTTCGCTGTATACGATATGATCTTTGCCAACTCTGCTTTTTTACTGCAAAGAGTAGTAAACGTCATAAACCTAAGCATGTTATAAAGGAATATTGTTCTCAGGTATGTTCTAATATGGAGTACTCATTAATTTTTTTTTTTACGAATAAGGGTAATTGCTTAACATTCACAGTTAAATTCTTCAATACTTCTATAAAATTCGGCACAAGTCAGCCATTGTGTGAACAACTTCTTTGTGTGCTCCTTATTACTGAGTATTTTGACAGTGTCTTAGTGAACAACTATTTATTAAACTTGGCACAGGCCAAGTTTAAGTGACAGTACACAAATTTACGCAGTTTAGTGAAGAACTATGGAGCAACAATCAAATAATATGTTAGTAATCACGATATAAATTATTACTCTAGACAGTGAACAGTTCAATTGTTATCAGTGGAGGGGGAACGACTCGTTCTGTCCTACTGATTGCTCAAACAGAGAGAAGTACGGGAGAAAGTGACTCGAGGTCAGGCAGCCTCCTTGGCTGGGTCTGATAAAGGGCCAACACTTATACTACTAGCCCCGGCTCGCTACAACCCATCCCAAAACCGACTCCTCCGTCACTGGTTAACGACCAAGTATATTGGGATAGGTTCAAATCCTACCTTGAAGGCGCTATAGACCTCAGAATTTTCTTTAAATCCTCACAAGACCTCGAGGATACTGTACAATCCTTCACCTCTGCTATTCAACAGTCGTGCTGGATAGCATCCAAACCTATCTCCAAAAAACCTCTAAATCCCAATCCTTTAAACAACAAACCTCTTCCCATCCATATACATACTCTTATACTATCCAAAAGACGGGCCAGAACCACATGGTTGAGAACACGACACCCATCTGACCACGAAGCATATAACAAACTGAGCCGTTTAGTGACACGGGACCTCAGATCTAATCACGATAAGGAATTCAACAATCATCTCTTCTCACTCACAACGGAAGACAAATCCCTCTGGACTGCCACCAGAAAAATCCTCAAATACCACTCCCCCCCTCTCCTCTCTGCCCCTATGATGACACCTGGGCAGCGTCCAATGCAGACATAACTGAGGTCTTTGGCTGTCATCTTCAGCAAACTTTCACTCCTCACCCTGACCCAGAAAACCATTCTAAGAGCACGGAGGTAGAAGAATTCCTTGATTCCCTCTTCCTTTGTCTCCACCTCCTAAAGCCGTAACCCCCTCTGAGGTTGTCAGAAATAAATTCTTAAATATTCCCATAAACTAAATTTTCATAAAACATCGTTTAGAATATAAATGTTAAAAAATTTTATTTTATAAATATGAAAGAAAAATTATGTATAAACAATTAATGAGAGGTAATAGAATAAAAAATCTATCTGTCCCAGCCAGGACTCGAACCTGGATCTCCTGCTTTCNGAAAATCATGACATGCCGCAAATGCTCTTTATTTGGCTTAAAATTAGACATTTTTAACACCAAAGAAAGGTATGATACGTCCACGTAAACGACTTAAAAACAACTGACTTTTGTAAACAAATGACTAACAAACAAAATAGCGTTTAGAGATAAGCAAATCCTTCAATAGGCTAAGAGCGCATTCTATTGGAATTAAAACGACATTTTAAACTTGCATACCTGGTATATTAAATTACCTGCAATAACAAAAGTACCAGTGGGATATGGGGGGATTTAGAAGTCATCTGCATATTAATGACACTTCAAGAAGATTTCATGAAATATTGCTGTATATATATATACATAATTTATCCTCCATATAAAAATATATAAAATTCTACTTCCTCCCCAACGAATCTCCCAATGAGCACTACAAAATAAATAACACTATAATGCACTTTCCTTGTGGATTGCAAGAAAATGTTTTAAGCAGTCCTTTTCAAAGAACAATGACCCTTTAACTTCAAGTGGCAATGAATTTAATTCCCTGGATGCTGCAACATGGAATGCATTCCTGAATATATATGTTTTGCAGGTAGGTAACTGAAGCATTCCGGCATGCCTTTCACCCCAAATCGAAGTTGTCTTAAAGGTCTCTCAGCAATCTGGTGTCTTTTTTTTTGCTAAACGTAATAAGTTCAACCTCCTGTAATCTTGTGTTATAAGCCATCCCAGCCCCAAACATTTTGGAGTAATGTGTTCATCCCATCCATGGATAAATATAATGGCTGCCTTCACTGCCCTCTGAATCCAGATATCTTCCATTCTGTTAATGTTTATGTTGACCGAATCTCATTACCAGACGAAAGGGAGAATCAAGGAGGACACCAACTTCACCTTTACCTGTTCCGACAAAAACTGCCTCCATCTCATCAATGGATGCAGGAGATCTGAACTCAATTCGCTACAGCTATAGCCTGATCTTTACAAGTCATTGTGCTATTGAACATCACTCATAATTCTCTAATTTTTTCACTTTTAAAAACTGACTGACTGCTATTGATCAGTCCAGGTGTGAGCTCTAACTCACATTTAACTAGCATCTTTGGAGTACCAACCAATAGCCACTGTGACTTGCTTGGGTTAAGGGACTGCTGGTTACTCAACGACCACTTTCCTAATCTTGGGAGATCCTCATTTCCTCTCTGAAACCAATCCTCAATACTCTCTGGATATCCACTGTCCATAACACCACGTTGTTCGCAAACATGTGAATATATGTTTATATATATATATGCACCCTGAATGGCATTTCATCCACCAGTCCTAACTCTCTGCTTCCTATCAGTAAGGTAAGAATGTATCCATGACAAAACATCCTCGCCCACTCCAACAACCCCCAATTTCCTGGAGCAATAGCTCTGACTGAAGCAGTTAAAAGCCCTTGAGAAATCCAGGGACATCCAAATGGTCACCTTTTTCGTCGATGGCTTTCCCTCTGTCCATTGTAACAATATGCAGAGCACTGGATGTCCTGTGTTGCTGGTGAAACTCTGGTTGACATTGAGTTAGTATCTCGTTTTTGAACCTTACTTGACTACAATTTTAGTGTTGACTCATTCTCCTTAGTACCCATCACTTGCTTCCATACATTACCAAAGGTCTTATGAATATTTTATAATAATGATTATGATTTTAATAATTTTGGCCTCCATAACAATAGCAATGCTCAGAATTTTATTATCTTATTTAGAACATAGAGGCATTTGATATCTGCTGTTATTCTGACCTTAATCTCTGCTCTTTTATCATTATCTTCTTTTACCAAAGAGCCTGGGTACTTGAAGCTGTTGTACAATTAACCTGGATTAACACCATTAACTTGTGCCGATTAACCTGCACCTATTTTTCTTTCTGGGTTGCTGTTCTGATATACTCTGTCTTGCTCTGATATAGGTAACCTCAAAGCTATATTTGTTTATGCTTCTTCAACCTCTTCTAGTGCTTATTGAATGCCTGGTAAAGTTTGTGCTGTGATAACCATCATGTTTTGGGTCAGCCTTTTGTTGATATTTCTGCTGGGGTAGGTTCTTATTGTTCTAATCACTTTTTTGAGGCCCAAGTTAAATATTGTGGATGTAAGTCGACATATTACTTAATCAAGTATAGGTCATAGTCGCCCTATAACCTTAAAATCTTATTATAGGGATCCACCAATGCTTACCTGGAATTTAGATTTTTTTACTCATCATTTCTACAAGTTTAAAGTTTAACTAACTTTGGTAGAATCCTAATGACTCTCTTGCTATCTCCTTCCTTGTAATGATTTTGTATCACTACCTCATTTGTATATGTATACACACTTGCACATTTGTATCAGCTTCTCCAATGTAGGTTCAGTGAATATCATTGAAATTTTGGAAAGTTGTTTCTAGTTGCCAATATAAATAGCTCGAATCCCCTGAATAAAATCTGCTAATATATATATATATTTTTTTTCTTTTATTTATCTGGTGAAGAACTTGCCTTAGTATGAATGAATCAAGGGCTTTCTTTATGCGCTGACAATACAAATTTTTATGCAATAAAGTAAATCTAGTATAATTACAATCAATAATCATAATACTTTTTTTTTCTTTTTAGATCTCCTTTGTTGAAACTGCTTCTTCCTTTATAAAAGAAGTATTTAAAAGATTATGTGGTCAATCAGCCCAGTTGCAATATCTGCCTGCCTATAATAATTTTGTCTGCAAAAGGTATTTTCATTTATATATTTCTTTTAGTAAAATACAGTAGGAATAGGGGGGGGGGAGTAAGTGTTCTTACTCTTAAAATCTTGAAAACATGCATTTCTATATATACTAATAATTGAATATTTTACTGTGATCTGTTAAGAATGTGAGAATGAAAAAGTAAGACCAGTGTTAAACCTTTAAAAACAAAAATTTCAAAGTAAGAAGAGATCTAGGAAGGAGGTTTATAAGAATCTTACTCTTAGGGGGTCATAATATTCATAAATGAAAGTTCAAGCCGAACTTACTTGCAGTTTGCTTCTCCCTGAGGCTGAGTTTAAGCCACTAGTATATATGATAAGACTACTTGAATGTAGAAAAGCTGCAGTACATTGCATAATTAAAAGTTTCTACCCAAATTAAAAATTTGTTATTTGTTATGCAAAAGTAGATGAATGTGGTTGGATCATTTCTCCTTTGGTTCTTCAGATGATAGCTGTCTACTATAAACTTTGAAAGGCATTGCTAAAAATTAAAAATCAAAGGGAGATGAGTTAAAAATCCATAAAACTTGAGACATGGAAGTACACAAAACCCCAAAAGGGTGTAAGCTTCCACAGTTAGTTGCTGGAGATAGTCCCAATGTTCTTAGTCAACTGGAATGGGTGGCGGTATCAACTCACATTTACTCATCCATCCACTGATAATCGATGTTTCAGAATAACACTTACTAATCACGTCTCTCTCATGAAAGATTTTATAGCCTGCATGCATTATGATGTTCCGCTGAACATAAATAGTTATTTTTTTTATTAATCTTTTGAATCTTTATTTTTTGAGTTTACTGAAGTACATTAGATTAATCTTTAAAGTTTGAGTTTGGCTAAGTACATGGCTAGTTTTGTTTGAGTACTGCCTAATTTGATCTATATTTTTGTTATTATTAGAATTAAATGTTATGAAGACAATTGAGAAGATGTATTTGAGGACTTTTAGCCTGCCTTTTCCTTTCTTTTTTATTGCCAAATGGTAGTAAGTAGTAGTCCATTTACACAGGACTATTCTGATTTTGTTAAACATAGAAGGGAACTACAACCCTCATTTTGGGTATTTTGAAGTGCCCTGAACTCAAATCTAGCTTATGTTTTCTCTTATTATTTTTAGGATTTAAAAATTTTGCCTCTTTAGCTACTATAACATTCATTGGGACTTAGGGTGGAGAATACTAATATGAAGACAGATTTCTGATAAGTTGCTCTATTTTTGTAAAATTTTTTACTTTTGGACAAAAAAAAAAAAAAGTTTCTATAAACATTGACTTGGACCATTCCTGGTACAAGGTCTAGCTTTATGTGATGTATAAAATGTATATAGAATTTGGAAGGTAGTACGAGGTATGTCCAGAAAGTAAGTTCCATTTCAATTTATCTCTGGTGTAGCACTGCAATCGCAGTTCCGCACATGCATGATAGATGCTCTGTATCAAGGAGAAGAAACGTGCACCGTTTTGAGATCACTGTCAGCCGCGTACACTTTGTTGTGCTTTTAAATCACACCTCTTGTGAAATCAGATCTGTGATTCATTTTCTAAGTGCTAGGAAAGTGGAAAGCTGTCAAAAGGTGTTGTTTTTCTTCATGACAACGCACGACCACATACTGCAAATGTCACGAAAATCGTATAGAGATTTGGCTGGGACGTGTTTGACCATCCTCAGTACAGCCCTGACCTCACTCCTAGCGACTTTCATCTGTTCTTACATCTCTTTCCTTGGTAGTCAGCACTTCAACAATGACGAAGAGCTGAAAGAAAATGTTTCCAACTGGTTGAAGACACAGGCAGTAAACTTCTATAAAGAAGGTATACAAAAACTTGTGCCACGCCATGACAAATGCTTGCAAAATTTCGGTATTTATGTGAAAAAGTAGTTTAAGAGTTGTATAATTTTGTGCAATAAATAATTTTTCTGTATCTGTACACAATTTCATTTTATTACCAAACAGAACATACTTTCTGGACATACCTCATATATTGGTAGGTAGGATCGGGTTTAGGGGTGATCAACACTTAGATTATTATGCCCCCTCATATATTGGTGTTTTGTACTTGATTAAATAATATACCTGCCAGGTCATTTATTTTTAATATAATTATTTTATTTGCATAAATTAGGTAATCTACATGAGGATTCTTCAAATAATGTATATTAATTCTGATTGGACCAATTGGTGAACAATGTTTCACCAATGGGACTAATGACTAATTATCTAGGAATGAGAAATAAAATGATGTATTACATGTGGGTCTGATATATTTATCAAGAACATGTCTAACAGATTTTAAGGAACTGTTATATATAGGATATATATTATATTTTTGGTTATTGTAAGATTGAAAATGGCTGGAAATGAGCCAAAACATCTCATGTAATTGATGCGAAGAATAAAAAATATGTATTGTTGAGATTGAAGTTGGTCCCCTTTTTATCTACTAAAAATTATTGGGTTCAAAAGAGAGAGAATATATAAACTAGCATATTTTTATTAAGTTCAAGTACATTTTGTACTGTACATAAAATAAAAAGAAAAAAAAAAGAATTTCAATTCCTAATTCAAATTCTCCATCAAATTTTCTTTAAAAAAATACCCATTGTTATTTTCAAAATGACAAAAATAACTTGGTAAACATTTTTATCATGTAAGAAAGACACTAGTTTATTATTTAATTTAAATAAGCTAATTATAATTTTCCTACCTTAAGGTTTCATATGAAGCATACTTCTGTCTAACAGTGCAATGCTATCCTGAACCAGAATTATTTTGTGTTTGTTTTAATTATCTGTCAATTGTAAAATCCATTTTATATTTTTAAAAATGACAATTTATGATCAATAACTACTTATGCTGCAAAATCCAGTAGAAAAGTTTTGCTAAATATGGGGTAATTTTTTATTTAAATCTCAAGAGGGATCAACAACCATGGAAATTAAAAAAACAAAAAAAAACAACTTAATTTTTATTCAAATTTCCTCCGGTACTGAAGTGAAGTTTCCACTTACCCTAGATAAATAAATTTTTCTGACTCTACACAATAAATATTTATTATTAGCTGATTTCTGATGGTGGGATCCTCAATCCTGAAAATATTCAGCTATTAATAAATATTTATTATGTAGATTAAAGAAAATGTATTTACTTGCAAAACACTTTTTTTGTGTGTGTTAAATTAGAGATCAACATAAAAGTTGGACCCTTCGTGTCTGCTAAAAGAGTTGTCACTTGAATTTAGTGCAGTGAAAGCTTCACTTCAGCATTTTTAAAAGCTGATAGTGCCTCATTTAATTACTTAAATAAGATTAATAACTTAAAATTACTTAAATGATTAATTTGGTGCTTAGTCTTGGATTGTCAAAGCAAAAATCGGAACTTCTTTGTTCCAGACTTGACCTTTTAGACAAAAAACAAACATCAATTTAATGAAAATGCAATTTTACATATTCAAGTTTCTATAAAATGAAAGACTCCTATTCATTGGACTTAACCTTCATGGTTTTATGAATGAGCTAAATAAACACCATACCACTATGCATATATTCATTGATTTGTTCAAGTGCAGCCCAAACAGTCTTACTTAAAAGGAAAATAACCAGTCATTTATTTCTTTAGCCTATTCAGTAATGATGAATAGTAAATATATAAAAATCTATCAACTACCAGGTATGCAAGTTTAAAATGTCGTTTTAATTCCAATAGAATAAGTTCTTTTTTTTTTAGTAAATGTATCAAAATTTATATCAGTTTATTTGTTTGTTGTTGTTTTTTAAAATTTTTATTTATAGAATTTAGTACATTTGCATTCAGCCTCAAAAAGATGGCATACCTTGCTAGATCAAGAATATGTTTCACTTGTATTCTTTTTTAATGGAAATAGTATGCATATAATTTTGGTTGGTTTAGTACTGATATTTAGATTTCTTTTTCTATCTATCTTTTAGATTTAGTTTTAATTTTTGTTACTTTTTATCAAATTCTATTTTATGTATTTTTATTTATTTGTATTACATATTACATGTTGCCTTAGTGACACAGACGCATATCTATAAAATTATTCAGCCACATGGTTGACAAAACTGAGAATTTTTAATCTGATTAGACAATTGAAATTTTCATTAAAAATTATAATACCGAGTTTTACAATGACATCAGGCTAAAAAATGGTTTTGAATGCAAAAAAAAAAAAAACGNATGTCTTGACGGTTGGAGCAAGATCGCCATAAGTCTCAACAAAAATTCGATGACATTCAGATGCCTTTTTCTTTTGATTAAATAAGAAAATCATGACATGCCGCAAATGCTCTTTATTTGGCTTAAAATTAGACATTTTTAACACCAAAGAAAGGTATGATACGTCCACGTAAACGACTTAAAAACAACTGACTTTTGTAAACAAATGACTAACAAACAAAATAGCGTTTAGAGATAAGCAAATCCTTCAATAGGCTAAGAGCGCATTCTATTGGAATTAAAACGACATTTTAAACTTGCATACCTGGTATATTAAATTACCTGCAATAACAAAAGTACCAGTGGGATATGGGGGGATTTAGAAGTCATCTGCATATTAATGACACTTCAAGAAGATTTCATGAAATATTGCTGTTTTTTGTTTTTATGAAGCCACGGGCTACAAAAAAGCAATACATGAAGAAATATTGACCCAGAAGATCTCCTTTTAAACCTGCTAAAGTAAGCATAGCCCTTATTAACCCAGAAAAATTATTTCTTTCTCTCTCCATAATAAGCTGCAAAAATATGAAAAACATTAATAAACTCTTGAAAGCCTATGAAACACTCGGTTGCCACTTGCCATTCTAATTGTAAATGCAATTGAATTTTTCGCATCAATTTTATATTTTGTGCAAAACATATCAGAACTTGTGAAAAATAGACATTTTACTGAATTTTTACATTAAGTTTTTTTTCTAGTTGTATAATTTTTACACAATTAAAGCTACTTATTAACTCCATCCCAAGAGTCATTAAAAGTGAAAGAAACCAAACCTCAGTATTAGAGAAAAAAATGTTTATATCCTGTGTGATATATCTTGAAAGGGGGGAAAAAAATTTAAATTCAGCACGCATGAAAACCCTGAAATGGTGGTTCATTTATATATTACTTCCAAAAAGTTTAAATTTATTAACATTTGTTGTTGAATTTATTTTCAAATTCAATAAAACTTAACTCTTTCCTTTTTATATTTCCCTTCATATTTAACCATTTAAAACTTAATGATTATTCACAACTACTTATTAAAATTATATGTAGAGAAACAATATATATTGTCATTGATAACTTCTGTTTAAAACAAAGATAATAAGTTTCTGCAGTTTTGTCATAATAGGGAAAAACCTTTGTGCCATAAGAAGTTTTAGATTATTTTTATTTGTTTCAGTGCAAATAGGTCTTATGATAATAAAACTGTTACTGTTGAAAATGGTAATGAATACACAGGATATACTGTCATTAGAGGAAAACATGAGCAAAGTAAAATAAAAGATGAATTGAGAGGAATAATTGTTGATATAGAAAAGGGAGCAAGGTATAAGTACACTTTTGTTTGATATTTTTTTAAAATTATTTACTCTTTATGTATAATATGTAATACAAATAATGTATTTGGAACATACTTAATCATAAATAATCTCAGATAATATAATAAGGAATACATATTGTTTTTAGAATGTATTAAAATATCAATAACACTGGGGAACAATTTGAAACTCAATTTCTGTTGAGTAAGATTTTTTAGCTGTTTTCTATAGAATTAGGCATACTGGTTTCAAAACTTCTTAGTTTTCTTCTATCATGTCACGTTCAGTTTCTATGTGGGTGGGGCATGCTGCTCAAGACCTGTCGGTTTAGTAATGTCTGTTTTACTGTGGTGAACCGTTGTGTTTCGGTAAGCAGTATTTAGTATTTCGTTACGAAAGTATACAGAACTACATAGTGTGCTTGAACTTAAACGTTGCCTTATATTACCTCTGCTCCTACACGTCGAAAGTGCAAAAACTGCCCTGATTCATTTTGTTATATATGTGGCAGTTTTGCCATTCCCAGTCAAAGGACAAACATCAGTACATTTGTCGGACAAGCATATTTTGCCTATTTTAAAGTGAAACTTGATGATCAAGATAAAGCATGTGCACCCCATAAAGTGTGTAAACAGTGTGTTGAGGGTTTACAGATGTGGACCAAGAGAGCACGTTCTAAGCTTCCATTTGGTATACCTATGATTTGGCGCAAGCCCAAAGTTCATTCAAGCGATTGTTACCTTTGTACAGTGAAAACATCAGGATATAACAAGAAAAACAAATGTAAAATATAGTATCATAGTTTACCGTCAGCTACACGCCCAGTAATGCATTCAGCCGAAGTCCCCATGCCAGTTTTTAATGAATTTCCCTCTTTGGAAGAAGGGGAATACAGATATGGCATTCAAAAACATTGTGAAAGACTTTCTTGGAAATAAACTAGCATTGAATTACTCTGAAATTGTCCAGCAACTCTTGGAAAGCTTCCAAAAGCTAGGTTGCAACATGAGCATTAAATTGCATTTTTTACACAGCCACCTTGCTAATTTTCCAGACAATCTTGGTGCAGTGGTTAATGAGCAGGGTGAGCGATTCAATCAAGATTTGAGGGTCATGGAAGCAAGGTATCAAGGTAGTGGGACGTACATATGATGGCTGACTATTGTTTGAGCATCAAGTGCGAAGGTACACAAACTAAACACTCCAGAAAAAGCTACAAATGCTAATTTTTAAGTACTGTTCATTAATTAAACAATTTTATATGTATGAGCTCGATTTAACTTACATTAAATGTTTTGTAAACTGTAAATTTGGTACGTTTTTACTTTATGCTCTTTTAAATGCATGATTTTTATTATTTCTGAGGATATCCTGTAGTTTAAAAAGTTGATGTGTTAGACAAAATCTGAGGTTATTCTAATGGTAAATCCCAAATTCCTTATTTAAAGAACAGCTGATTTTTATAAACGAATAACTTATTCAATGGGGGTAATAGCCTGTCTCGGTTGTTGGTACATTTCTGTCTGAAATGGTTGTTCAGAGATCAAAACTAGTGGTAGAGTGGATGTGGCTAAACATCCCAGCCAATCTTGGTTAATTTGTCTCGGTCTATCCGATTCGAACTCCTGCCTCATCCACCTCCCACCATAGGATTACTACTTGTTTGGTCCATGGCCTTTCTCTTCAAGGGAAAAAAAATTGATAATTAGGTTGAAAATGTGGCAGGAGTGTCGAGCAATTGGCTAATGATGTTAGATAGCTATAGACTATACAATATTAATTGTATTTTACGTCAAATATATAACACAAATATTTGGTTGAAAAATGGCCATTTTTTCCACCCCTTTAAATTAATTTGAAAAATATTCTAAGGTGTGCTTAATGTTTAACTAGAATCCTTCATTAATTGAAATTAGCTACTTGGTCATTAATAGATAATTGTGGTTATTCTTGTCATCCTATCAATTTAAACAAAATGTATTAAATAATAGTATTACTATTGATCAACAACTGTAAAACTTTTTTTTTTTTAGCATTGTGTTTTGATTAAGCAGGAGTTAGCTTTAAATATTATATATTATTTAAATGGAAAATTTATACTTTTTCTGCTCTATTGCGGAGGAAAAGTTTAGTTAATACTTTTTCAGAAATACCCCTCTCCCTGATTTAATTTTATTGGAATTCATATGGTAACATGCTATTATTATACCAATCTCAAATATTAAATATATAAACTGATGAATATCCAAGTAAATTCTGAGCAAGATATTGATATCTTCAGTTTCTTTCTATTCTGAAACTTACATCATGTCAATAATATGACATTTCTTAATACCAAATTTAAACTTAGATCTTTATTCATCAAGACTTATTCTTGTCATTATTATATTTAATTTATTAGTTCGATTTCTCATCTTTTTTTTTAATCAATATTTATGGTAAACACAAAAATATTTTCAAAATTACTAATTATTTTTTCAGAGAAAAAAAGAGGAAGAAAGAGCATCAGAATTGACCCAATAAATGAAAGGCAATAAATATGAGTATGTTTATTTGCCTTTCATTATTACAGTTTTCTCTTTTGTTCTCTCTCAGAACAAGGGGATTAATTAATCCCCCCCAAGAACAAGGCACCAGCCAAACTTATTTATCGCTTATGAAAAATCAGAATGTTTTGATTTGCTTTATAATTTTTTATTTTAACTTTTAGCAATTTGCTTAATGAAAATTGTGACACTAAATGCCTCATCAAAGATCAGGTCAGGTTTCTCGAAGAATGTCTTCAAAGAATAAAAGCTTTAGAGGTAGGTACTTAAGATATTATCTTCATTATTTTAGTATATTTTATGCCAACCTTTAGAGAATACTTTATTTACTTTCAAATTTAAGTAAGAATGCCCCTGAAAAACTTCTAGTTTAATAAATTTGTAATAAATCTCTTTAGTTTCATAAAGACAGAAATATTTATATTTAATAAAGCAAGCATTACAGTCATTAAACATTTGATTCGTAAGTGAAGTATTTTAATAGACTAACCTAACCATTGACAAAGAAACATGGAATGTTCTGACTTCCTGGGTTTGAAATCTTCTTGATTTATTTATTATAGCTATAAAAGAAACAACTGAGTTGTTCTCAACATTTACAAACTTATGAAATGAAATGCCACACAAAACCATTTTCTCTAAGTGTGAGGTATGTTATTCAGCATGTTTTTTTTTTTGTTTTTTTTTTTTTTTTTTTTTTTTTTTTGAAGCCTTAATTGGCTTACTTCAAGTTAGGCGGGAAGTGGATATAACACATACATATATTCAGCTAGCAAAAACCAAAGGGAGGGATTAGTTTTGTGAAAGGCTGGAAGTCGTGCCTAACCCCTACTGAATGCTGACATCTCGTATAAAGGAATTTGTTCTAAAACATTCTTTTGCTCGACTATTATTCTATCGTATTGTTCATGTCTGGTGTTCAACCACTTCTAGTGAAAAAAAAAAAAATAAAATAAATTATGAAATCTAATTTCGTAAAATTATTAGCGATAAATAAATCAAAATAAAAAATAAATGAAATAAGTGTCCTCAGTGTAATAGGGAAAAACAAAGTATCCCTTAGATCCGTCACGTCAATATTTGTGACCGTTATTGGCACGGTGATTGTCTGAATAGTGGCGGCCAACTTTTACAATAATGGAATAATTATCCGACACCGAACTTGAATAAGTCAGTCTCCTTCGATTGTAATGACCACGTCACGGTAAGCTAAAATCGCTAAGGATCATGAGTGACGTCACTAAACTCGGAGCAAGCGGACTTTAGGTAACCGAACTGCCTCAGTGGCACCGATCAATCAATCAATTGAATTCACAGTTCAGTCAATTGATATATATATATATATACCAATAACCAATCGATGAAAAATACTAATTAAGTT
>KZ807817.1:72551-89196 GCA_000696205.2 Oncopeltus fasciatus
AGAGAAATATTTAAAAAGTAAACTTATGGAAACTGAAAACAATAATAATAATTTATTAATAATAAAATTTAAAAAAACAAAAACATAAATAGTGTTAGAAGCTGTAAAAAAAACCCCAAAAAATTATTTTAAGCAAGAAATTTATTAACGTGGGCAATGGAAATATAAATATAGAAGCAGATCCTACCTACGCATAGTACAAATATAGTTAATAAATATTTTTTTCAAGAATGGGAAAATCTAGCTAATAAGATTAAAAATACGGATCTAATCCATATACTATGCAGCAAATTGCACACAAGAAAAAATTCTGAGGAAGTTTAAATTTAGATTAAATACAAAATTTGAGAGGTGGTTTGGGACTTGGGTGGGATAATGTAACAGGTAAGATATTAATACACGTAAGTAGAAACAATTAAATTTATAAGGAGATTGAGTTTATAACAATGATGTTTATCAGAACTAAAAGAACAATAATTGTACCAGATTTTAAAGGAAGAGTCTAAAAATTTGATACATTATAAACTAATGTCAATTTTATCTAATATTGCACAAATAACTAAAAAAATTAGTAAAGAAAAATTCAGTTAATTACCAGGTGATAATTCATTTTTACTTTTCAATTGAGATTTCAAAATAATATTGGTAGTCAAGACACAACAGATTATACTATTACATAATTATATTAAACTCTGAATTGTTTGAAAAAATCCATATTGTTTGAAAATCCATAGGAATATTTTTAGATAAGAAAAAAAAATACAGAATCAGAGGAAAAGAATTATCCTGGTTTTAGAGCTATTCAGACAAGCCTGAAATGACAAGAATTGGTACTCATCTAAGACATGCAGGGCACAGTCGTCTGACTAGTGCACTTTTTGATATTCATAAATAATATAAAACCTATTCTAGTATATCTCATAAGAGAGAATCACTTTGGCAAGTGATGCTACTTTTTTAATATTGCAAGGTGATTTGTGGTAGGAGGTTTACAAAAAAGCATCAAATGCTTTAATAATGATAAAAAAATTGACTAGATATATAAATATCTAGATAACTATCTTTAAATATAAATAAGACAAATTATATTTAAATAGCTGAAATTAAAGTTATGAGGCAGTTGTCCAACATCAGAAAGAAAAGAGAATGTAAAATAGTTAGGCATTAAAATAGGTGATAACCAAAACTGGAAGGCACATACAGATAGATTCAGAACTCTTACTATTATTTTTGGGAGACTGAATAATGTAACAGATTTAAGGTTAAAGAAAGTTCTATATTATGCCCTGGGTGAATCAGTTCTCAACAGTAGTCTCACCTCAATAGGTGGTTACTTTCATAGTTATGAAGTTCATACATGTGGCACAAAATAATATAAGGTTAAAGGTTAATCAAAGACAGGACTGATTCCCTTTCAGAAAAATAAGTATAATTTATTTATTGTGCTCAAGTTTTATTTAGACAGGTTATTTTTTTATTTTAGTCCCTCAAATGCTAGTTAGAATTTCTAGAATCCAATGGACCTCCATTTTTTATATAACAAAATTTTACTAATGAACTAGTTCATAATTACTCCGGTTAAATATATCTCTAAACATACAATTTTATATACATCACTATCATTAGTGTAGAAATCCTTGGCCCCAAATTATTGTTATTAATATAAGAGTTAACTTAAGAGTTAGATTCTGTTAAATAGGATAGTTAGAAATGTAGAACTTTTTCCCCTACAACACAAAACATGATATTTCTTTAGGAATAATAATATAGCATTTTTTACCCAAACTCTTATTGTATTATTTAGTTGAATTTTATATTCCTTCTTTTTAGTTGAATATCACCTAATGGCTGTAAATATTTTGATCACTTATAATTTGAGAGCTATCAATGCTATGGTGATCTGCTGCAATAAATTCAAATAAATAAATAAATATAGTTGGACCCAGTCTTGGTTGAATGATCATCCATTCAGCAATTTAATATTTTTTTTTTGTAAATCTTTATGTTTTAGGTATTTTGAAGCTTAATTTAGATTTAGCACTTAAGTTTTTACCATAGAAACAAGGGAGGAGGAAGATTTAAAAAATATTCTTTATCATGGAAGGATCATTGTCAGAATCTTAGTTTAATCCACAAGTACTATTTCTACATGGAAGACCCCCCCGAGTGTTTATTTAACAACAATTTTTTTTTAAATGTTTAAATAGTTATTCACTTGAAACACAAATAATTTTAAACATCTTACAAGATTTAGTGATAAATTTTAACCAAGTAATAGTAAAGGGCATATTAGTAAAAGTCTAATTATTTTTTGTGCTCATTCAGAATGCCAACTATAACTGGTTACTTGACTTCACTTTATTCAACTCCTCGACACTTGTTCTTACATACAGAATTTTTACTTGAGTATATTGCATTAGGCCTCTAATAAGAGGTTATTATGTTAAGACAAAGACAAATATAGTGGTGATTAAATACTAAATGGACAAAGTCAGCAACAGATGATTATCTATTGCATTCTACCCATTGACCTAAAATGAATTTCATCAGAATGGATTTTCATTATTAAAATTTACTTTGTTTAATTTTACTTTTTTATGAGCTCCAATTAAAAAAATCATCTAATAACAATACCTACGGTCAAAAAACTCTCCATTTGAACTTTTAATTTTTATTTTACATAAAATTCATTTTTCAATAAAAATTTATGTCAGTTATTATATGTAAATGTATTTATATTTTTAATAACTATACATTTTCTTTCATTAACATCATTCATAAGTAATATGTTATTTTGTAATGAAATGGGAATTATAGAACAATTTTTGAAATAAAATAAATAAATTAGGTTGATTATAACTAAAGATAGTCTATTGCCAATTTATAAGACTTTTTATTCTATAATTTAGTAATTATATTAAGTTTGGAAGTATCTTTCCTTGATAACAGAACTAAAATTTCTTTATGAACGCATTTAAATACAACAATAAAAATACACCTTCATACAATGAAATATATTACATACATACATACATCATTATTCAGTAAATTTAAAGAAAATTCCACTTTTCACCAAGTTAAATTTTTTTCAGACTTAGTGAATATTTTTAAAACTCATAAATAAATACATAAGCATGTGTGTGTGTGTGTGTGTGTGTGTGTGTGTGTATCACCCTTCCACTACATTCAAGGCTTTGATTTTCAATTTTTAAAAAAATTAAGATTTGTAAGAATATGGACATTGAAAATATTATACTTTTTAGAACTATATAGAAAATCTTTCCCTTTTTTAAAATATTAACCATTTCACAAAGTTGTTCCCATAAATAATATGGACATTCAATATTACGTTTATCTTACATTATCAATTGACAATATCTGCTTGGTCACATCCATGCCTGAAAATCCCCCAGTGTGCCTCCACAAGTGAAGTGCTTGGTCCAGATCCCCAACTTCAACTGTCCATGAACCGACAAGTTCACTGTGCAACTCATCTTTACGGTTTTCAATCAGTTTTACCGTCTTTTCACTGAAAATGGATTACATAATTTCATATTTGAAAGGTAAATAAAATACTCGTTGAAAAAGAAATTCGAAATTATAAGCAAGAGATTATTAAAAATCCATGAAATAAGCTAATCATGGAAACTATTCTCTAAAAATAATTCAATACGTACAAGATAAAAATATACCCTCTTAAAAATGCATTAAATGTCAGTTTTCTTAAATCGCAACTTCATATACACTCTCTCGACATTTGGGAAAGCAAACACAAAGTAGAAATAATTAAGATAAATAGCCATTTGCATTGAAGAAAAGAATCATTATTAACAATAAAGAAAAAAAATAATGAAAAAATTTGAATTGCAATTAATCAAGCTCAAAATAACAAGAAAGTGACATTCTTATTCAAATCAACTAAGCAATGTAAAACTTACTGAGAGAAGGTGCAAGAACAGCTATTAATTTTTTTTTTTACGGCACTTAAATTCAATCAGAACCAATGGTTTATCCAAAATATTTTTAAAGAAATAACAATATATTTAAAATTTAATTTAATTTCCAATTTAATTAATTTGTTATTCACATAATATAAATATAATTATTACTCCTCCACACTAGAAATGGCAGAGGAGGTAGAGAAAGAAGGAAAATATATAAAACTTTTCATATTATGCGCATACAATGTTTTATGTATATTCATATGCATATAACAAACAAAACACTTACATTTACATATTTAAATTAATGTTATGAAAGATTTTTTAAATCGTGTCATGGTACTATTTTAAATTTCCTTGAATTTATTTATTTCCTTGAAATAAATAAATAAAGATATAAGGAGGAGGTGATAGTCGGGGTTCAGTCAAAGATTTATTATTAAATAAAAACAAATAGGTGAACCAATATGGTTTTATTTAATAATAAACCTTTGACCGTACCCCGATTATCTTCTCCTCTTGATTATCAATGGTCAATCAACATCCCATTAAAAATATTATAAAATATAGAAATATGTATAGAAGTTATAAGTTGTCAAAGTTGGGCAGCAATTTCTAAAATTACTGCTAAAATTTAATTTACTTTTATCAAGTAAAAATATTTTCTTTTACAATAAATAACTAACGCACAATAATCATTTATTTGAACAATCAAGTCCTTATATACAATAATTTCTATTATTTGAAAATCTATATTCACTAAGCAGAAAAACTGCTTCTGCCCTTGATAAAAAATAAACATAGTTCAGCATTCTGGGGATAAGAGTATTTATTCATACTGAATTTTTTTTTTTTTTTTTTTAAGGAATACTTTTTATGNTTATAAAATTATAATTAATTATAAATATTCGCATAAATGCACATTTCTTTATTGTGACGACATGTTAAATAAATCAATAAATTCCCTAGTGATTGGACTATTATAGATGTAAGGAAAGTAAACATAAATATCAACTTATTTTCAACTGTTAATCAGGCAAAGTTGGTATTTAACATTTTAGAATATGATGATAATGGTATATTAGAATAAATGTCAAAGAAATCAAAACAAAAGATAGTTACTTCATAGAAGAGCTTAAACAAAAATATCAATATTTTGCTCAGCATTTATTATTTCTAAATTTTTATGTAATATTTAAAAATTTTACACTACTAGTATTTTTTTTATAACCTTTATTTACATATTAAATTCTGTTAAAAATAAATAAAAACATTTTGTAATTTGATTACAATGAATAATAAATAAAAAAATTACATTAATGAAAGTCGCATGAGAGAAGGTGACCAGTGACACCACCCTCAAATTATTTACAGACTGTGTCCCCAGGAGGTCGCTGGGCCATCTTCGTTTGAGCCGATGGGGAGGGTTGTGGGGGTTGGACTAGTATTTTATGATATTAATATTATTAAAACTGAAATAGGTACTTCAGAGAAAGATATATACAGGTTTTGGAGGGGATTTATTATAAGTGAAGTATAACAATGATAAATAAAATATAATTGTAATTTTCTTTAAATCCCTTATTAGGACTCCTAATTCATTTTTTTTTCATCTGTGATATTTGTGGTTGGTTTCTAAGGGTTTACTTGTTTGTTCTTATTGGTTACATCATTTGATAAATCATTGCAAAATTCAAAATATAAACCAATCTTGATTAAAAAAAAAAAAAGAAGAAGAAGAGCATTACTCTTTTGGGCTAAAATCAAAGCAGGGGGAGGAGTACTTCATAGATAGTTTGAACAAAAATACTTTTTTATCTGATATTTTTGTCAAAGTTTATTTGTCATATTTAGAATTGATGATGGTTTATTAGAAAATAAATTTCTCATTTTTCAAATATTTTAGACTACCAGGTATGCAAGTTTAAAATGTCGTTTTAATTCCAATAGAATGCGCTCTTAGCCAATTGAAGGATTTGCTTATCTCTAAACGCTATTTTGTTTGTTAGTCATTTGTTTACAAAAGTCAGTTGTTTTTAAGTCGTTTACGTGGACGTATCATACCTTTCTTTGGTGTNTATATATATATATTCATAACAATGGGAATTTACCTTTGACTTGTAGAGAATATACAAGAAAAAAATTACATTATTAAGATCTTTAAGTGTGGCACAATAATTTAACAAAATTACATAGTGTTAGTTTGTAAACTGTAGATTAAGATAAGCTAGAAATACAAAATTAACATAAGAAAACTCAAACAAGTTTTGAGATAGATTAATAATATATTAGGAATAAAATCAACTAGGGCAGCATTGAGTATTAAGGGAATACCTTACCATGAATTGATGGTACCTAATTGGAGTAGTTTTATTTTACTTGAAACAGAATAAATATCTAGAAATTGGTTAAAGAATACATAGAAATATATTAGTTTGAGTTCTTTGACTTGTTTTTAACTGTATTCAATTAAAGAAAAAAACAACCTTTTTTTTTAATTTATTTATTTTTCCTTCTTCATTTTATAACGATTTTCTGTAATGTTTATGTTCAAGACAAAAATATAAAATGTATTAGAGTACCATGAATTAACCATAATTAATAAATTTTCTTAAAATAAGTAAGTTTTTTTTATTAAATTGCTGTACTGTTTCTTTTAAACATGCCTTTTTAGTAATTTTTAAAAATTAAATTCTAATACACAGTTAAAAGCACTAACCTCATATATTTTTCTAATTAGAATTAATGCGGTTATTACTTGAACTGCTGACCAGCAGATATAATGTTCTGTAAATTTTTAGGGTACTTCATTTTCAATTAATTACCATAGAGACTCTTTGATGCAGAAAGAGATCAGTTTTAATGAGAAATTGTCATACTATTATAAGTTAGTGAAAACAATAGGATACTAGAATTTATTTATTTTTAAATGAATGATTAGCAAGATTAAAAGAAAAAAAAATGATGATGTAAAAGCATACACATAGAAACAAAAGAANAAATATTAATATTTGCAACAAAAAAAATCTATAGCACTGTCATGCCAAGTCATGCTCTGGTTCCTAGACTAATAAGTAAATAAGCAATTTTTACACTTTTATGTACATAATCTAACATTTGAAAATCCTCCAAACATTTTGAACAAAAATTATACTGAAAATACTTTTTTGAAGATGAAAACATACCAAAAATTAATAGTAAATGAACATAATCTAATTATCAACTATTTTAAAACATATAATAATAAGGACAATGATAACATTGACCCAGAACCCAACCATAATATTGTAACAAATCTCTAAGTTCTCATTCCCAATATTTTTCTGTCACCTATATAAATGACCTAACTAATGAAAAAGAAACAAGTTATATTACATTTGGGGGGAAAAAAAATCTGACAGTTAAACAACAATATAGAGGAAGAAATGGTAGGGATTGATTTAATAAGTTTTAAATAAAAATATACCTGTGAACCAAAAAATTTTTATGTAAAGCAATGTTGCAGCCTTCTTCAAGGCTGTGTAATAAGAAATAATAAAAAAATTACATGCAAAAAAATTACTGCTATGGAACAAAAAGTAATTACGATAGCATAATATTACAAAAATAATACCCACACTCTGCAGGCATGCACACGCGCACACACACAGAGACCTTTTCAAGATGGTGGAAGGAAATTAAGCTAAAATTCATAATGCAGTAAAAAACTAATTAAAGTTATCAAAATGAAATGAAATTAAAAAAAAAAAATTATTATGGGGCAAAAGCTCCTTAATGATAAAAAAACAAAAAAAAAAAACAGAAGAAATATAAAAAAATATATGGTATATTTAAAATGAACTTGAAGTAAGATACCAGAATGACAAAACAAAGTAGCTATACCAATAATAAACTTATATTAAGCGAGTCCAATATTATTTAAGGCATTCCAAGTTATAAATAGAAATTATAATACAATTTAAAGTTAAATACTAGTAAAATTAAAAAAGTTTGAAATTATAAAAAGTAAAGGAGTGCGAAAAAAAAAAATTAACCAATATAAACAAATAAAAAGACAATAAAAGTAAATGAGAAATATCAACTGAGTCTGTTTTGATAAGGGGTAGGGGAAAAGGTGGGATTTGAATACTGGAAGAGTGGAAGATCTGGAAACATAAGAGGGAATGGGGTTCCACAAGGAAATGGCTCGGAGCTAAAGAGGGAGGTCAAAGAAACGGGAATGAGTGTAGCACTATGGACTGAGGATCATAGGGAAAGGGGATCAAAAATGTAATGGAAAGTTTTCCCGCCAGAGGAAAGTCCCAAGGGTAGGAAGGATATCTAAAATATAGGAACTCAGCCTGGGGAGAGCTAAAGGGAGGAAAGCATTCAAAAACTTGGGAATTGAGGGACTAATGAACAGAGAGGGCTACATAGGCACAACACAGCAAACGCAAACATGGCAATGGAGGTTCTAGCCCAGGAGAGAAGCAAAAGAAGAGGGCATGGAGAGGATTTTTCAGGACTCGGGGACTAGCTATATCCTAGGGGATATAATGTGATAAAAATTATGAGAAAAGTAGTCCGAACTAAGAAGGTAACTTGAAGGGGCTGGGCATTCACATGACAGAGGCTGAGGAGATTGTTCATAGGACTTGGAAGGGAGAGAGAGGACTTATTGGATAGCAGACACAGATCAAAAGACTATATTTTCATTACCTTCAGCGATTAAATAAAATAAAAAATTAACATTAACAAATAATATNGTCTATTGTAATTAAGTGCCCATTTGGTTGGTTTTTTACAATATTTTATTAACCTATAAATTTTTTAATTTAAATTATTCAATTGTACACTGATGTTTACTGATAACTTTATTGTCTGCGTTAATTTAATATTTCTGAAATTTTTTCTTTGGTAAAATTTTTAGGCAATGGATCATAGAGCTGAGTTTTCGAAATGGTGGTTCAATGAATTTAAAACAGTAAAATTTCCCTCCCAAGGAACTGTTTTTGATTACTATATTGACTCTGAAACTAAAGAATTTACACCATGGATTGAAAAAGTACCGAGATTTGAGCTTGATGCAGATATGCCCCTTCAGGTGACATTTACTTTTTTTGACAACGCGTAATTAGTTGTAAATCTACTAATTTTTATTTATAGTTTTGAAGAAAAAAAATCATCAAAATTAAGAGATTTATTTGGATTAAAATCAGCAAAATACTACTTTAAAGATATTTTGTGTTTTTTATAGTGACTATAGTCAAATAAATCCTCTGTTTTAATTTTCTAAAATCACATCAAGTGATTTTTCAAATAGTTATAAAAATAATGACAATAAATAAAATAGTTAAAAAATGTTTATCCAGTTGCAAATATCGAGACTGAGAAGAAGCTAATGGTCGTAAGCAGGCATTGAGTAAACAGCTGGATGAGTAGAACAGGACAAAAGAAGTCATCTCATGAGAAGTCACGGGCTGGAGAGTGAACGTAATCATTACTAGGGAGATAACAGAGATAGAGCTAATACCCCAGGGATCAATGTCAGTCCAGAAAACTTATCTTCTCGTCAGTCCTCCATGCCTCACAACTAAAAAAATTCCCTTAACACCGTTCACCTGGTGGACCAAGGGACTGACACAAAAGAGGAAGCAGGTGAGCAAGTAGGACAGAAAATAAAGAAAATGGGGAAAAGTTCAGATATTGGTCACAGCAAAGCTTTTGGAGGGGATTGGCCAAAAACAACCTCTTAGGAGGAATATTATGAAGTCCTGGCAGGAAAGGTAAAAAAAACCCTCAGTAAAGAGAGTAAAACATTCACAACTAAGATGAATAAGGCAATAGAGAAAATGTTAGATATGTCCCACAAGATTAGTAAGAAAAACTCGAGCAGTGATTGAGGAAGGAGTCATGACAGAGGATGATAGCCAGCTCACTGAAAGAAAAATAGAAGTTATTTATTTTTTAGAAATAAAAAAATCACCTGGACCTGATGGTATCACCACTGAAAGTCCGAGGAAAGTATATTCTTTATATACTAAAATGATATGTTTATTTTAAATGGAGGCAGTTTGTCTAAGAGTCAGTCCATCCTAGTGGAAATGCTCAAAGATAATATTGATTGAAAAACCTGGAAAAAAGCTTTCAAGTGATACATAAAAATACATAGAGAGGCTTTACCAGGCTTTTGGGTTCACTTCACTTCTAGACAAAAAATTGCTGATTTTTAAAGCCTTCTTGCTGATTTTCTGCTTGTAGTTTGGGGTAATAGAAGGCCAAAACTTGAAATAATAGTGAATTATTGTTTGAATGAGAAAATATGTGGCCAGCTGAGAAAAAAATTACGTTTAATCCTCTGAAGATAGTGCAATTGCCTGCAGAAGTTGAAGAAAATATTTTTTCTGGGAGTAACAATTGAAGAGGATTATCATGGAATGCCCAAATGCACAGCAGGCAAAAACTTTCACATCGCAAACAAACTAAGCAACATCGCTAAAGCACATTGGTGCCTAGGATATAAAGCTATCAGGATTATCTATTTGGGAGCAATTCTCCCAATGATAACATTTGCAGCACCTGTGTCTTAAGGAATTTTGATGGGATAAAATCCATTGAAAATATGAGTACCGCGATTGCTCTCATAATGATCGAGGAAGGGTTACAGAACAATTTGTATACTGCAGTTACAATATAGGCAGATGTTTATATTGCCCAATAGTGACTGGCAACATCCCTTATAAATATTATGGATTAATCAGAGAGAGAGAGGATAAGACAAGCAATATTAAAATTTTTACTGGCAGCAGCAAAATTCGGAGTTACAACAGGTAGTAGCCTATTTACAGATTATGAAGATAATCAAGTATTGCAGCTGAGTTAATAAAAGCTGGCGGACCACTATTCAAATAATTAGGCAGAGCTCTAATTAATTAACCAGGCTTTGTTCTAGATTTTGGATAACAGTCCAAATTTACAGAGGAAAATAATAACCATTGTAACAAATGATGAAATATTGCTCAACCAACTTAAAACTATTAAATATCACCAGAAATTGGTAGAAAAACGGATTCACAATTTGAAATGTTTTTAAAATGGGTGAGAAGGTAATTGCTGGCAAAGAGGAAGTGGAAATGTTGGCTAAGGAGACTGAAGCATTGGAGGAAGCATTTTATGAAGTGACTATCCTTCAGGCTAACTCAAATCCTGATATGGAAATTTTAGCGCCTATCTAGAAGGGTATGGAGCCTCAGAACTGATGATCATTTATATATTGTTCAATTGAAAATTTACTGAAGCAGCAGGAAGAAGACTGGTCAAGGTTGCTGCAGCAAAGGTGCAAAGTTAGTCCATACCATACCACTTTGGGTAATTGGAATTCATTTGTAGTTGTCATGAAAATATACATTTTATATAGACTAATCAAGATAAATATTGTCATTTAATTTAGTTATATAAAATAACACATGCAATATTATTAATAGACCGTTTAGAATTAAAGTCATCAAAAGAAACATGTGCGCGCACACACAAACATAAATTTAAGTACTATCATACCTTCTATTATCCGTCTTCATTGATTTCTGCAAACCATCTTCAGCAGAAACCAATGAAGACGGATAATAGAAGGTATGATAGTTCTATATTCATTGGAGGTGGAAATAACCTTTTAGATTATAAATTTAAGTATGTAAATAACAAGGATAATGAAGGAAGATACCCACATACACATTCATTATTGTGAGCTAATAATGAAAAATAAAATAAATATGTTGTGTGGTGTGGCAGAAGGTAAGTAGGCAGTGTTCTTGAAGGGAGTGATAGTAAATCTTTGTCAGGATTGAATGAACTTTAGTTACATAACCTGTAGTTTAAAGGAAAATGGTCGGCGTAACTGGGGGATGTTAGTTATAATGTTTTGTGCATGATAATTTGTATTTAAGAAAACATAAATGTTAGTAAATGTGTACTAGAGAGGCTATCTTGATGAAGAGCAGTGTGGAAAGCCTGTCATGCATTGACCTAGGAGGCAGAAGGAGTGAGCGATTCTGAGTGAAAATTTGGGAATGTGATATTAGAACGTAAAAAGAATTAATTAGTGAAATATTGTATGTATGGAGATATACAATACATAACTCCTCCTTCTTGAATTGAAGCTGCATCTTTAACTAATTAAAGTAATTAATGTTTTAATTTGTTTAAATAGTTAATTACCTGGATATATTCTAAAAATAATAAGAAATAATATTAAAGAACACATACAAGTGTCAAAAACATATACAAATTGGTGTTATAAAGTGATTGTTGATCACAATCACTTAATGATTTTATATTTCTTATATTCTTAAATAACATTTTCTCATTAAGGTAAATTTTCAAGAATTTTTTTATGCTATCTTAAAGTAATATAGAAAAAAATAAAACTGGAAATCAGTTTGAATCTGACAAGATTTCAGTTAAATTTATAGTGTTTTGTAGAGAACTAAATTTTGGGTGTCTGGGATAGCTAAATACAGGGTTCTTTTTTTGTAACTTTTTTTGTCTATTTGTGTTTGGCCTCTTTCTGTTGAATGTTTTTGTGAGTAGGGTTGTTTATTCCTGTCTTTAATTCAGGGTGGGTTTCAATTACAGTCTCTAGTCTATTGTTTCTATTTTACTTGGAAGTTCCCAAGAGGCGGCCACACTACTGTCCATATGGAAAAATCTCTACATTTCATCACTAACTCGTGATGAGTTAGTGCCATTTTTGTTTGTTGTTCTCCAACTGTAGAGATTCAGGTTCTGGTTTTTGCCATAACCGAAAAATTGTCTGAATCTGCATTGATGCCTCTTCTCATATCAAGCAATGATGACCTATGTCTCATACTAATGAGAATGTAAATGGTAAAAATGGGGCGCCGGGATAGCTCAGGGGATCCATACGGGTCTCGCAATCCTGACGTCGCGGGTTCAAATCCCGCCCAGGTCAATCTTTTATTTATAATATAGAAGGTTGTCCTGAGCCATGGGTGTTTAAAATAGGGTGGCAACCTGTAGATAGCCCCTCCCTCCAATGACCCTTAGTGGTTGCAAGGGAGGCTAACACAGAAAAAAAAAAAAAAAAAAAAAATGGTAAAAATGCTATTTGGGGAAAACATTTATGAATTTAAACCTGACGGTTTGTTTTAAAAATAATAAAACAAATCATTAACAGAAATTGAATATCTATAGATACCAAGGTGTAAAAGAAATAAAACCTTAATTTAAAAAAAAAAAAAAAAAAAAAACTCATTCTATAGAGTGAAAATCTTTTATTTAAGTTTCATACCATTTTTATTCTTCAGTAGCAAAAATCACAATTAAGAATTACCACAATTTTAATATGAAAATATAAATACCAAAGCTAAATCAGAATAAAACTAATTGTCAATAATTAGTAGAATTTTTTGTCAAAAAAAATATACTAACTATTGACAATTAAATGGAGAATCAAAACTCTCCATTTAAATTTTCAATAATGTTGTCCAACATTTCATGAATAGTCTATGTAACACCAATTGCAAAACATGTAAAAATAATATTAAATTTGAATGTTAAAAATATGATCTACCTAATTAATCAGAATTCTTTAGATTGCATCACTAATATTCTTCAAATATATAAACAACTTTTCCTAAATCATAGCACTGAATGCTCTAATTAATGTTTAAAAAAATAAGGTGGATTAAATACTTTTAATCATGCTGTGATTACGTAACACTTTTAATAAAATTAAAAATAAATACAAACTTAAGATTTTTTGCAACTTAGAATAAAAATTCCTCCTTTGGAAGATATAAATTTCTTTGAGTACAAGTGTTACATCAAATTACATATGAGCTAAGAATTCCTTCAGATATTAAGAATAATTGTAATAATAAAAACAAAAATATTTAATTAATNAAATAAAAATAAAATATAAAAAAATAAAAAAGCTTGTTTGAAAGTTTAAAAAAAAAAAAAAATGTTCCTTACTAGTTTGTTAAGTAATCTTTTCTGCAATCAGGCTTCACATTATGAGTCTGAAGTTCATAGATGACATCCTTATCAGATAACATTCGGGAATGAGGTTCTTTAGTAGGTTCAATTCTCCGAACTGTCAACCTACTAAACCATCCTTCACGGTTTTCTTTTATGCTTGAGGAAGAAGTTAAGCATCTAAAATATAAAGTAATACATGCTAACCAAATTACATTTATCAAACAAGGAAAACAAATTCCTATCAATCAAAGAAGTCTTAATAATAATACACACTCACATATATATATATATATATATATAGGTATATTACCTTTTGAGAAAATAATTATAATTCAAACGTGAAAATATGGGTTTCAATGAATAACAATTAGCAAAAGTAGAAGCCATAACAAGCGATTAACTGTGTACTTTGGATAACAGGCTTCTTTGAAACCATCAGCCAGATTTGCCAAAGAGGTGCGAAACAATTGAATTAAAAAATGCATTATACGACATCAAGCAAATATCTCATAAATAGTGTTAAAGTATTGAACAGAAGATCTTCTAGAATCTACTTTTATAATCATGACAAACAACTGGAAAGTAAAAAAAAAAAAATTTAATAACAGCATTAGAAGTAGGTAAATAATAACTGTTCATGAATATCGAGCTAAACTTTTTTTTATATATAAAAAATATTTTATAACACTTTTTCTTTATTATTGAGTGTTATCAATCATTAAATGTTTGAAAATATGTAATGAGCAGAAAGGAATTAATTATATATAAAAAGCCTACCTTTGGCTCTAAGTACTCTGTCTGAGTCTATAAAGGAACATAGACTGTAAATTTTAAATTCGGATTTTAGTTGTGTTATTTAATCCCACTTTTATTTTATACAAGAAATGCAAGGGAATAAAAAAAAAAAATCTTACTACCTCTAGTGGGACTCGAACCTCTCATGCTACGGAAAGTATTTTTTTATTATTTCATTCCCTTGCATTTCTTGTATAAAATTAACGTGGGATTAAATAACACCAATAAAATCGGTATTAAAAAAAATAAATATAGGGAAAAAAACGAGTCTAAAAAATAGCGGTCAATGTTAGCACCTTCGAGCATAATATGATATATTCGTCTTACTCGGGGGTTTAGATTCGGAGTAAAGTGCGGGGAGTAGAAGAAAGTATCTGGCTAGCCTCGGTGGTGTAATGGTTAGCATAACTGCTTGGAAAGCAGGAGACCCTGGTTCGAGTCCGGGCTGAGATAGTAAGATTTTTTTTAAATTCTATTCCCTTGCATTTTTTGTATAGACTGCAAATTTTGCTCTTTTTTGGCAAAGGTTTGCANTTCCAATTACTTTGGAAATTTTCTACTATAATCCTCTTTCCAAAACCAATTAAACCACCCGAAGACCCCTCCTCTTATCGTCCTATCAGCCTGCTCCCCATCCTTTTGAAAATATTTGAAAAAATTCTATTAAAACGAATTTTCCCGATCCTACAGTCCAATAATCTCATCCCCAATCTTCAGTTTGGATTCCGCCCTCATCATTCTACATCTCAGAAAATGTTTCGTGTTGTAGATCGCATCTCAAAACCCTTCAGAAAAAAGAGCATTGTATGGGGGCGTTTCTAGATGTATCACAGGCCTTTGATCGTGTCTGACACAAGGGCCTTCTTTACAAACTGAAGCTCATTCTCCCAAATACTCTCTATATAATTATCCGCTCCTATTTATCCAATCTATTTTTCCGGGTCCTGAGTACTGGGTCATTTTGAGCAGGTAGAAGATTTAAGTTACGGCTCAGAGGTAGGATTCGTAGGATTGCCGGGAAGACAAGGAATGGCAGAACCTGCTGGAGACATAAGAGATGAATTGGTGTTCTTCGCAGCCATGGAAGCTTTCGAGGCTGACAATTAAATTCGTTCGTCCTTGTTTGGATGGAGGGGCGCAGAGGAAGACTCCACTGAACACTGTTGTATTTTGAAGGATACTGCAGATAATAACAAGAAAAACTGATAATAATAATATTCAACTTCATTGACAAAAAAAAAAAGAAAAAAAAAAAAAAAGAATAACTTTCAAGGACAATGATAAAAATAAAATAAAGATATTAATTCTTCGATGCAAAAATAATAATAAAAAATAGGTAGCACAACAGTCCACAATACGAGATAAAATGTCCACACGCGAAGTTTTGTTTTTTATATCAGTAAAACTTAGTCTTGTTCGGTCTTAACCAAAAATCTTGGCATGTAATATTTTGGTTACATGCCAGTATTGCCGGCAAACAACTTATGCTTAATAATTCCAATTAAAATACAATAGCAACACTGTGGAGGGTAACAATTGCCATACCCAACCTTGAGGTCCACAATGAGAAAAGGTATGTTAAGTTCAACTTCTCGTTTAGTGTCGTTATAGAGTCAATAAATGCTCGCATAGACTCATTAGACTTGATTACTGGCCCATCGGAGAAAAGTAGAGAGAGGAGTAGTACTCCTGATTGAATGGTCATCTAAGTCGTAAGGAATTTTAGGAGATTCGGGAAATAATAAAAAGTGATAAACATACTTTATGAGAAATTAAACCAAAATATTTATTAAAATATTAATACATTTATATAAATATTAATGTCCTGTCGATAATAAAACTAATGATCTGTCTTTTGGTTTTAATTATAAGTTTTATTTTAAAGTTATCTGCACTTTAATGCAAAAATGATGACTTTAAAGGAAAAAAAA
>KZ807817.1:99352-112052 GCA_000696205.2 Oncopeltus fasciatus
TTCATACTCTTGATATCACATTATATTATAATTCTCTATTATACTAATTTCAAATATTACTGTATTCTCATGACATTGTATTTCTACAGCCCTGAAGATGGCTTACAATGTAAGCCGAAACGTTGGCAGATAATCCTTCATTAAAAAAATACATTTTTTTAATTTGTGTTTTTTTGGATCTACCTCGACCGAACCCCAACTAAAATCATCTTAGAATAATATCTACGGTCAACAAACTCTCTTTTTGAATATTATCCATAAAATTGTTTTATTTAGCCCAAATGTTTTGTGTTTAATATAGTTTATATTAAGAGAGTTTTGTATGGACCATATTGTAATTGTGATGAGGTTCTGCTGAAAGCTGTTGAGTCAAATTTGTTCACAAGTACCCACAAACTTGCCAGGTAGAGTGGTTTGTAGAAAGATACTGTTAGATGCCATCTTCTATCGATGGGGAAGGTGAAAACTCGCGAATTTACTTCTCAGCAATCAGCTGAGAGGGTAGAAATTTATGAAAATTGATTTTAAAAAAAACCCTTCTCATATGAAATTTTACCATAAGTTTATTACCTGTGATGAAAAGTGGGTTTACTGATAAAATCCTAATATTGGTGAACAATGGCTAGATAGGGATCAAACTGCTTTTCTGATTGTTGTATCATGGTTTGAATATTTGGAATTATGAAGGTGTTATTCATCATGAATTTGTTTCTGATTGATGCTATGTGAAATCTGAACTCTTTTGTGAACAACTAGAAAGATTATGTGAGAAGTTGTCTGACCATTATCCAGCAAGATATTGCTTATCCTCATACTTCCCGTTGAGCCAAACCATTGAATTTCTGCCTCATGTACCATACAGTTCAGACCTTGCACCATCTGATTAATACTTTTTTTGATCTATGGTTTCATTTTCTTTGAGGGAAAAAATTGGTAATTTTGCAAAAGTTGAAATTGCAGTCCAAGAGTTATTTGACAGCTATCTCAAGGAATGGTATCAGCATGGGATCAAGCAATTGTCTTGCAGATGGCTAATGGCGGTAGATAACAATGGATTATACTTTAAGTATTAATTGGATGTTATATAAAAAATATAATTATACAAATATTTTGTTGAAAAACGATCTTTTTTTTCATAAACCATCTATTATAAAACTTGCACGAAAATGATTTCTGCACCTTTTATCTATAATCATTATTTTTTAATGTTTTTATTAAGAAGGATGTCACATATATTTAATGTTTTACATTAACTAAAACACCACTTTTGTTGCCTAACTTTCAAAATTAACTTGCTGTCAATGTAGATACTTAAAATGAAATTAAGATCACAGTTTTTTGATATTTTGCCATCCTAGCTTATGCTACTTAATATTTATCTTAAACTGAGGCTAATCCCTACTCAAATACTCATTTTTATGCTAAAAATGATTGATTCAACATGAAAGTATTAATCATTTCGTCATGGATAAAAACCGTTTCAAAGATTCATAGTTATTTATTTAGTTCCTGTTCTGTGGCCAGCATTATAGTTTAAACAGTCTATAACTTAATATTTGATTTTTAAAAAGTAGCACAGATTGGCTTTTCATTCTAATTCGCATAATCTATCAATTCACTTAAAGGTCATTTTAAGTCTCAAAAGAATCACATCCATATCTAGTACACAATTATCAAAATATTCTCAAACAATCAATTATTTTGAAAATAGGCCAGTTTAAATATGTCTTTTTTTTTTATTAAGGTTGTTGCGGAGGAACCTTGGTTTGATCAGTCTCAAATTTCACATTTACCAGCCCAGTTGAGTGGACTTCATGGAGTAGAGGATGAGTGCTGTTTGTCATATTATGACAAGGATGGTTACTCTGGGGGTGGGTGTCTGCTTGTCTCGCAGAAAGAAAATTCATCACATAATCACATTGACTGGTAACTTCTTAAAAAACATTTTTTTCATAACTTTTCTGTGCCCTCCTTAAGGTTTTATCTTGTTTTGTCTTTTTAAGACTGTGCCAACTTGTAGGTTACCCAGGGGAGGATCTGAACCCGCAGCTCCAGGATTGCGAAACCTGAACAAATCCCAAGAGCTACCCTGGTGCCCCTCAAAATTCTTTACTATGATGAAAAAATAGTTGCCTAAGAGTGAAATGAAAAAATAAATCAAGGAAACAAAATTAAAAATAGAGATTCTAAAATAAAAGTTGAAAAATTAACCTGTGACATTAAAAATAATATATTCAAATNGTTTCCCTGTTGGTCTGGCCTCAAAGTATTTTCTGGTGTCCCGGTCCTCATTCATCTGGCAGAGATGTCCAAACCATCTAAGTTGTCTTTTTTCAAGATTATCCTTTAGGGAGCCAACCCCCATCTGTTCTCTAATCTTATCATTCCTGACACGATCTCTTCTGGTTTGACTCGCTATTTTACGGAGGTATCTCATTTCTGCTGCAGTAACTCTGCTTAGGTGCTTTCACTTCCATATAGGAGGGTAGGTAGGTAAACAGCTTTGAAGATATGTAGCTTTACATTTTTCGTCACCTCCCTTTTCCCTATAACTGTGTTGCAGAGGTGGTAGTAAATTGAGTTTGCCTTCTTTATTCTATTGGATATCTCCTGATCTACCTTTCCCTTCCTGCTTATCACTGTTCCGAAGAAAGTTTAATCGTCCACCATTTCCATTATTTTACCTTTGCAGCGCACCTCAACGTATTCCTGTTCCCGGCCAATGTGCATTATTTTACTTTCTCTGGCATTAATAGTCATTCCTTTCCTTTCTAGCTCGGCTTCCCATTCAATTACAGCTTGCTGTAGGCTCTCCTTAGATTAAGCTATAAGGACAATGTCATCCGTGAATACCATTATTTGGGCAAGGATTGCCCTCATGTTCCAATTTCCAATGGTTGTACAGGCTGTCCTACATTTGCACAACTTTAAAATTTCATTCAAATATATAATGAATAGGAGGGGACTCAAACTGTCTCCCTGCTTTACACCCTTCTCAATTGCAAACGTATCAGACTCTTTTCCGTTAATCCTTACTATCCCTTTGGAATCATGATAGGTCGACTTGATAGCTTCTATCAATCCTTGCGGGATATTGTTCTCTGAAAGAGCATTCCACAGTTCTTGTCTAGGGACCGAATCAAAGGCAGCTTTTAGGTCTATAAATGCCAAGAAAATACTCTTTCCCCGTTCCCATGACTTATCTATTATTGTTCTGAGAGAGAAGATATGGTCCTGGGTCTGGCGTTGAGGCCTGAAAGCAGCTTGTTCCTCTTCCAAGTCATCCCCCACTAGTTCTCTCAGCTTCTTTTCTAATATGGAAGTATAGAGCTTGTACACAACCTGGGATAGACATACAGGTCTGTAGTTCTCACATTAGCTAGCATTGCCCTTCTTGTGAATTGGGACAATTATGTTGTATTCCCATTCCTTAGGGATCGTTTTTTCAGTTATTAACTTCTGAAAAAGATACTGCAATGCTTTCAGCAGTTTTGCCCCTCCAAATTTGATGAATTCTGGGGCAATGCGGTCTCTTCCTGGTGCTTTTCCAAGTCTTAATCTCTCTACAGCTGCTTCCACATGCTCTTCCCATATCACCTCATCATATTCTCTTTGTATACTCTCTCTAGGTATTCTCTCCTCAGAATCTCTACAAAACACCTCTTTGTAGTGGCGCCTCCATCTTTCCAAAATACCTTTGTCCCCGATAATCAATCTGCCTCTCTCGTTTTTTATGTTTCTTATCGGTTTGCTCTTCTTTCCTTTTATTGCTTTGATCTTTTTCTAAAAAACCTTGACATTTTCGTGATAGTCACTCTGTAATCTTTGACCAAATTCCTTACTACAAGCTTAGATTCATTTCTCCTTCGGACATACAGTTCCAAATTGGCTGGAGTCTTGTTTCTAGTGTATTCTTTCCATTAAGCTTTCTTTCTCGCCACTGATGCCTTCACCCTGTCATTCCACCACTTGGATCTTCTACATATAGGTGAAACATAAGCAATCCCACAAGTAGAAGTAGCGGCTTCCAGTATGGTTTTCTTTATTCCTGACTATATTTGAGAATTTGAGTATCTTTAACTAATAGTAGATGGTCTGATCCAATTTCTGCACCTCTTATCACTTTAATATCTTTAAATAATCTTCTAATCCGTCGACTGTAGATGTAATAGTCGATTATGCTATTTACATTCCTTTCTTCAGCAGAAAAAGTTATTTTATGTATCTTTTTGTGTGGAAAGAATGAATCCCCAATGAGCAAATTGTAGTCAACACATAAATCAATCAGTCTTTGACCATTACCATTCTTAGTTCGTTCTCCTCTATGCCTTCCCATAACTCCGTGTGCTCTGCCATAGTCATTTTCAGTCCTAGCGTTGGAGTCACCCATAATAATTATTTCTCTGTTCTTATCCTGGCTTTTTATGACTTCTCGTTCTAGCTCGGAGTAAAACTGTTCTTTATCCATGGCACTAGCATCTTTGATGGGGGTATATACCTGAATAATAGTCACTCTTCCTATAGATAATTCTAGATTTGATGTAATTATTCTAGGAGATACCGGTTCCCAATTTTCTAACCTGGCAAAGAGACTGTCCCTCATTATCATTCCAACACCTTCATTTGCCCTCAATCCTGCAGGAACTCCAGAATAGATGAGGACATATTGTTTATCTAAACAAACTTCTCCATGGCCTTTTTTCTGTACTTCACTGATGCCCAGTAGATCTATCCTGTAGGACATCATCTCCTCCACCAATTCCACTTCTTTTCCCTTGTGCGTCGCGTCGTAACCCATGAGTCTGTCCTAGTCCGAGGCAAGTTAAGTTGCTTAGAATCTTATATTCTCAACTACAAGTGATTAGCCCAGTAGAAGAGGCCCCGTATCCTTGGGACAACTGGCCTCCTGAATATTTATGTCCCCTCAGGAGAATGGGTGGCCGGGCAAAACCCCCCAGCATTGGGTACCTGTTGGTCCATGGTTCTTTATTCTGTGTATTCAGACCACCCCTCCTAAGAGGGATCCCCATCCGCCGCCTGGGGGACGCGCTCCCTAGTGGACAGGTTCCGCCGAGAGACAAGTTTGATAAGTTATTAAATTCCCCTCAATAACTTACCAGACTTGTCTCGTAAATGGAAAACGCATCGGCCCGTATAGCAGGAGATCCAGGTTCGAGTCCTGGCTGGGACAGTTAAATTTTTTATTCTGTTCCCTTGCCCTAAAAAATGTTAAACTTTTTTTTATAGAGCAAGTCCCTATGCCAAACCCTATCGAAGGCTTGAGTCACGTCGAGGAATGCAGAGGAGCAATATTCCTAACACTCAAGTGCGTGGGAAATGCAATCTATAACTCGGAGACCTTGTTGAATTGTGGAGTGCTTATTTCTAAAACCAAATTGATGATTAGGAACAAGGTTCATGAAGTCGAGGATGGGTATAATTCTTAGCAAGAGGATCTTTTCGAACATTTTGGGGAGGAGGCTGATGGGACAGTAAGAGGAAGGAAGGTTTGGTGGTTTACTGGGTTTAGGAAAGAGGATGATGTTGGAGAGTTTCCAGAGAAGAGGGATAGTATGTGGGGCGGAGAATGCTATTGTAAAGGTAGGTTATAAAAAGGATTCTTTTTAGGGAGTTGTAGTAAGATACGAGTGGTAATAAGATCATGGCTTGGGGATTCGCGCCTAGGTAATTTGGAAATGAGGTATTTGACTTCGGAGGGATTAACCGCTTTAGGAGGGAGGGACATGGGAAGAGGAGCATTCAGAAATATTTCTTTTTTATTAGGTTTGGAATGATCATTAGGATCAGGATGAGGGATAAATGTTTGGCCAGTACCTCTGCTTTTTCGTTGTCGGCACGAGCCCGAGTTCCATCATCACGACGAAGAGGTGGGGAAACAGGCTGGAACTTAAGGTTTTTTTGGGTGGCCTTCCAAAGAGAATTATCTTTAGTTGTAAGAGATAGCTATTATAGGATTCTGACCGGTTAGAATTGAGCTAACGCTTCACCAACCGACAAAGCCGGTTGTAGAATTGACGGTCGTCTGGATGACGGGATCTCTGCCATGTGACTCTCGCTTGGCGCTTGGAATTATTGAATTAGAATTTTTATACAATAAACTGTTAGTATTGTAAGGGGTATAGTATCATTCAGCCAGTAGCACAATGATACTATACCCCTTGATGCCCAGGCACCGTACCTAATTTTTAGTTAGGTAGTATCTCAAATTAGTATATCTGTATTCTTACTTTTCACATACTTCTGTAGTTTACCTGCTACAGCAATATAACGCTATTAATTAACTTGTAGCAGTCAGAGCATGACAGAGTAAGGAAGTTCCCCCACCAGTTTGAGCAGCAGCCTCACTACCTTCACCCCTGGATTTTGGTCCAAGGAATCCAGTAGCTGCTACTTGCTACACAGCTATTTTTCTCCAGGCGTGACCGTGTCAAAAAAGTGTTTTTATCGAAGTTATCACACATTCTCTGATGGTTTCTCTATGTCTGAATGGAGAATGAACTATCATTCCTGAGATGGTTCTTTATGTTCTTAATTTTCCATTCAATCCTGGAAAATGAATCAGCACTTTATGTGAAATAAAGTTTCTAATTTATTACTTAAGGGCTCTTTTCAAATGCTTAGACTCATCTGTTGATAGCATCAAAAGAATTTTGGTGAGAACTGGACTACGATTAATGTATTGATTGGAAATTTTCTTTCTTTATCCCCTTTTGTTCTCTTCTTTTATAATTAAGTTGTAGAAATATTCAGGATAATTATACAATTTTAATAATGTTATTGATTTTTGTTTTAACATACAGTGCTTGATATTTATTCTTTTGTTTATTTGTAGTTTTTTTGTTTAATTCCTATATTAGTAATTGATGATTGATTCTTTTTTTATATATATATATTTTTTTTTTAGGGTATACATTGAGGATGGCTAAGCCAGAAAGATATCCGTGGCATTACAGTCCACAGTGGAACTATTATCCTCCTCATGTTTTTAATTTTCCTAAATTACCCTACCCAACAAACGGTCAAGGGCATGCACTGAATTCAGATCTCCAAGAAAATCATCCTATTAGATACCCAGAGCCTCGGAGACCATATCAAGTACCTTATACTACTCTTGATTATCACCAGGACAATCACCAAGTCCATGGATCATTTATGCAGCACAATCCCCTTTATCCAAAGCCCATTGTTCACCGACCCATTCCTCATGATAGTTCCAGTAATTTATACAAAGTATGCGAAAGTGCCCAGAGTTACCCCGCTTGTTCTAAAAACTTTATTGAAACCAAAGATCAAAGTAACTGTTACCAAAACTCATGGAAAACTTCTAGTCAGTGTAAGAAAAAAACTCCTGAGCTAGATGTTCGTAAATTTTTAGCTACATGGCAGGAAAAAGATGATGATATATTAGATGTTTCAGAAACTGAAGAAAACAGATCTTCTCATAATTATGAGGCTATACCATTAGATTGTACAAAAAGAAATAATTCAGATAAGACTCAAAAACGGAATTATGATAGTTTTGTCACTGGTTCTTTATCTAATTCTACTGGCTGTGTTGTTCAACCTTATTACATTAAAGATAATTATTTACCATTGAATAGAAGTGTTATATCTACTGGAGAAATGAATAATAATAATATTCCACAAAGAAATAATTTAAATTATGGAAATCATCATAGTTACCATGAAAAAAATTATTATTCCCATTCAGAATATTGGAAGTCTCCTAATGATAAAATAATTTCATGTGAACGTAGTGTTCCTTATTCTCAACAATATAATCACTGTGATATTAATGTCAATTCATTGAGAAGTAATATCAATTATATGAGACCAAAAGATCATCTGATGGATTCATCAGACAGGTCTCAGTATAATTTAACTGCTTCTCTTGAGACAGGAGATTTATTTTGTGACATTAACTCTCGTAATGATGATCACCACAAACAGCAAATAGTTCATCCTCTCTTCAATGATGCTTATCATAGACCTATTGCATGTGAGGAACAATCGTATTTTAGTAATTATAATAATGATTTTTCAGAAAGTTTATCCTATACTGATTTACACCCTGCAAAAGAGCCATGGGAACCTTTTCCATCCAGCATTAAATATAAAGAAAGTTTTAAAAACATTGAAAAACACAAAACTTCTGGTAATAAAGGGTCAGTTCATTGTCAATTTAATCAATCTTTGAGCATAAGCAATTCTACTTCCACTGGTTCTATTATGTATGAGGGAGCTTTCAATATTTTACCCAGCCTTCATGACTCTAATTCAAGTTTAACTAATTCTGTACAATATTCTAATAATGGGGTCTTATCTCTGCAAACTGATCAGGCATCTAAGTTGAACTCAGCTCAAGCTTTGGCTCATAACAAAACCGTGGCAAAAAATATACCCGGGAGTGGAAAAATTAAACTATACCAATTAAATGAAGAAGTCAGTTCAGATGATATTGATATTAGTATAGCATCATCTGGGGATCTTATAGTTGAAGAAGATCAATCTGTAGTGGGAGCAACCTCTGTTATAAGTTTCTCCCGGAGTAAAAGGGACAAAATTAATACTTTATCAACAAAAAATAATAAAAGTTGTGAGCAAACTATCAATGCACCCAAATATTCTGAGTCTGATTTAGTTGATAAATGTGAAAACTCTACATCTGTTCTCAAAGTAAATAGTTGTATAAACTCTACAGTTGAATTTATTAACAGTGAAATAAACCACCCCTTACCTAAAACATTAGAAAATTCTTGTGAAAATACTTTTTCTCTGAAAAATCCTGTTTGTAGTTCAGATCAATCAGTAAAAGCCTCTGTTGTAAATGCGACTGTTCTAAATTCTCCATCTGTGGAAGAAGTAATTTCATTTCCAGAAAAACCTGATGTAGATTACCTTGATATTTCTGATAATTATTTTAGTGATCACAATTTAGAAAAAAATACTAAAATTAATGTTAACCTTAAAAATAGCAACATATCTCCTTCAAAATGTTCCCCTAAAAATCAGCTTTCTGCTACAACTGAACTAGAACATCAAACTACTGGTGAAAATTTACCTCTTCAATTCTCTGGAGACAATAAGTGCAAAAATAATAAATTTGATTCAGATGATACATTTATATCTAATGGAAACTTACTACTCCTTGCTCATTGTTCACAAGAATATGGTTGTCAAATCGCTAATAAATCTCAAGAGCAGAACTTACCCAACACTTCATTAATTACTTGCAATGAAAAAAAGGAAAATACTGATCCTTCTTATTCAAGTGATGATGTAAGTAATTGTAGAAGTATAACAGAGTCAAGAAGTTTTGTAGAAAACCAAAAAGCTCTGGAAACTGAACATGGAGATGGATTAAATGATCAGAACAATGAAAGTGCTTTATTAACACCAAACAACACTGAACCTGATGATTTTCTTAACAATGCCAAAAATTATATTAATGACAGTATTGGATTAAGTTTACCTATAATTGAGGATACTTCTGAAGAATGTAGTATTAAAGCTAAAGAAGACACACAATTCTCTAATTGTTTCTTAAACAATAGTAAAGTATTAGATTTGAAACAAGACCTGGTCTGTGGGAGTCAGGACTCTAATATGAAAGAACATAACATAACATCTGTATCTATGCTGCATGAAAATATTAATTTTTTGGGTCACTGTAAAACAACAGAATGTTGCTCAGAATTAGGTTTCCAAGTTACAAAAGAATTAAAAAACAATTCATCTAAAAGTGAATTTAACAAATTTAAGGAAAATGAAGATAGTGAAAAAACAAATAAACCGGTTAGAGATACTGTTATAAAATGTAGTTTGAGGTGGGACAAAATCTTTAATGTTATGTCCGATGAAGATTCTCAACAACAAGACATGTCTTTAGATCTGGGCCCTGCAAAAGTTGAATTAAGAATGCCTTCTGAAAACTGCTCTCTTGGACAATGGAAGATAGTGGAGGCTGATAATAAAATTCAGGCATCTTCTATTGTACAAGTAAAACGATTAATTTTGAAGAGGAAAAGCCAAAGTGAAGAGAGGATACCAAAAATGATTATAAAGAAAACTGAAGGACAAGTTTATAGAAGTTATTTAAAAAATGAACCAACAGAAACTGTATTAAATTGTGGAAAATTTAAGATTCTGTATGATATACCTTCAAAATCGAAGCCTCTAAAGAATGATAAGGTAAATATTTATATTTTATGATTGGTTTTGAAATATCATTTTTGTTCATTGTTTGATTTCATCAATTTGATTGCAAGGTAAGAAATTAAAGAGCTATATTATAAATACTTAACATTTTGTTGAGCTTAATTTTAGCTCAATATCACCACTATCAAGACCATTTATACAATTTTTCTTAAGAATTTATTTGTACAATAGATCAAATTGTACCACTTAATTATATTGCCATTGAAAGAGCTTAAGATCATCTCGTAACACCTTATTATATTGCCATTTATTCAAAAGTCTCACCTTTTGAATATCATGAGTTTTAAAATAACATAGACAGAAAAGATAATCATGTCCAACTCTGCTCTTGTTTATATTTTTAAACATTTTAAAAATCCATAAAAAACATGAAAATATTTATTTGCTTAAGTCCTGTAATTTCTGGTCCTCAACTCGCAATTATAAAACCATTATTGAATATTCAACCTCTAACTGTCTCTAAAATTAAATATACCAACCTGGAATAACCCCTGTTGCCCCCAAGAAAACTGATATTTTTCCAATTGATGAAAATAAAATCTAAAAACAAAATTAAAAGTAGATTATATATGCATCTTACTGTTAAGAAACACTCAAAATAATATATATTTATCTATTACCTTTTATCCTCATATTATATGGTTTATGTAAGTTGTGCATCGATTTTATGAAAACTATTTTTATCTAAATTTAATAAATAAATTAGAAGATAACGAGAATTAGAATTACCAATATATCTTTATAATTATGATATAGCTATACACACACATATTATTTTTATTTTGAAGTTTTTATATATGTATAAAGTAATCAAGAACAGGAGGGATGTAGAGTGCAGTGAACACACAAAAAGAAAAAATCCCAAATAGCAAAATTATCGGGGATATCTCGCCCTTCGTCAGTAAGTTGAGAGTCTCTAAATCCCACCTGTCCTTGATTACTATATATTGCAACCGTGAGTGTTTCATTTTCTACATATACTTTATATATATACATAACTTCAATATAAAAATTATTAATGTCCCTTGTGTCAATGTTAAAATAGCATTTTTGAACATTGTTTCAATGTTCACTAATGGTTTCATTAGTCTCCTTCTCTCATTGTAATCAAATTACAAAATTTTTTCATTTACAAAATGTAATATATGAATAAAAGTCGGGAGGGGGGGGGGGGAATTATCCTTGAATTTTAATATTCCAGTATTGTGATATTTATTTTCCATTTTGATAAAAAATAATGCATAAGTATATCTTTCTGCTTACAACACAGTTTGCAATACGAGGGCAAAAATTCTATTTTGAAATGGTAAATATTATTTTATTGAATTTTTAGCTATATTGAGTGACTTTATAAGTCAAATTTCATTCGTTTATCTAAAATGGGAGCCGTAATAAAAGTGAAGACATCTATGGTAATTGTCTTCTTCAGAAGATTACTAGCCGGAATCGTCGGAAGAGATCGGAATGTTGTCTATACTAGAGGCTTACTGTTCCTCTATCCAGGTAAAAGATGAAGAGTTAAAGTCACAAATAACTGAAAATAAATATAGGAGATATTTCATAAATCAAAACAAATATGAGATCTCAATCTAATAAAGATAAAACTCCATCATTAGGACACTTGCAAAAATAATATAAAAGGAAAATAAAATTGGCCTAATAAATTCAGTAAAGGTTGGTGTCAATGTTGGCAAGTGAAGGATCAAAAATATCAATAAAAACTGAAGTAAACATGGCTTGCCAAACTGACTTTGGCTTTGATAATTGTAGTGAAGGAGATGAAATTCTGAAGACAAATGAATAAATAGTTAGAAAGATGATCTAATAAATGCTTATTATGGAATCTTCTCATCTCAGCTGTGTGCACTTGGAGTCTAGGAAGTAAAACAGAAAAAAAAACCATTCAAATAATGTACTTTCTAAAAAGTAGTAAAATTTCTTGTAAATATTAATTTATTAAATACAAAATACCAACATTTAACTTTGTGGGTTCAGATAGATGATACTGAAATATGCATATTCAATGTCTCAACTAGCACAGGGACATTTATTTAAAAAAATTTATCTGCTGATTAAAGAACATGGGACAACTGAATTCAGATAGGAAAAGTGTAGAATTCTCTGCAATAAAACTCTACAATGAACTTACTCTGAAATTGAAAAGAACCCCACAAAATTTTGCAAAAAAAAATCAACCTCTATAATAATAATAAAAACCTCTCACGGTTAAATTTAAAAGAATTTAAGAATACTTAAGGACATCAAATGCACTGAATATAATTGTTCTTTTATGTACTTCTTTTAATTTTGTTATGTTTTTATGTGAAAGTTTATGAATGTATTATGTATATATACTCAGTACTTATGTAAAAATGTTTTAACATTATTTTAGCTATTATGATTTAAAATTTTTAATATTAATGTTTTATATATTTTATGTAATTTAGTTTATTGAATTGGG
>KZ807817.1:166703-177649 GCA_000696205.2 Oncopeltus fasciatus
TAAGTGTGATATGTGGGGACTCAAGTTCTTTATTCTCGTCTGCTTTCTATCTCTATGTTTATTAATTATTTACTCAAAATTTCATTTAATTTTTGAAATTATTTACTGGATATTTATTTTAAAATGCTCTCTATGGTATAGAAAATTCAACATTGTATGTCAGTGTTTTTTATTATATCTGCATAAATATTTCCTATTACCTTTATATCTCTTTTGAACTTAACTGTTTTTTTTTTTAATTTGCGCATCGACTGCTAATGGTCAGTAGCGCTATTAACTAAGTTATGTTTTTTGTTAGTATATATTTTTATATAACCAAAAATAATTCTTGTGTTTGAAGATTATCTAAGGCATCGGAGAACCCTCAGCCCCTCTGCCATGACTACCCTAAGCCAACAATGAGCCCATATGTTGTGTTTGAAAGCCGCCTTTCAGTAGCCCAGCTTACTACCAGTTACAGTAATGTTTTATCATTTCTGCAGGTTTGAGCACATTCCATGGGACATTTACGACTCCACGACATACCCTGGAAGTATAGGTAAAGATTGAACTAGATATATTTACCATGAGCCGGGAGAGTGGGGAAGTGGCGTCCAATCTCTCCGGGGAGTGAGCACCTGTTCCCTGGACTCCCGGCGCGATTGACTCATCCAGTTCTCATGAGCCGTCATGCTGCCCCCGGGTCGCGCTTCAAATAATTAGCGGACGGGGGTGGAGGCACGCGGCCCACCCCCGTCGCCCGCCGCCGCCCTAATCAACTTATTTTCATGCCACGCCTCGGTCGGCCGGGATTATCGGAGTCAGAGCGCCCCGCTGTTTGCGGAGACCTGATCAGATGGCTGCCGAACAAGTGCCTAAACTAGTTCAACAATTTATCATATTCCTTCCTCCGTGTGTGGGAACCCTCAAATACATCCATCTTTATCCCTGTATTTCATCTAGAATCTTAAGTGAAATACAAGTAAACTTCTTGGTACAAAAAAAAATCTAGAGCGTTCGCTTAGGAAGAAGAACGAAATTTCTCATGAAGTGCTGGAAAAAATAGTCAGTGAGGAATTTGACTTATTTTTTTTTTTTCTCCCCACATTGACTACTGAGGTCATTGGCGATAAAGCCAGGACTAAAAAATGAAATACTCTATTTTATTTATTATATTCTGAGAGTAACATACCAAATAGGGTGATGGGGGGAGTATTGGTATGTTACTCTCAGAATATTATAAATTTTTTTTTTCTCTCTCCAGCGTGTTCATTATCCACTTTACATGCATTTTATTTAGTCAATTACACACATTTTTTATATTTTCATTTATTTATTCTAAGTTAGATTATGACATATAGGCATGTTTTTATATTATTTTTGTATGTTTCTTTTTATATTCAACCCTGATGAAAGCCTAACATTCAGGCCGAAACGGAGGCTTAAATAAAAACTTCTTTGGTTACACATTAGTTTTTAATTCCTCAACTGAATTCCTGTTAATCATCTCTTCATAAAACTTGACGGTCAACAAATTTACCTCCTAAAATTATTTTATATTGTATTTGTATTTCTGAACGCTTATAAAAATCAAATAGAATATTATTATTTATTTTTGTATAGTATAACAGTGTATTTAACGTGTCTTAAGATCTTACAGGACAACCTACTTCCAGAAATATATTGAACACCGCTTCACATAACATTAACGGTGGCGTTTATTGAAAACAACATTTTATGTCTTGGAGTCCTTAACTACGGGGACACACACACACACATATGTGCACGCATGGACGCACTTCTTGCACACTCATACCCACAATTTGCTTTGATTATTTTCTGTATTTTTTCGAGCTTATACTTAACTGAATGTTAGAAAAATAACAAATACTTAGAAGCTCATAAATTAAATATTGTTATTCTCATTATTATTTGTGGTAAAGACCTAGAAAAATCCCACTTCATATCTTCTCTTTGTCCACACACACATTTTATCTAGCGCTTAACTTTTCTTTTAAACAGTAAACCTAGCATACATATCTGCTCCCCCTTTAAATATGAATATTGTATGAACCGTATGCTGTGGGTCGTGAATAAACACATATGCAACATGAGTTTCTCCCTTGGGCCTCTATTGCCCACAGAGGAACTTATTTTTAAAGATATATTTAAGTGTGATATGTGGGGCGCCGGGATAGCTCAGGGGATCCGTACGGGTCTCGCAATCCTGACGCTGCGGGTTCAAATCCCGCACGGTCAATCTTTTATTTATAATGTAGAAGCTTGTCCTGAGCCATGGGTGTTTAGAATGGGGTGGCAACCTGTAGATAGCCCCTCCCTCCAATGACCCTTAGTGGTGCAAGGGAGGCTAACCCAGCAAAAAAAAAAAAAAGAAAAAAAAAGTGTGATATGTTAGAGAGGTTGAGGAAGTGCCCATTGTGTCCTGTTAAGCTGGAGTGTGAGAAAGAAGTTGAATAAATGTCAAATTAATCCTATGTTACTGGAATATGAACGATATAGCGAGGAAGAACCCAATGTAATTTGTCTTTATAAATATTTATTTGGTTGTGGTTTATTATCCCACGTACATTTTAAACAATTAATGAGAGGGAATATAATAAAAAAATCTATCTGTCCCAGCCAGGATTCGAACCTCGATCTCCTGATATCCGGGCCGGTATGCTAAACCATTACACCACTCTTATTGAGGTGGGAATTTCTGGGTCCTCGCCAGGAATCGAAGTCAGCTACTTCGAGCTTAAGACGAAGTTCTCGTAAGTTAGGCTCTCGCTAATGTAGAGGGAATTGAATGAGATAACTGGCTAGTCCTTGTGGTGTAATGGATTTATTAGCATACCGGCCCGGATAGCAGGAGGTCCAGGTTCGATTCCTGGCGAGGACAGATAGTTTTTTATATTCTGTTCCCTCTCATTAATTGTTTAAAATTTACGTGGGATAAAAAACCACAACCAAATAAAATATTTATAAATTAGGATTTTTGTATTCTATCCCCTCTCATTAATTGTCCAATGTAATTTGTATGAGTGTGGTATGAGAGAGAGGACTAGGAAGTCCTCCATGCTTCCAACGTAGCTGGACTGGGAAAAAGTGCCAAATGTTTCCAATCCTACTGGAATATGAGTGATATAACGAGGAAGTGCCAACTGTGTCCTTTTTTTTTTTTTCTTTAGAAGGAATAGAAAGAAGGCATGTCAAATTTCTCCTGTGCGGCTTGAGTGAGATGGCGAAGGATGTCTACCCACGCTGATGGGATTACAGATTTCCTCCAATACAAATTATGATAAAAGGATATCATCCTTGGGGGAGAAAGTCACGGTTTGCATGTGCTAATCCAGATCCCGCGAGCTAACAAGGAACGTATTAAATCGCCCTCGGCTTAGTCACTTTAATCCTCTAGTGAAGTTGGAGCTAGGTTTCTCTTGCCTAGACAGCTGTTGGGATCTCAGCCATCTGACTATCGGGAAGGATTAAGCCGGCAGCTCCCCTAAGTACCCCAAGCAGATATATCACGCGCCTAACTTATTTTACTCAGTAACCATCATTTGAAAATCACTTGAAAAAACATTTCCCTACAGTTACAATTTCACCCTAGTAAAAATAATTAACTTTGACCTATTTAGAATTTTTTATGATGGAATTTTTTCTGATGTTATTTTATATCAAACATGTCATATGGGTTATTAAACTAAATTGATGTAGTGACCAATAGGCACCTAATTAATACTACTAACAGAATAATTAATATTATTATTGATATACAAATAGTCAATAACAACATATCTTAAATAAATATCACAATTATATTCAATGAAAAATTCCATATAAATATAAAACTCAAATCTTAACATATCAAAATGCAAGGAATAAAAGGCAGGATAAAAGAGGATAATCATAAAAACGTATATACCCAGCGATTGAACACTATTGATCAGTAAAAATTAAATAAAACTTCTTTAATTTATTTCATACACATGTTAAAATTTTAAAAAATTACAATTTTATTTTGAACTGAAAGACAATAATTTTTAAGTAGTCAGCAAATATATTTCCCAGGCCTCTTTTATATACAGTAGTCCGTAGTTAAGGATACTGGATTTCTAAATCTTCAAAGGTCCCAATTTCAATATCCTCAAAGCTGAATTATTTTTATTCTTTCTGTGCTTGTGTTTATAGTGAATCAGAGAACCCCTACAGAGATCCTGGTAATGCACTGGTCATTGGGTACCTTTCTTTATAATTTGCTAATAAAACCGGTGGCTAGAACAGTGTGCTGACCACTCACCTTTTCTAGTACGTCGTGTGTCGCGAAGAAACACCTATCCATAATACAATTAAGCCAAGAATATTTGGAAACTTTTCCAGCTACGGGGAGAAAAGCTGGACAAAACTTTAATCTTGGAGCGAGCTTCACATCTCAGAACTGAGAAACTATAGTTTGAGCCTCAGAACTGGGATTTTTTTTTTAAACTCCCGTACAACCAAACAGTATCATGGAGGATAAGGAGCCATTCTGATCTGAAAATCCATTCCACAGGGTACCTTTTTATTTTTAAATAAAGCCTGCCCGACTCGGAATTCGACATGTAGTGCCAGGCCTTGGAGACCTTAAGAAAATTAAGAAAATTGGCAAAAATATTTTTACTTTGGATAATGGCATATAATGTGTATGTGTGTGTGTATATTCCGCGAATCCAATTATCACATGTTTTAATTTAAAAAAAAATAAGTGCGATGAAAAATTTAAAATTTCCTAAAACACTTGTCTTTCGCTTATAATACCTAACTTCTTTTAAATCGCGGTAATAGTATCCAAGGATGATTGTCTGAACTTTATGTAGGTGCAATTTAAGCAGTAGTTTGAGGTACAAGCAATTGATTTAGTAACCTTTACCAATGTTTGAAGAGACCCTGGATCTTCAAAAAATTCTAGATTAAGAAGCACCTTGTGGAAACCTGAGAAAAAAATCTTGAATTAATTTTGCATTGTTAAATGTATTAATTTTTTTTAAAGCATTTTCTGAAAAAATATCTTCTGGAAATTGATTTGCCACTAAGATCTTTGCTTTCAATGGACATTGCTTCGTGTCCTCCGTGCCTTGATCAAGTCCCATTGTCTTTATCCTTCCATGTCACAACACCCAAACCACTGGGTCAGTAAGTAATTTCGAAATATAAAAAGCTTTATACCAAACAGCTATTTTAGGTTTGTTTTAAAGTGAAACTTTTTTTTTTAAGAGAGAGACATTTTCACATTTATAAATATTAATTTAGTAGTGGTTTATTATCCCCCGTAAATTTTAAACAATTAATAAAAGGGAATATAATTTTAAAAAATCTATTGTCCCAGCCAGGACTTGTACCTGGATCTCCTGCTTTCCGGGCCGGTATGTTTCCATTACACCACCGGGATGAGCTAGATAACTTATTAAATTCCCAACACACTAGCGAGAGCCTAACCTACGAGAAAGACGAATACATCGTCTTATGCTCGAGGGAGCTGACATTGTCTAGCTATTTATCGACTCTCGTTATTTACTTTTTATTTTTATTTATAAGTATTAATTTAGTTGTGGTTTATTATCCCACGTAAATTTTAAACAATTAATGCGAGGGAATAGAATAAAAAATCTATCTGCCCCAGCCAGGACTCGAACTTGGGTCTCCTGCTTTTTTATTATATTCCCTTGCATTAATTGTTTAGACATTTTCACATTTTACTGCCACAATATTGTTGATTATGCCTGAAATGAGGTCAATATGGGACTCTGTATTCTGATTGAAGGCAATTATGGCTCCAATGCGTTAAAAGTTTGTCTACAATTGAAAAGGCACCAGTAAAGTTTGCTTAGAGAAGTATTAATCCTTATAAGTTAATATTATTATTAATATTAATTCTTACATAGCTGCCGAAGTATTAAGCAAATAACAATCAGTAGTATACTAGAAAGCTAGGAAATTGCTTCTATATTATGTCTGAACTCTAATGAGGTTTTTTTTACTTAGAGCTATTAAGTAAAAAAGTAAGTCTTAAGGTAAAAACCGGATTTTACATTGTTGATAATTATGAACTTTGCTTCAAGCTTTAGTAAAATCTCATTTATTTGCTAATTTTATCATTCCCAATAAAAATTACAAAGTAACGCCCAATACTTTTTTGAGGGTTGAAAGTTGAAGAAAGGTAGCATTAATTTCTGTCTTTGTCTTATCCCCCCCCCTGTGCAATAATGCCACCCCGGACGTATGAGATAATTGAATTTGACATAAGGTTTTAAATATTGTTATTGGCCGAGGGCGGAGGAGATAATGGTTTCGAACGTCGCTCTCCCGTTTCCGCTACAATTCCTGAGGGGTGGCGTCCGTTTGTTCTGGCGGTCGGCGCTGGTGGAAGACGGACGATGAAAGGAAGCTCATTCGAGCCCTCCCATCCCCCGGAACGTATGGCTGAGTCCCATCGGCCACTGAACAGTTTCCAGAGCGGAAGGAAGGATAGATGTCAATTCTCGGATGGTATTTTTGTTAGGTGATGTACAACCCTGGATAGGTAAGAGCCTTTGAAATATTCCTGTATGTAGCAAATAATATTTAAAATCTGAAAGAGAAGTAATCTTTATTAAAGTGTTACACATGCGGTCACACACAATCATAATACATATGTTCGGGATATAAGTGGATTAGTGGTTATAATGAATGAAAAGTAAGTTAAACGACTAAATGCTAGAGAATAGAATAAAAAATCTAACTGTCCAAGCCAGGGCTCGAACCTGGATCTCCTGCTATTCGGGCAAGCACGTTATCCACTTACGCCACCGGGAGAGCCAGATAACTTATTAAATTCCCTAGCAATGTAAACTCCTTCGAGCATATGACGATGTATTCGTCTTTCTCGGAGGTTAGACTCTCGACACTAGTGCTGGGAATTTAATAAGTTATCTGGCTAGTCCCGGTGGTGCAAGTGGTAGCATGCATGCCCGGATAGCAGGAGATCCAGGTTCGCGCCCTGGCTGGGAGAGTTAGATTTTTCATTCTATTCCATAGCATTTAATCGTTTAAAATTTACGTGGGATAGTATAACACAAAAAAAAGAAAAAAAAAGCAAGTTATTTATGTCACCCCCCCCCCTAACCCCAATGCAGCGTACAGCTAGTTTAGGAACAGACCATTCTATTTTACTTACTTCAGTTATGTTTTTCAGTTAAACAATATAGTTCCGACTTTTATTAATATAAATTTCAATAATTAATAAAAGTCGGAAATATCTCAAAATTTTTGAAAATAAAATATATATAAATACATCAATTCTGTCCATGTGCATGAGATCGTATCAAATTAAGTAATTATGTTGGTGACAATTCCCTGTCACTTTTTCGAGGTGTTTTAATAATTTTAGACAAATTTTTGAAAATAATTTTAATAAAAATCTAGCGGAATATTGAATCATCCCCTAATTGCAGCCAAAGCAGTTTAAATCTCTATAAATCTCTATAATCTCTATAAACAATAAGTTGTTTCTTAATGTGATGGCGGCGGGAAACAAGTGAAGTACTCCTCTGCTGCATTAGGAAGCTTAAAAAGTAAAAAATTGAAGTTATCGAATTTTGCTTGAAGAGTGTCATTGGTGAACTTGTGTGAAGAAACTAGGAATATCTAATCTATTTATCTAGACGCGCTTAAATATATTCTTAAATATTTAAAAAATTTTCGCATTAGTAACAAGTAATGATATTTTTTTTTTTATTTAAATAAATCTTTATTTATTACATTCTGTTATATAACATCTTGTAATTTGATGACTTCAAATAAATGTACATGTATAAAAATAATATAAATAAAATAAAAGAAAGAAAAAATATAATGAAATAAAAATAAAATTAACAATAAATAAATAAATGGTCATCACTGTGCAGGGAGAAGGGGCCCATCGACCCCACTCCCAATAAGTTTAGGCATTAAGGCCCAGGAGGTCGCGAGGCCATCTCCGTTTTAGTCGCCGGGGAGGATTGTGGGGATTGGAGTCCGACGACAGGGATTGGGCAAATGGATTGGGATGAAATTGGAGTTTACTATGGAAGAGTTTGAAGCGGGTGGAGATAAGGTCTTTGACAAAAGGAATATTAAAGTCGTGATGAAGGGTAGAGTTGGACACATAATATGGAGCGTTAGCCATTAATCTAAGAATTTTGGACTGAAAGGATTGTATTCGTTGGATATTGGAAGGCTTAGCGGCACCCCACAGTTCTGCACCGTAGGTCCAGATTGGTCGTATAATGGTCTTGTAGATGGTCAGTTTATTTTCTAATGTGAGCTGTGAGCGCCTATTTATAAGGCTGTATAAGAGTCCGTGGCGTCTCTTGAATTCTTGTAGTTTGATTTTAGTATGTTCATTCCAGTTGAGTCGTGAGTCAAGGTGGAACCCTAGTAATGATATTAAATTCGGTAAAATAGGTGGATGTTTATTTCAGAAGCTGTCATTAAAAACTTGTTTTCCAACTTGTACATCATATTATCGTGTTAGCCTCCCTTCAAACACTTAGGTTCATGGAGTCAGAGGCTATCTATAGATTGCCATCCCATTTTAAACATCCATGGCTCAGGAGAAGCTTTTGAACCCGCAGCTCTAGGATTGTGAGACCTGGCGTATCTTATATACCATTTGAAGTCTATATCGCACGTTCGCGTTGATGTAGCCTGTTTTCAGATGACTACGAGCAGTATATATAGAGGTCAGACTCACCTGGAAGTAAAGGGTTGTACGGTAAAACGGAGCTATTTAGTGGGGCTATTGATGGATTCCCCAGGGATGAGCCACCTGCTTCCTACAGAGGACTAATTATTCTGGTATATGTCTCGTGGGAACCCGCTCAGTCCACAGGTGCCTCGCGGAGGACGTGTCTTCGCGATACGGGGAGCTTCTACACTCACGGCCAGTCTCAACTGTAACCAAACAGAATGTATAATAATACTTGCAGCTGACAAAACAAAATATAATAAGAAGAATTGATTAGTAAAGAACGTTAATAGCTTATTAGCGTGTTTGTAGTGATATTTCTAAACATATAGTTCGAGAGGACATATATAAGGTTTCATGACACTTGGACACACCGGACCTCCACTTAATAATAAGAATTTAAATAATTAGCCTTGATTTGCGACACAAACCTTAAAAGAATATTAAATATCGTGCAACTTTTACTTAGGTGAAAAATTATCAAAGAAAGGAGGAGGAAATAGTCGGGGTTCGGTCGAAGTTTTATTATTAAATAAAAACAAATTAGTGAACTGATATAGTTTTTGGTCAACAACAAATTGGTGAATAAAACCGTCAATGGTCAACCAACATCCCAGAAAATTATCAGAGAAATATTACACTTGATATCATACTTTAAAAACTAAAGAACTTCCAGTTTTACTATGTTTTTGTATACGCTCATTTTCCTGTAAGATTGATACATTATATCTAGGCAAAAATAAAACAAGAAAAAGGTTTATTCAAAAGGAGAGTATTTTGACCGTAGATATTATTATTAGATGATTTTAGTTGGGGTTCGGTCAAGATTCCTCTCTGGACGTCCTCTCTCGTCTTCATGATAGCCCTGAAGATGGCTTACGATGTAAGCCGAAACGTTGGCAGATAATCTTTTTAAAAAATACACTTTTTGTTTAATTTGTATTTTTTTGGATCTACCTTGACCGAACCCCAACTAAAATCATCTAATAATGAAAAAGGTTTATTTTTCACTGTTGACTCCCATGTATTATTTATATTTAAGTACGAGCAAACGGCCAAAAATACAAAAACATTGTTATTTTTTTTAAATTTATTTTGTTCTACTAATTTCATACAGACTGACGCCTCTTCAGGAAGTCCTATAGCTAGTTAAACAAAATAACAATGTTTTAGTATTTTTGACTATTTGTCTGTACTGAAATATAAAGAAAAAAATACCAGGGATCATCAGGGATCCGTTTGCGCCTCGCAATTCTGACGCTGCGGGTTCAAATCCCGCCAGGGGTAAGCATTTATCGATAAATAAATGCTGGGGAAGCTCCGATGTATAATTAAAAGCCTGTCCAGATTTTATGTATAAATAAAACCTTCTAAACCATGGATGTTTAGAATGGGGTGGCAAACTATAGATAGCCCATCCCTCCAAAGTGTTTGAAAGGGAGGCTAACACTTCCACACATTTCAATCCCGGAGGCTTTACTCGGGACTTACAGTAAAATATAGAACTTCTTTCTTCAGTCCCTCAATCGAAATTGAATAAAAAAATACATTAAAATATAAATGAAACGTAACAGTGTAAACTAAGTAAATTCCTCTGATGGTTGATGAATATTTGTAACAGAAGTTTCCGTGACATTTAAAACATATTTTTTATCAATAAACAAATCGTTGTTCAGTATTACAGATCTGAATAAAATATTATGTCCGCGCAGCAAAAAAAAAAAAAAAAAAAAAATGTTTTTACTCGCATTTGACATTCCAGGTCCTCTTTTTACCAATCTGATTTCGCTTGATAACGAACTCAGCCTTTGTTTACAAATTTAAAAGCGATATGACAAATATTAAAAAAACAAGTAATTTCGGCTCATAAACCGTAAAATAAAATTATCGAATTAACTGTTATATTTTATTTCCCTATTTCTTAAATAATTATTTTATCAATAAACAACAAAAAAATATTTTCATTTGCACTTGATTTTACTTTTATTTGTTCGATGTGCCGCATTAACGAATAAGTTCTTATTTATTTTTTATTTAAAGCCACATGTCAAACTTCATTAGGATAAGCTAGTGATTGTGAATTCCAAACCGTTAAATTAAAATTTAGGTACAGGTAAGTGGCGCCAGGCTAGCTCAGGGGATCCGTACGGGTCTCGCAATACTGACGCCGCGGGTTCAAATCCCGTCTAGGGCAATCTCTTATTTATATGTATATGCTTGT
>KZ807817.1:226798-243827 GCA_000696205.2 Oncopeltus fasciatus
TAATATACCATACACGACACCCCCCCCCAACACCACCCTTCGGAACAAATGACCAAACTATCAGCATAAGACCCTCGCTCCAATCCATCTAAGGGGACGACAGCAGGCGTCGTGACTTGCACTCGCCGTACATTACGCTTATTGGACAGAACATACCCACAGCCACCATTTGCATGACAGTTATTTTTAATAGTTTTCTTGCCCATATGCTACTCTAGCAATACTGCTGTTAAATTTATCCAACCTCTTTATAAATAGAACTGTTTATCGCGATTCCATCTGCATGTACTAATTTTGTTTAATAAACAATAACATAAACAGGAAAAAAAAATCAAAATTGCAATTAAATTAAAATCTAATGAATTTGTGTGAAGTAAATATGATAGTAAGAGTGGAAGTTATATTCTTTTCTCACAGATTTCCGATAAATATTTTATTGAGTAAGGCTGTCTACTTGCAATCTACATTATCCGTAGTCTGTATTCACAAAATGGACATTGTACATTATGGTAAATTCAAACGAAAGCAATATGTTTTGTTTTGTTTTTATGCTTGTCTCATAAAAAAAAAAATCTGAAATAATGTTGTGAGGTAGTGTCTAGGGGGCTTCACTTTAGGTGTATATCATTATTAAATTATTTTAATACTTATGGTCATCGCAACGCGTGATTTTTCACAATTGACCCATGAATGTAATTATCTACCATGAGATTTTGTGAGTGCCACGAAGAAAATGGTTCCAAAATCATGGAAAATCATTTCCAATCTGGAAAAATTGTAAAATAAAGAAGAAGAAATGTTATATTTTTCGTAAATTCGTTGTTCTTGTCTCAATTTGGAAGTGAATCAAAGTTGGTTAGAAAATCGTGAGTGGACATATGTGCGATATTCTGATGTTAAGTATTTTTTTTCATAATTTACTATCGATTTTTCATAGACATTACTCTTAGGCCTTCATCGGGGGGAAATAGGGTGAAGAGTGTCTATTGAAGACCTGAAACTACAGTGTCTACATAATGACTGCTATAGTAGAATTTAGCATCATATTAGAACATATATGAAAATATAAATTGTATTAAATTATGCATTATGTATGATACCTCTTAATTATAATCTTCATATGAACCTCTATTTGTGACAGCTATTCTATTAACGACAGAATTTGGAAGAGTTAATTTTTCGACGGACTTAAGGTAGTGTTCAATGAAAAAACAAATATAATTTATTTTTACCAATTTTATCATTCTAATGCGGAAAAGAAGTAAAATAATTTACATCCAGCTCTATTTTTTCATCTAAAATATAAAAATTAAGGGAAAATTCTAATTTTTTTTGTTACTCTAAATAAAACTAGTATTATGCCGAATGACTTTCACTTTTTGAATTTTTGAATTGTTAGCTCAAGATCGATTTAAAAGATGTAAAAGAAAATTAATTAATCGTTGGTGAATCAGACGTGTTAAGAATGCAGTTTGTAAGGGCGCTACTTATTATAACTATCAGTTATAAAGTCCATATTTCAAAAAGGGAATATTACTTTAAGTTATTATAGAACATCTTTATCTTTATAATAAGTAAGGAATAATAAGATTAGGCGATCAACATTCCCAGTTAGTCATATAATATCAAAATTCCCAATTCTTTTATTACATACGTCAAGATGAAAACAGTCAATTTATTATATCCATGAAGATATCCAGCGCCCAGGAAAATGGATTTTCACTTAACTTTTAATCCTCAAGCGTTCCCCACTATTTTCTTTGAAGAGTATTGGTGTCTCAAGGATACAAGTGACGTAAAACCAGTATTGCATTCTTCCATCCCTTAAACCTCAAGAGTACGTCTCGTAGGATCTCCGTGATCTAAGCGTCACTGGCTTGTCAATACAATTTTTGACATTTGCTCTTACTTATACACATTTTCAATGGAAAACAATTTACCACAGTCAGGAAACTAAGCACAGCCAGAGATTTGACACCAAGTATTTCATGTCAAGTTGTGAGTAACATTGGATGGTAAAAGAAGAGAACAAACGAAAGAGATCATCTGCCGCGAGGCGAGGCTTCTGCCGGAAAGTGAACAGAAGTCGGGAAGGATTGGCTTGTTGAGAGTAATGAAAACATACGGCAGTTGAGTGACAGTCAGGGAGAGGTCATTGATGCGTGATGTAGGGTCGAAGGTGGATTGAAACATCAGAGCCCCGGCTTCCAGAATGAATGGCGAATGAGACGACATCTGGTGGCACACATGACACGCTCCCCTCCTCGTCGCTCGCTCTCGTCTGTCCTGTCCAGCCATCCCTAATCCGCTAATGCCCCGGTCTCTACACTCGGAATTACTCAGTTTTTCAAAGGAGGCGCTGGGGGTGGGGGGATACTCAGACAGAAGGGCTGGAGTCCCCTCTTGTCTTCCATCCCTTCGCGGCGTCCTCCTCCCCAGTAAATAGCGTCGCGAGGGCGTGATTAGTGTCCCGATTCAAGCCGAGTGATTATGAGACATTGGCACAGACTGGGGGATGTCCCTTCCCCTTTAATAGGTCCATAACTGCATGATAAATACACCATCACCCCCACTCAATGATCCATTCGCCCAGCACTTAACTTATTCCAATAGATATCATCTGGCTTGTATTCCTACACCCTCTCAGAAAACCCCTTTTTTTTTCTTTTTTTTTTTTTTTTTTTTTTTTTTTTGAAGGTTATGAGTATAACAAAATGTATAAAGCAATTGGGCCCAAGAATTTTGTGTTCAGAGATTATTTAATCATAAATGAGATTTCAGCGAATTATTGCTGTTACAAGGATATTTCTTGAAAGAGTAGAGAATACGTTCCTTGTTCAAATAGAGAGTTTTTTTACGGGGTTCGGTCAAGGTAGATTAAAAAAAATACAAATTAAAAAAAAAAGTGTATTTTTTAAAAAGATTATCTGCCAACGTTCCGGCTTACACTGTAAGCCATCTTCAGGGCTGCCTGTCATGAAAAAGAGAAACGATGGCAGATAATCTTTTAAAAATATACACTTTTTTTAAAATTTCTATTTTTTTTTTCTACCTTGACTGAACCCCGACTGAAATCATGTAATAAATACGTTCCCTGTTGTCAACAACATTATATTTTTGACAATAGCCTCATCCTCCTCAGAAACAAGAAAGGGTTATCGATTTTACACAACACTTGTTGCATATTATCTACATTGGTATAATAATTAATACTAGTAATAGTCCAAAAAAATAATAGAAATTGACATAATCATCATTATTCATAGATTTTTGACCGCGTCGAAAAGGGGCTTGAAAAAAAAAAAAACACCTTTTCGATACGATCAAGCCCGGAAGAAAAATCTGTGAATATTTCTTTTGACCGTAGAAACCTACGTGAACAACTTCAATATATCAATAAGGAATGAATAATTGACCGTCAAGTTCTATGAAGAGAGGATTGTCGAAAATTCGTTCATGGTAGATGAAACAACTAAAAACTGTTTTGGTTATTATATTTTTACAGGTTTAAATTTGTAAAGATTATAGGCAAGGATCTATTTGGACATCGCAACCCTTGTGCTATAGGTTCAAATAGCGCCCAGGGCTAGCTTTTATGGATAAATCAAATCTTCCTGAATGTTTAGAATGGGGTGGTCACCTATAGATAGCTCCTCCCTCTATGACCTCTAAGTGGCTGAAACGGAGACAAACACTTACTATTAAAAAAAAAAAAAAAAAAAAAGAGACATTTGAAACATGTTAAATCTGTTAAGAAGCTAAGACCTTTGTAAAATTATTTTGAGATCTAAAAATTTCTCAATAATATAATAGACAATAAATAAGCAAATAAGGACCTATGTTACAATCTGTTTAATATTCTGTCTTTTAGTATTTATTTAATACATGTAGTTTCATGATTGTGAAACTTCNTATCATTATCTTATAAATAAGTTATGAAAAGTAAATAAACAAAAAAGAAAAGTAAAAATTAAAAGAAAAGAAAGCAAAAAGTTTTTGTAAAAGGAAAACAATTTTCTTTAAAAAAAAAACCCGCATTTCTGTTTACAACGTAAGTCATCTCTGAAGATGAGTCCTGTGGCTGTTGACAAAATTACAAGTTTGTGAGCAAAGATAAGAAATAGAACAGCCAATATTTTCAAATTTACATAAACTGGTTGGAAAAAATTTAAATGATTTGCCTTAGGGATAGATACAACAATCTATTATGTGTACCCAATCAGGGCTTCTGATAAAGCATGTTTTGAAATCCTTTTCTGGTGTTTTTTGGAGTGCAATGTTTTAGTAAATTGGGAATTTTTCGTGTAAATAGGTGCAAATCTCCTTCATTTATATCCTTAGAAAAAGTTACTTTATTTTTTTTATTTATCACTGATTTTAAAATTAATATAATTAATTTCATACATTTTTCTAGAGATATGTAGATTATTATTTTTATTAATATCTTTATTTATTATAATCTGTACAAGTAATAGTACACCGCTTAACTTTATAGTAACACACTATAAAAAACATGACAGTTTGTTTACACTGAAGGGAGGATATTACCAGTGCCAGAACTCCCTACATTTCAAATTGATGTTAACTCCTGTGATCCCCTATAAGATCGCGGGGCGAACTCCTCTTAAGACGGCGGGGAGGGTTATCTGGGTGGGGTAGTTGGAGAGGGATTGGGCAGAAGGATTGGGGTGGTCGGTAACTTTGAGTGGAATATGGGGAATCGAATATTGATGATAACCAAGGGGATATTACGCTCTCTAATATGGAGCATTAACCGTTGTACGAAGGATTTTGGATCGGAATGATTGGATTTTCAGGATGTTGGAGAATTTGGCTGCGCCTCACAGTTACCGCAGAATGGAGATTATGAAAGTTTCTTGAAAGTTTTATTTTAACTTGAATAATTTATTGTGTTCACTAATGAGTGTGTTAATATTTTTACAAAAATTAATAATAAATTGTTCTGCTGATTATTTGTAATCTTCATTTTAAGAGAAAGATGAACTGTTGATTATAATTTTGGCTAATGTTTAATGCAGTTGAATGCAACTGTTGAGGAGACTGGTACATGGTTTTAATAATATGGAAAGGGCCATATACTTGGTTGAATGAGTATTGCTTTCTTAAGTTTTGGTGACATAGGACGATGAGGAGTCATTGAAGCTAATCAAATCCCCTAGAAGTCATTGTCTCCAAAAAATTCATAAACCTCAAAATCCCTTTAAATTGATGATTTGTTTCTCATCCTCAATCCTGAAAAATACCTAACATTTCTGCATTTAACTCTTATCATCGCACCTAAAACGCACCATTAACATTTAATCGGAACACCAATTTCCTTCCTTTACAACCTTTTTATTCATCAACCTAATTACTCCACACCCACTGACTAGTACACAAGGAAGACCTACTCGGGCCGACTCCTCAACTCATCTTCCCTATCACCAAAAAACTCTGTACACCCGCATCAATGACCCCATTTGACTTCGTAATAGAACCAGTGACGTTAATAAAATCCCTTGTCCCAATCCCCAGTGACATTGATCATGCGTAGACCAAACTATAAACACAATGTCCGTAGAATAAACAAATAAATGATAAGAATTTCGGCGAAGATATACCATACAGAGAATGGTTAGTGCACAATGAGAGAAAAATATTCTATTCTAAGACCACCTGTTGGGTACACTGTTCGAGCTTGCAGGGACTTTTAAAACATTTTAGATATTTTTTATTAAGATACATCTACAAGTACCACTAAGAAAGTAAACTCCGATAGGGAAACAAAAAGGAACGGGGGTGGTTGGAAAGTAAGAGATATATGCTTCCGATGGAAGTCCTGAATTTTAGGCAGAATCATTGGCTAAAGTAAAAACTTTTCGGCATACAATGTACCATATGATCCTTATGTCAGTAAGACATATATCAGTAAGTTATGTATGGTGAAACTTACTGACTGAATCCCAAGCATCTGGGATATAATATCTGTGCATCTGGTCAACTAACATTCTTTGCATCGGCTCATATTTGTTTATTGATGGAATAAATATTTTAGGCGCTTTAAAAAGTAATTGGCATTCGGTCCAAATTTTGATAAAGAAACACAATTTTCTTTCCAAATTGAATTGAAGATTTTAATGAAACCCCGATTACCTATTAAATCGCAAATCTCCACTGCCAACACTGGTTCAGTCTTGATAGTTTTTAATTCTTCAACTAACAAGACCGAATTCCTGATAATCCTCTCTTCATAAAGATTTTTATATTAAAAAAAAACTTTTAAATGGAAAGAAAAAGGCTTATTTAGTTATTGAGCAGTGTACCCAACAGGTGATCTTAGAATAGAATTTTTTTTTTCACTTATTTATTGTATCCGTCATCAAATTAAAAGATGTTAAGTAACAGAATGTAATAAATAAAGATTTATTAATTTTTTTTTCTCATAGTGCTAATATTATTGTGCGAATACTAGTGTAAGTTAAGACAATTTATAAAGCTCTTATGCCAATGTTCATTAACCAGGATGTTGAGGAATTCTCGGAGAATATGCAATTCCTCCGTGACGGACTTCATAACAACACCGTTTTCTACTTGTATAGTCCACATGTTACGACAAGTGAATACATTTACAGCGAGCAGGAAAGATAAGATTTCCTACGCCCTATAAAAACCTTAAAATCTTAGTTAATAGTATTTATACTATAGAAAATAGCATTTTCTTTATTTATTGCAGGCGCTATGAAGTTGCTCTCTAAGAACAAACTAATCAGTATGAATACTTGTATATTCTCTTTGTAAATGTATGGCTCCCCTTAAAAATGCGCAAATATATGCATTTAAAAAGAGAATCTACAAATATTCATACTGATTTGTTTGTTCTTAGAGAGCAACTTCATGGCTCCTGCAATAAATAAAATATGTATATATATATAAATTTTTCAAAAGTCGACTCATGATTCATGATACCAAAATGAAATGCGTTTAAGAGCTGAAACGAGAGGTGTAGCTGTGCCCCACTTCTAACTTCCCTCAAAAATCAATGAATTGTTTCAGTGAACAATTCCAGACAGCTACCTCTGCTGGTTCACAGATCTGTTCTGAACAGTTCCACAGTTGCTAAGCGGCCGGACTTCACTTACATTACTTTGATTCTGATCAATCGCTCTTTTGATCATGGCGGCCTACTGATAAGTTTAAATAAATTGTAAACTTCTTCATTTGCCAAATTCATGAGATTCAGTATAATAATTTATTATTATTTGATTTAATAGTGCATATTATCTTTGTGCATCTTGGTGAAAGACATCTTACTTCATGATAAATATTAATTAATACAGGAGAAGAGCCATGAAGTTGTAGTTACATTGATTATTCGACCGCGATAAAAAAACAAAGAAGTCAGAGCAGTTTTTTTTTTCTATTAATATAACCCCATATAACACAATGATAAATATGTGGAAATATTCTTCTTATTGTGCATAACATTGTTCTAGTCTGAATTAGAACATCACCTGACTGTAATATACCATACACGACAATAAGGGTGCCGAATTACGAAAAACAATAGTCTCTTTTCTTGAGAGATCAAAGCCCATTGGTTCTTATAAGATTTTTCTGTGGATCGGATTACTCTATGCTTTCGTGGTAAACCCTCAAAGAATATTCAAAACTCATAGGTGTTTAGAGTAAAATTCCCGAATAAGAGTAATTCATCTTTGATGCCAGTCAATGGGTTAACCATGACTACCTATAATTGACAGCTCCCTTTCGCTCTAAACTTTTATTGAAAAAAATAAAATATTCCTATGGAAGACTAGGGTATAGTTGATAGACTTATTAAATTTTATAGTGAGGTAACCAATCAAAGGAAAGCAATAGTCATATTCTACATTCCTTTATTCCCTTAAATAATATTAAACTAGAAGAAAAGTGCTATAAGCTTTCAAAGTTTCTTTTTTAAATTTATTTATGCCGGTCGCTCTTTGTTCTTTATAATTGAAAGAATGTTTGGAAGAGCTCACAAAATCATCTAAAACTATTTAGCGAATTTTTGATAAATGATTCTAATAATAAATCTTGTGCAATATATTATTGAAGGTTCTACATTACGAAATAAAAACTTCGATAGAAATTCTGTAGGCAACACAAAAGAATTGTGATTTACATTCCCTGGTGAGAACAGAGCATATTACCAATGGATTTCGAAACTAAACTCTTTCGTTTTATAAATATTGAATTTCGTTGTGGTATTTAATCCCACATTAATTTTATACAATAAATGCGAGGGAATAGAATAAAAAAATTTTACTGCCCCAGCCGGCAAGCAGGAGATCCGGGTTCGCAGGAGATGCGGATTCCCTTGCATTTATATTATAAACTCTTTCGATTTCAACTATAAGAGATTTCAATTACATAAATGACTTAGTAGACATTTACTTTATGATTTGTTTTTTTTATGTATAATATTTTTTAATATTAATAAATCTTTATTTATTACATTCTGTTATTAACATCTGGTATTTTGGTGACATAGAGAAATTTTGTAACAGAGTTAATATCTGAACCAGTTCATGTCTCAAAGATACTACGGGAAGGAAACTCGTCATCGTTTCCATATCAATTCTGTTCAAAATATAGGAAGTGTTAGAATCGTAATTTGAATTTCAGGAAAACAGAGCACATGGAAAACTGATTTTGAAGCGAAACCCTTCCTATTTACACTAGAATTGATTCCAATTAAATAACCGTTTCAGTTGAGAGTTGATTTATGATTCAAAGAAAGTCCACGCCTGTAGATAGTCCATCCCTCCATGACCCTGGATTTGAAAGGGAGGCTAACACTTAAAAAAAAAAAATGTTATCGATTAGAGAAGATTAAGTAAGGCAGTCCTTATGGTATTCTCCCCGAGGTTCTCACTTATCTTGGCTCGGAACCTAAAAACGACGTAGTTTAGAGAGTGAAGTTTGAAAGATCGAGTGGAGGGAAGCTAAAGTAATTACAATACCAAAGAAAGAAAACCCTACAGCATACCTAGAATTCCCCAGTGCTTTCTTAAAGGTATATACAAGAATAATTCTCACTGGGCTACTGTTCATTCTCTCCGGAGAGCTGGGTTTCGATACCACAGGAGTAACATTGTACGTGATGTGTCCTTAAGTGAAGAATGGACTCCAGGAGAAATAATACACTCTTCCTGTATATGTCGACTTCAACATCATGATGACAATGACATAGTGTCCATTTCTTCGGCAATTTCAACATCCACCCGCTTCACATTCTGTGGAAGAAAATACCGTGGAGGTAAGCTTCTATTTCACCCTAATCCATATGCCGTATCCATGTCGTCGGACTCCAATCCCTGCCACCTTCCCCGACGACTATAACGAAGATGGCTTCGCTGGCCCTTGACACCTACATTTACTGGGAATGGGGTTAATGGGCCCCTTCTCCATGTAAAGTGACATTTTATTTACTAATTTATTTTTCATGCATATATGCATATTATCAAGCCATCAAATTATAACATATTTTATAAACAGAAAGTAATACTTTCGGCCCTGATGAAGGCCTGAAATTCAGGCCGAAACATTGGCTAAAGTAAAAACTATTTTGGTTACAAATTAGTTTTTAATTGTTCAACTACCATGACCGAATTCCCGACAATCCTCTCTTCATAGAACTTAAGGTCAACTATTCATTCCGTATTATAATAAATAGAGATTTATTATTAAAAATAAATAAATAAAAATAAGTCTAATATCTTAATGTTAATGCTCGAAGACAGCGTTTTACAAGTATCAGCCCTCACAATTCTGAACTTATTCGTTACAACCCTTACAACTGCCTTAAAGACATTTTGAAATAATCCACGAGAGTAATAACCATTGCTTTACTTTTATAAATATTATTTTTTTGTGGTATTTAATCACACGTAAATTTTAACAATTTTTAATGTATGGGAAAAGAATAAAAAATCTAACTGTCCCAGCCAGGACTCTCGACACTAGTGCGGGAAATTTAATTACTTATCAGACTTGTCTCGGTAGCGTAAATGGAAACGCACCGGCCCGGAAAGCAGTAGATCCAGGTTCGAGTCCTGGCTGGGACTGTTAGATTTTTTATTCTGTTCCCTTGCACTAAAAATTGTTATCCATTCCTTTACTCTTAGCCAAAGAACCTACTCCATTATCTACATAACTGCCTTCTTAAGTCATAGGTGGATTTCATAGACTGGATCAGTTGACCACTCAACGTTGAAAGGACGTTTCCGGACATTACCTGTAACTCAACCAATATAAGAAGCAGGAGTCTTTGCCAGATAGATGTGAGTTACATTACAAGAGGGAACATTCAAAATGGCACAGTTAACATATACAGAAACAATCTAGATACTATTCATGTACTGGTATCAATGATCTTTTAATTCAAAATTAGAAGTGCAACAATACCATTAAAGGAAAAAAAATCTTATGAATGATGGATAATTCTAATTCACTCTGATTCTTAAAAAAAAAAAAAAAAAAAAAAAAAAATCAAAATTGGGTATTTACTATCATTTTAAAAATATGAAATAGAGTTCCGGTTTTACCATTCATTTTAACTTCTTAGAGAGCAAAATATTACATTACATGTCATTAAACGACGAAATTGAGGAACGGAATTTAAAATTTAAGTATTCAAGTAAACCCCCGACTTCTAATTGGTCAATTTAGCTTTTAATTTTTTTTCTTCTAAACCTAGATACTTATTTATAATATAAGTGGGCCGATATACATGATGCTTAATTAAATATTGCCCGATAAGTCGACAAAACGTGTTTTTTTTTTTTTTTTTTNAGCTGCGCACTTGATGTATTGCTATTATGTCAAATAAATCCACTGATTTTTTTTTGGTGTGTGTGTGTGTGTGTGTGTGTGTGTGTGTGTGAACCCAATTTATAAGAATTAATAACGAAGTGTAACATTAAAATTTAAATTTTTCCTCTATTTCTCCTGACATTAAGCAAAAGAGGGCTGAGTTTCATTGCACCAAACCAAATATTATGCGCGCTATATTAAAAAACATTTTCGCTTTAGGTAAACTCCAGTTCCTATTAATCCGATTTGGTTGTCAATAATGAACTCGGCTTTTCTTTGTATAATTTCGAAGATCAAAAACTGTGGTCGATTGAGCTGACAGTTTTTAAAAAAAATGGGACTAAAATGTATGATAACAAATGGTTAAAGAAAATATTGTGTGAAGTTGTCAGCGCACCCGCCCGGCAAGTGGGAGACCCGGGTTCGATTCCCGGCTGAGGTAGTGAGATTTTTTTCTGGCTCCCTGTACGATTCAAATAAATAATGAAATGTGGGATTACTTTACCACAATTATCATCATGATTTAAAATATTTTATAAATGAAATAGGTGATGGGCTGATCCATTTTAACTTAACTAAAGAAAATCGTGCAATGGTCTAAGAAGCTGTGCACATAGATTTGAGAATAATGCATGATAGAATTTGGTTGAGTGGAGTATTGCGTGCTTAGGTCAGATGTACGGATGTCGCCGTCTGGTTCCGGCCAGTTAACCCCCCTGGTTCGGCGCGGGCGCCGAGGGGTTACCTGGTTCCGGCCGTACGCCTGGCGCTGGGGGAGGGAAGAGGTCGAAGCGCTGCTCTCATCCCAGATGTTTGATGTGGTGTACCGTGTCAGTGGCACTCCCGCACGCTCCAACCCCAGGACTTGTGAAGGTATTGTTGACAACCCCCCCACGGAGACCCATAACGGAACAATTGATTTCAGGGAGAATGCCCTTCGCCGTAAACACAATTAGTTCACGTATGCTTACTATAATTTAATAAATATGAAAATAATAAAACTTGTTTATTTGTTTATTAGTAGAGAAGTTGTTGGGGTTCGGTCAAGGTTGATCCCCCCCCCCCATATCCTATCTATGTGTTGTACTTCAGGCTCTCTCCTTTACCAAGGAAATTAATGTAACCAGATAACCGATTTGGCTATGGCGAATAACCTAGCCGATATTTCCAATATTACCTTCTATGACTTCCTGGACTCCATCCTTCCAGCCATTCCAAACGACATCTTGTTAAATAATCTAAAGGGTTATTTTAGATTACCCTTTAGATTACTACCAATGAATATAGAACTATCATACCTTCTACTTCCGTCTTCATTGGTTTCTGCAAACCATCTTCTGTTGACGAGCGCTTTCAGACATTGTCCATCCTCGTGGCCGAATACATGTGTTCACTGTGACTGTATTCAACTCTGTTAGTAATACCTTCGCTTGACTAGCTGTGTCAGGTAAATAATCTAAAGGGTTATTATGACTACCAATGAATATAGAACTATCATACCTTCTACTATCCGTCTCCATTAGTTTCTGCAAACCATCTTCTGTTGGCGAGCGCTTTCGGACATTGTCCATCAGTTGAAAACAGACAGTGACAGTGAACACATGTATTCGGCCACGAGGATGGACAATGTCCGAAATGCTCGCCAACAGAAGATGGTTTGCAGAAACCAATGAAGACGGATAATAGAAGGTATGACATCTTGTTCCTTAAAAAATATGTTGATGCCTAAAGTCACGGAAAACCAGCTTCACAGCTTTTAACACATTGGCTTATTGTTTTGTTGTAAAATATTATTATTACATTAAACCATTACTTTAATTCTGGATTGGCACATGGTTGATTAATATCAATTATAAGTAACAATCTGGTTAAGGTACTGGACTCCGGAGTCAAAGATCCCAGGTTCAATGGTCACAATGTAAAGTTTTTTTGTTGTTGTTTTTTCTGTGCTTTTACTTGTAATAACCAAGATAATTCCTGATTTACTCCTCTTGGAATACAAACATTGGGAACCATTCTACATTAAATCGGAAAAAATCATGCGGCCAGAATGTGGACTGACTAAATACCTTCTGTAGTGTGCCATGGGTTGAGAATAAATACACCCTTTATGTATTCCCCTCCCTGGGCCAACATGGCCTGTTGCGGGACTGTTTTAAATAACAAAAGTGCTAATCGAAATAAATGTGCATTTTTTTGAGTTAGTAACGCTCATTAAACAAGACTTAAACTTGTAATTCAAAAGGAGTTTTTGACCTTGGAGATTATTTATAGAGAACATTGGATTTAGTAATGAACTTTAGATCCATGACACGTCCTCTTTCGTCTTCATGATAGCCCTAAAGATGGCTTACAATGCGAGCCGAAATGTAATCAGATAATAAAATATAAACATTTTTAAAATTGTAATTTTTTGGATCAACTTCGACCGAACCCTAACAAATTCTCTACTACTAATAACGTAATGAATGATCGAGTTGCTGACTATTGTCAAATGAAGGATTATAATTTGAAAAGTGAGTTTGAGTTTAAATGGAAAAAAGTGGAGATCCTCCTGGGCCAAGAAGATGGACAATGTCCGAAAGCGCTCGCCAACGAAGGAAGGTTTGCAGAAACCAATGAAGACCGATAATAGAAGGGATGATAATAAAAAAATACTTTAGGGCAAAATATGTAAATAAGGTAAGACCATTTGAACTACCATAATAATTTTACACCGAGATCAAATTTTAAATTATGGTAAGTGTTCGATTGTAAGCCAATTATGTGTTAAATTATTACTTTCAAGGCAAGCGACACGCCGTAACGTTGTTGTGCATAATAAAATATTGGTATTTTGGAAGGCGGGTCGGATCTCCTGGCAGTGTTTTCATTGTATAACAAAGACATTTTTTCTCCCCCTCTCTCCCACCCCGTGCTGAATCCCTCGGGACGGAGTGCAAGAGCACTCGTCTGGCCGCGTGCCCCGGCCCGGGCAAATATTATAGCGGGGGGGCCTCCGTGTGTTTGTTCCGCGCGCGTCCCGACATGCAATATGCGCGGGCCTTGTCCGCCGCGGTATTACTTCCGCCGGAGCCCTTGTCACCTCCGCGCCGGAATATACCAACAAAGAAATCACTGTCAATCTTCCTCTCAAGCTTTCTCTGACCATTTGCTCAATAGTAGAGGGAATCCTAAAAACCAACAGAAACCTAATAAATCTCCAGAATCCTAACACTCCACCGGGCTTTGATAATAACCACGTCATACACATTAGAACTGATGTAGCTTTCATGAAATATGCATATCATACCTTCTATTATCCGTCTTCATTGGTTTCTGCAAACCATCTTCTGTTGGCGAGCGCTTTCGGACATTGTCCATCTTCTTGGCCGAATACATGTGTTCACTGTCACTGTCTGTATTCAACTGCGTTTGTATTCATTCTCTTTTCAGCCCTGAAGAAGCCATCACATGATGTGAGAAAGCTCGGCAAATATCAACAACTTGACACGGTCCAACCCGGAAGAAGAAACGGTAAATAAGATGGACAATGTCCGAAAGCGCTCGTTTTGCAGAAACCAATGAAGACGGATAATAGAAGGTACGATAGTTCTATATTTATTGGTAGTGAAAATAACCTTTTAAATATGCATGTGGTTATGGGCTACGGAGCAATAATAAAATTGAAGTCAATTTATTAAAACAAATAAGTAAACCTAATAATAATAATAATAATAAAATCTACTGTCCTTACCAACTAATAAAAAAATATATAGAAATGATGAATTACTAACAGTTAATTAACAAAATGTAAAAATAAATTAAAAGTGTTCATTTGCAAAGAGGCCTAAGAATTGTCTACACGCACTACTTACTGCCACTCTTTCCGCTGACACGCACAGCATGGGCCACGACCAGACACTCCAAGACGCGCGATCTGATACAGAAGCTAACACTGACTGAAGGGATGTCCTTCCCCTCCCTCAAATAAATAAACCTCATGAAAAAAAATAAAAAGTTACGAAAGCATCTAAAAATGAATGATAATCAAAATGAGAGACCCACAAATTCTCAATCAATTAATTACCTCAAGTAGGCCTTCGTCGCCTATTAATAACTCATTTCCGTCTCCCCCCACCATAGCCAACGAAGCCGGGCTGACCGCAACCGTTCAGCACTTAATCTTTCAGATACTTGGCCATTCTTCTCAGCAAACCTCTTCAATGCACTTATCAATGAAGAACATATGGGCTCCTCAACACCCTCACAGCAAATACTTAAAACCCCACCCACAATCGTAAAAAATATTTCAAAATTTTGCCTAATGTGTATGCAGCTTGATGAGGAGATAAGACGAGTAATATATCTGCTTGTCAGATAATAAAAACCGGCAATAAAATATCATCAGACCCCTAAGACACGTACAACCTCGAATCGGCGAAATCTAGGAAGAACTTATAGATCTATTTACCGTTTTTTCTTCCGGGTTGGACCATGTCAAGTTGTTGATAGTTGCCGAGCTTTCGCACATCACATCACACAGCTCGGCAACTATCAACAACTTGACACGGTCCAACCCGGAAGAAGAAACGGTAAATACATCTGACGACCGTCGAAGCCTACGTGAACATCTTATAGATCTAGTTAAAATGGAGAGTTTTTTTTTACCGTAGATAGTATTATTAGATGATTTTTGCTGGGGTTCGGTCAAGGTAGGTCTTGAGGTAGACCGAATCAAGGTCTACCCTGACCGAATCCCAACTAAAATCATCTAATAATACTTATAGAACTAGGCTTCGTTGAGAAAAACGTTTAGAACGTTATTAGCTCAATACAAAGCACAGACAGGGCTCCATTGCTATTTTTCTTTGAAAATTTAGAAAAAAAAAAACGCCCACAGTTATGGAAATCTATCAATTACGTCCCTATGCCACACAATAATTAAAGTAGAAAACTCCTACAATAATGTTGTCTAGTGTCACAATAGCCAACAATTTACGCGCGCACTATTGCTTGAATCCATTGCGGTGAATTTTTTTAAAAGGTTGAGGATCAGAAGCCCTTCCGGCTAGCAACTGGGAAACAGTTTCGTCTGAAAAATTACCGTCGTACGCTTTTCGGAAAACAGTGAGGTCAATTGAAGATATTCATCGCTATCATGTAACCATCATCTGTCGTCAGTTGTAAATTAAATTGAACCCCCCTTACATAACTACCCGTGCACTTACACCTCTGTTTATTACATCGCCTATCGAATGCAGTGTATCCGAGTCATACATTAAATTGTAGTGGGGCAACTCATAAAGAGGCCATGGATACACGATCGGCTGGCGCTTCCCCTCTAATTGAGAGGCAGCGAGTTCGGTAGAGAATTCCTATTTGCATTTAAATCTGGTGTGTTCTAGTCGCGTGGCCGTGACGTACTTTCGATATTTAATGATAGCCAGCTTGTATGTAGTTCTGTATATAACGAGAAATTAAAGGACAACAGAAATCTGCTTTTATGATACACTTGTCGAGTAGCCGCGCAATGTCTCATTCTCTCTCTCTCTCTCTCTCTCTCTCTCTTTCTCTCTCGTACTCTCTCTCTTGTCAGGTCGTGGCGCTATCTCTAGGTAATTGCAAGAGTTACTTGCTTATTACGTTGTTAAAAAAAATTAATTTACATCAAGATAAATATGTTTGTTGCGGGCTTTGTTACTATTATTTAAAAAAAAAATATATACTTATTGTCTGAGAGAACATATATTAATATTATTAGGTTTGTATTAGTAATTTAGTAATGATTACTAGTGTATGTGGATGTGTGATTGTATCCCAGGCTATTAAAGTTATTTCGTTGTTCTTTTTTTTTATTTGGCTGATAAAGTGGATATATTTTGTGTTTTTGTATATTACTTGCTTTCACTGTACCACTCTGAGATATACGGAGAGGTTGCATTTGTTTGTTAGGTCTGGGGTTTGTAATGCTCCCACACACTTTGTTTATTGGCACTTCATATAATTTAATTGGGCAGATATATTGTTGATATTATCACTCAATAGGATTTCACTATACTAAATTGTAATTAATTTTTAATTTAGAGCACAGTTAACCTGTCTCAAGCCCTCCATTTGATTTAATTAGTTTATTTTTGTTCTTATTTAATTTTTATTATTACTATTTTTTTATTATCTTCTAGCCTGTACT
>KZ807817.1:262596-275218 GCA_000696205.2 Oncopeltus fasciatus
TATATATATATTACTTTTGTGCACATATTTGTTGAACTACACAGTGCTGAGGATGATGTCCATTGTAAGTTAAAAACTAAGTAAATAAACTGAGTGAAGTAAATGGCAGTACGTTAAGGCAGTAAGTTTCCATGTCATGTAAACAAACACACATAAGATTTCTCATCTGCTGATGACACAAAATATTTTTTCTAGCATTTGATATTTCAGATAATCCCCACCTCTTTATTCGTTCGACTTAGCTCTATAAAGAACTCAGCTTTTATTTTTGAATTTAAAAGCGACATGCCTAATTTTATTAAGGTCAAGCAACTGAATGTGGCTTCAAGGCCTTCAAATTAAAATTTAGGGTTCAGGTAAACCCCAATTCATTATTATTTTATTTCACTATGTAATTCCTGAAATGTTTATTTTATGGGTAAAAAGATCTATGTTGAGCTACATTGCTCTAAATTACATAACAATTTAAAACTCAAATGGAGAGTTTTTGACCACTGAGATTATTAGTAAGAATTTATTGGTGTCAATGTCGATTAAAAAAAGTGTATTTTTTTATAATCTGCCGACGTTTTGACTTACTATCTTGAGGGTTGAAGAAATACAGTGTAGTAAGAAAACATGAGAAAAACAAAAAAAAAAAAAAAAACCTTTTTTTTTTTTTAACCGTACAGGGAGTTAGAAAAAATCTTACTACAACAGCTGGGAATAGCTTTGTAACTTTACTTACAAGTTAAGTCGAAACATTGGAAATAAAAAATAAAATAATTACCCAATAATTTTGGAGTATTTTGTTTTTCTCGTCCTGACCGAAAATCTCATAATTTTACACGCACAATACTCAAAGAACAACCAACCCTGAACCATGTGACAAGGTTTGGAAATAAGGAAAACACTCGATGGAAAAGTGAAAGTTGGGATTATGAGACACTAGGTAGAAAGGGTGAGCCTGCTTTACAATGGGCAATACAAAGAAAAGTAGGTAAGGATTATTTCGGATTAGTAGCTTAAGGATCTAGAAGACATGTTAGACAGGTTGATTTAAGAGGAGGGTTTAAACTTAGTCAGAATTTTCAAGAAATATTTTCATTTTCAGTTCTGTCTTTACCCTATGAACGTAAACACCCATTACCTGAAACCGTACACATTCACTTACAAAGCAATGCAGTAAATTACAAAACTGACTTAGAACAATTTTCTTCAACTGATTCAAATATTTTCAACATTCTGAAAAACTATCAGCTCTCCTCCTATATCAACCTGTACAATTATTGAATCACATTCCCCACCCTGTCCGTCTAAAGTTTTCCTAATTTCTAATCCCTACCTCTCAGTCATAAAGATTTGATCGAGAGGTATCTGGATCACATTCCCCACCCTTTACCTGTCCGTCTAAAGTTTTCCTAATTTCTAATCCTTACCTCTCAGTCATGAAGATCTGATCGAGAGGTATCTGGATCACATTCCCCACCCTTTACCTGTCCGTCTAAAGTTTTCCTNATCTACGGTAAAAAAAACTCTCCATTTGAGCTATTAATAAAAGTTCATCTTCTTTCTTATCAGTCTTACTTCTTGAGACAAGCTGCTTCTCCAGCTGGAATGAGCAATTAGTTTTAGACTTGTGAATGTGACCTTCCCAGGTAGAGTACCCAAAAGTTTCCATTTTTACGTTCACTGTTTCAAGGTACACGTGCTGCAGAAGTCCGAATAGTTCCCAGAAGTTCTTATCTGACATTCTCTCTGACTACAAGGTCATGTACTGCAGAGGTGGCCTTCAAAGAAAGGGTAACCACCAGTTCCTACCTGATCTTCATATTGGGCTACTACGTAAATGCGCTTCAGAAGTCTGTCTTTAACGAATAAAAGTGGCCTTTACAACAGTCCACCAGTTTTATGTTCGCTTGACTGAGAGTTACGCGCACACCAGACTTCTGCGTGGAGCTGTATTCTCCAACAGCTGGCCACGAACTGAGAGGGGAGTGGAGGCCGGTCAATAGGCCAGCTCTCCAGCCTTTCTCGGCCGTACAAATATAGTCTTCCCAGGAATGTGCTGAATATAGTATCTGTGAATACAGTGAACCCCAGTATGAATGCTGCGAGTTTAGCGCCCTCCAGAAGACCGAATGCAGTAGCATCCTGACAAGGCAGGCCAGGAACTACTTTCAGTTAGGGCAGCCAATCTGCCAATAGGGTAGCCTGATCTGCCTCTCTAGTGAAACTATCTGAGAAGATATATGAGAAGTGACTTTCAGTGTGACTGAAAGGGTACATTTCATGTGCGGTAAAAATCAGTATAAATGTGGCCTTCACATGAAGAGTTCCCAAAATTGTATAACTGGCTCTCGCTAGGACTGTAAAGTAAATGTGTTGCAAAAGTCCGACTTTAAGCGGACTGCCTTTAACGTTTAAATGCGACTGTCACCAGTTCACAAAACTGCGACGAACATCTAGTCAGGTAATGAAAGGGGCGGTGAAGATCAATCAATTGAATAGTAAGTTAGATGAGTGAGAGTATACCTTCTGTAATAGCCAAAGGACTGCTTCTAAGGTGAGATAAGTAAAATATACTTGTGAACTAATCCTTTATACAGGTACTATAAAAGCCAATAACGACTATCATACCTTCTATTGTCCGTCATTATTGGTTTCTGCAAATCATCATCTGTTGGCGAGCGCTTTCGGACATTATCCATCCTCGTGGCCGAATACATGTGTTCACTGTCACTGTCTGTATTCAACTCACTTCAAGAGTTGAATACAGACAGTGACAGTGACAGTGAACAGTGAATACATGTATTCGGCCACGAGGATGGATAATGTCCGAAAGCGCTCGCCAACAGAAGATGATTTGCAGAAACCAATGAAGACGGATAATAGAATGTGTTATAGTTCTATATTCATTGGTAGGGATAATAACCCTTTAGATTATTTAGCAAATAACGACCTTTACAACAAGAAAGAAATGAAGGATTGAAGATAAACTTTTAAGAAGAGGTAAGAAAACTGAAAAGAATATCTTGGAATAATATCAGAACACATTTCAATGTAAAATATTGTACTTAATCTATATATGTATCCATCTATTCCTTCCATGCTCATAAGCATTTTCTTTCAAGTGCTTAAATTCTATAGTTCCCGCAATTCCTTCGAGCCAGACTTTTATAGGTATGAATAGTCTCGATTTACCAAAAGGGAGGAACGAGGGCGGGAGGGGATGATTGACAAATGGGCCCCAGGGTATCCGGAATGGAATAGCCATCGCCGGCCATTACCAGACCCAGCAATGGCTTATCCAGAACAAATAAATAACCTCATACGTGGCTTTATATGTCGCTTTATCTTTATGGCAACTTAACCTTCCTCCCGCTATATAACATCCCTCGTTATCTTTCCTTTAGGTGTCTGGTGGACATTTTTATTAACAACCTGATTTCAATATTATTACTAGAATTCAGTAATATAAATAATTTTCAATATTTCTTTGCGATGGTCAATGCTTTTATGATAGCCCTGAAGATGGCTTACAATGTAAGCCGAAACGTTGGAAGATAATTTAAAAAATACGCATTTTTTTATATTGTGTTTTTTGAATCTACCTTGACCGAATCCCAACTCAAAAACATCTAACATTTTATAAATATTAATTTAGTTGTGGTTTATTATCCCACGTAAATTTTAAACAATTGATGAGAGGGAATAGAATAAAACTAGCTCGTCCTGATGGTGTAATGGAAGCATACCGGCCCGGAAAGCAGGAGATCCAGGTTCGAGTCCTGGCTGGGACAGATCGATTTTTTTATTCTATTCCCTCTCATTAATTGGCTAACATTTTATAGAGTCAGAAAGTTCCCCTTCTCAGTGCTTTAATGTTGTTAAATAACTCCTTAAATCAATACATCAAATTTGATTTTGGTGTGCATCTTCTGATTATGAATTCAGATATTACGGCCGCTGTCTCGGGAGAAAAAGGAGAGAGAGAGCGGTTGTAGTATCTACCTCAATAAAAAATAATGTAGATGAAGTAGATTACCTTATTAATACATACGCCTAACGGTTCTGTTTCATCAGCAATTGTCTTTTTAGGCTTTTATTTAAGAATTTAAATAACAAACAATTTTCATAGTAAGAAATACAGAATTTCATTTTTTGGGCCTCCATTCCCTACGAAAAGGTTGATGTTTGCCAGCTACCCCCAGATGAGAATGATAGCCACTTAGGAAGAGAACCTTGCTGCTGTCATCCCCTCCGAAGTTTGCGACTAAGAAGCATACTTATCTCTTCTAATGCGAATTGTGTTCAGGCCGATACAGATGCCGTCTGGCACTGCATGCTTGAGTCTGGCAAAAAGGAACCATCCAGTCCACGCATCAATGAAACAACTCACAATATTACTAAACATGTTTGCGAAATAATCCATCAGAGCATGTATCCTATTCAGTAGTAATAAACAAAGAATGTATATTTTTTATCCCTTGACTATCTCCGACACGTGGCGTAAAGACTAACATCCTGCAACACGGAACCACATTATACGTTGATTGGGGATCACTCAGTCCCTAGGTTTGCTTTTAGTGGTTAACAAACTATACTATACTATAGAAACTATACCTACGGAAAACTCATATTGGGGAACTCAAGAATTTTTGTATGTAAACATTTTCCCTACTTCCTTGTCAAGAAAAAAATTACCATTTTTTTTTTTAATTCTTTTTTTTTTAGTAGATAACACATACTGACCTCCAAATAATTAACTAAAAAAAATAATCTATTTATGACTAGCTAAATGAGAAAAGTAAACAAATTGTAGTTTTTCATTCTGATTTGAGCGTATGCGAGTCTATGGTGTCTTAATTAAATTATCGTTAATCATTATCGTAAAATGTCAATTATAGGGAACTTATCCGTTTCGGTTATAAAATATGGATGAATTGCTAAGGTTATGGACTTCCATTAAAAGGGGATTTTGCAGGGAAATCATAAAATATTGATCAATGTCATAATGATAACCCATATGTCGTTAACAATCCGCATCATGTATAAATGTATTTTGACAACTTTTTTAAGCCTAAGATTTGCTCGAATATTAAGGGGCTTTAGGACAGTTGTAAGAACAATTTCTTGAGAATTGTCTAAAACTTTGTCTACAAATCTCTGTAAAATACATACATAGAGAAAGAAAGAGGGTCATTTGATTTCTGATCTGATGGTTCAGTATGAGTGTAGGTGGCACGACATCGCCATTGTGACTTGCATCAACAATCACATCAACTTCACCAGGTTGGCGATGCTCCAATACAAGTAAACATTGTTCAACAATCTTACCTCATTAACAAATACAACAAAGAAATGGGAACTATAGTCTATCGGAACTATAGAACATTCTCAGCAGTTATTGCCTTCAATTTCACGGCAAAAAGTGGTACCTCTTTGCTAACGCTCTGAAATTGATAGTAGATGCAGGCTGTGTTTTGAGTATTAGGATAAGAGTCTTATTTGGAATTCAGGAGTCAAGGAGGAAAGTCAATCTGCCACTTGGCCATAAGGCAAATCCCACTAATGCTGCCTGGACAACTGGCAATCAATAGTCAGTGTCTTAAACTCAAAGCAGATAGCGCTATGCAATGAAAATGCTTGACTAAATTGTGTGGAGTATAACAAAAATTTGCATTTACAGTGATTTTTCATTTATTAGAACTTGAGAAAAAACACTTTTTCTTTAAATTGTACTTTTATAATATTTTGGGGGCTTTTTAATTTATTGTATTTTTGTAATAAAATTAAAATATAGTTTATTCTTCTTTTTTCTTTCTCTTCAGTGTTAGCTTCTTTTTCAACCACTTAGGTTCATGGAGGGAGGGGCTATCTACATGTTGCCACTCTTCTAAACATCCATGGCTCGTCTAAAAACAAAAGCTTCCCCGGGGCGGGATTTGAACCCGCAGCGTCAGGATTGGGAGACTCAAACCGATCCCATAAGCCCCCTCTCCCTTTTTTTTTTATCCTTTATGGCCACCATCTACATTTGAAATAGAACAGAATTTTGTTGCGGATCATATTGCCAACGAGCTCGAAGACTTAAAACTACTAGAGCAAGAACTAATTCCATTATTATGAATAGAATCTGTTCTGAAAGAGGGGCTCACTTACTAGTCATTTAGAAAAAAAAAAACATGATGTGGCTAGGCTTGTGTCCATTCATTTATTTGACTGTGAAGCACAGAAGGAGGGAATGCTTAATCAATTCTGCGGGAAACGGATCTGTTGGTTCTTTCACTTATCGATTTACCTTCCTTGTTCTTTAATTCATTATCCCCATTGAAGTGGGGTGGTAGGGGCGGGTTGTCCATTAACAGAGGCAAAGGGCCCGGGGTGGGAGCCGCACTAGTCCGGCGCTTCCCGCTCTCTCCCTGGGGCATTCTCTCCGCGCTCCCTTTATTTCAATCTGAATCCCTGAGGGGTGTAGTGGGGGGGGGGGGGAGACAAACCGCGGCTCCGGGGCCCCGCACCCGAGGATGGCATACCGTGGCCAAATCCGGGTATTAATTACGGTTGGTTGAGCACCCGGCGGTGATGGTAAGTGCCGATCTGATTGTGTTATCATCTGTCAGATGCACCCATCTCAGGTTTCCTCTCTGTTCAGGGCCAATATGTCGCTCGAGGTTTCCCGACCTCCCTTTGTTTGATTATTAAATAAGTATTAAATATGAATTAATTCTTTAGCATTTTGTTCCTTATTGTGAGTAGTTTCTACTTGTGTTATTGTTTAACAAATCACATAAAATAGTGTTAGTTGAGAAATATATTTTTGAGAGGATATAGAAGGAGTGCAATATTAATCTTTTATTCAAGAGAGTAGGTGGAAAAAAAGAAAAAAAAAAGAAAAAAAAAAAGAATCCGCTTTGTAATAATTAGGTAAATATTAATAATTTTTTTGTTCATTCAATATTTATGATTTGAATTTAAGCTATAAGTAAACCATTTGTGGCAGCATTTGATCTTACATAGATATATAAATTCATTTGTTGACGATAATTGAATAAGCTCTCCCTTATTTAATAATGAAATAATGTAAATCTGTCAAACAATCAATGAGAGAGAATAGAATAAAAAATCTATATGTCCCAGCCAGGACTCGAACCTGGATCTCCGCTTTCCGGGCCAGTATGCTTCCATTGCACCACCCGGACGAGCCAGATAACTCATTAAATTCCCAACACACTAGCGAGAGCCTAACCCACGAGAAATACGAATACATCGTCTTATGCTCGAAGGATCTGACATTGCCTAGCTATTTATCGACTCTCGTTATTTACTTTTTAAAATTTCAATTATAAATATTAATTTAGTTGTGGTTTATTATCCCACGTAAATTTTAAACAATTAATGAGAGGGAATAGAATAAAAAATATATCTGTACATACTGGTCCGGAAAGCAGGAGAACCAGGTTCGAGTCCTGGCTGGGACAGATAGATTTATATTCTATTCCCTCTCATTTATTGTTTAAAATTTACGTGGGATAATAAACCACAATTAAATTAATATTTATAAACGCCGTAAATCCCCAATAAACAACAAACAACATTATCTATTTAAGTAATTCTGTCATTTTAATATTAACTTTTATAACCGAATACAACTATTTTCGCGATAAAATATATCGCAACCACGTTTGTTTCATTTTCTGTATATATATANATCACATTCCCCACCCTTTACCTGTCCGTCTAAAGTTTTCCTAATTTCTAATCCTTACCTCTCAGTCATGAAGATCTGATCGAGAGGTATCTGGATCACATTCCCCACCCTTTACCTGTCCGTCTAAAGTTTTCCTCATTTCTAATCCTTACCTTTCAGTCATTAAGATTTGATCCAGTTACACCTCACCTTCATGATAAGTAGGTGTGGGGAACTTTCTACACATATTGTTATTGGATTTCCTCAGTATTAGATATCACATTACATTTAGTTACGTACAATTGTATGTAATAATAATGTATATTTTATAGTTTTTAGAATCATCATGATTTGAATGTCATGTAGTAGATCTTTGCCAAACGAGAGTCTAATAAATAGCTAGCAATATTAGCTCCTCGAGTAGAAGACGATATATTCATCATACTCGGCGGTTAAAGTAGGCTCACCCTTTCTACCTAGGTCTCATAATCCCAACTTTCACTTTTCCATCTAGTGTTTTCCTAATTTCCAAATCTTGTCAAATGGTTGATGGATGGTTGTTCGTTGAGTATTGTGCTTGTCAAATAATCAGGGTTTCGGTCAGGATGAGAAAAACAAAATACTCCAAAATTAATTGTTAATTATTTCATTTTTTTATTTCCAATGTTTCGACTTAACTTGTAAGTGGAGTAACTAAAAAAAAAGATCGAAACCTAAGTTCGACCTAGGTTAGAAATAATGGAATAAAATAGTTACCCAATAATTTTGGAGTATTTTATTTTTTCTTATTCTGGCCGAAACCCTGATTATTACTCATGCGCATACTCTCAGTCATGAACATTTGTTCCAGATACAACACGTCCCCTCTCGCCTTCACGATAGGAAGGTGTTTTCCTAAGCATTTTATATCACATTACTTTAAGTTCATGAAATAATAATATAAATCATGTAGTTATTAGATGATTTTAGTTGGGGTTCGGTCAAGGTACATCCAAAAAAATATAAATTTAAAAAATTTATTTTTTAAAGGATTGTCTGCCAACGTTTCGGCTTACATTGTAAGCCTTCTTCAGGGCTATCATGAAGACGAGAGAGGACGTCCTGTCCCTAAGCCCTGAAGATGGCTTGCTATGTAAGCCGAAACGTTGGCAGATAATCCTTTATTAAAAAATACATTTTTTAAATTTCTGTTTTGTGGATCTACCTTGACCGAACCCCAACTAAAATCATCTCAGAATATAATCTACGGTAAAAAAAAAAAAAACTCTCCTTTTAATAAAACATATTGCTAATATATTTACAATGTGTGAAATTAATTTTTTAACTAAGAAGACTTAATCTCACCATAAGAAGGGGTAATAGTGTTTTTTTTTAAATTTATTTATTATGAACTAATGCAATCCTCTGTATAAAGTAACATTTATATTTTCTTTTTCATTTTGTAACTCCTTTTTTTTTTTTTTTTTTNGTATTTTTTATTGTCTTCCGACTTTTCGGCTTACATTGTAGGCCATACTCAGGACTATCATGGAGGCCAGAGGGGACATCGTGTCACCTGGTTCCCATATTGATGACTGTACATGGGATCAAAAATCTGATCAACCTTGACCGAACACCAAAAATTTTCTACCAATGATCTCCACGCTCAAAAACCTCATTGTTAGTAACATTTTATACTTTTTTTCCTCCTTTTCTTTTTGTTTCGATAAACGACTAATAATGAAGATGTTAAAGTATTTAAAGGGGTTTTGTGAACCCTCTATTTTTGAAATATAAAACCCAAATTATGTACTATTCTGCTTTTTTCCGTAGGTTGTTGTATGAGCTCATGAATAGTTGAAATCAAAAAAAAGGGGACAGGGGGGTTTGCAAAAATCACAATTTGAAAAACGACACTATATGAATTTTTAAATTTGTTAAAAAAGAAATAAATATAAATTAATTGTTGAGAAGTAATACTTTCTGGATTATTAGTTCTGTATAACTGGCATGGTTGGACCATTTTCTCCGACTACTGCTCCTAGTTGACCAAATCTTGCCTTATCAAGCTTATATCAGTATTCTTCTAGGCTTGTAAGTCAAAATCACTAGGCATGTGAGCTCCTGCTTTACATTATTTTCCATCCTACATCAGCCGGCTACTTATTCCCAGGTCTTTCGGGCTGTACCCGAGGGACTCGCCCACTTCGAGGATACATCCTCGGGAGCAAACATGTTCAGCCGGAGGCCGAGATCTGGGTAAAGGCGGCTCTCCAGACCGGATGGGAGGCGGAATGCTGTCCGCTCTCTTGCGGATCCACGAGCCCACGAGATATCGCCCTCGTCGGATTCGATGATTAATGACACGAGGGGAACGGACAAATGGAGTATATATACTGGGCGAGAGGAGGGGCTGAGTGATACTACTGCTCGCTTCCTTTATCTCCATCCTATTCACTTTTAGCCAGACCCAACCACTAGAGGCGCCCCACAGACACCAGCGTATTCATCAATGCCATGGACTACTTACATCCACATTGTTTTACGATACTTTTTTTTTTTTTTTTTTCCTTCAACATGTATAATAATATCATTCGAATGTTATTTTACATAACACTGAATGTTTAGGCATTCGACAAGTACTATGAAACATTGTTTTCTTATCATATTCAATTTCGGAGTTCAGCCCACACATATAAAATTAATGTCCATCTGTTCTCTCTCCCGAAGAAAAGTAAAATCCTATCCGAACACCTTTAGAGAAACATGACACATACTTCCGGTAATATGTAAAGAAAAACAATTTAAATATCTATAAATCACTTAGCGTATAAATAAAAAAAAGTAAAGTGCTGCAAGAAAATTAGCAATTTTCCTATTTCGCAAAATAGGCAATGTTGACCTTTAAAATATGGTATTATAAATAATTCATTTATCTTGTGAAAAAAAATCGAATGTTTTCATTATTTAATTTTTTTTTTTTTAATACAAAGGAATTGTATTACGTTATTCTCGTGCCTGTTGAAAGGTTAAATGGCTTTTTAATAAATATCTTGACTTGACATAATTTCATATCAAAATTGCCATGTAGTGCCTAGCATACTTTTTATCATTAATAAATAAAAGTTTTGAAAAATAATTTTCCAATAACAGTATTAATGATGTATTGAGTATTCTTTTATTTTACGTCATATAAAATTTTTTTTTTTTTAAATGGGTGTTTGTGTGCTGTTTTTAGCAAGATGTTGCTCCCGAATATGTGGGCTCATCGTCTTTATAAAAATCCCCCTTAATTTCCTAATACTCATCCTATTTTCGTTTTTCTTTCTAGAATCTTTAATGGGAGAAAAAAATTAGCTAAGTGTATGTTGTGTCTTTGTAATAGCGTGCGTGTCTTGTTTGTAATAGCGTATTTTGATTCCACTTTTCAACGTTAACTATCGATTATTTAAGCTGAATTTTTACTTTGGTATGTGACAAAGGGAATTTTCCCATCAAATGTAAGAAAAAATGTGTCTGATGTATCGGGATACGGTAGGGACTTTTTTATTTTTTATTTTTTATTTTTTATTTTTTTTTAGAGCCGGGGTGCGAAAGACTGAACTAGTTTTGGGCCGTCGTGAGAGGGAGGATTCAGCCCTTTGGGGACACTGATAAGCTCCTGCGCTCCCCATAACAGCCCACCGGTGGAGGGTTGGAGGGTTGGATCACGCACCGTTTATCTCACATACTAACGTCACTTCGGGGAGGGGTTGTGCTCCATGCAGCTCACGTTTTGTCAGCTGACTTCTGAGAGTAGATTTCCGCCGGATATGAGGAAGAGACGGCCAAGAAGATGGACACNCTAATTGACAAGAGGATCCAACCAATCAGTGACCAGCTACCTGACTACTCCAGAGACCAGCCACCAGAACACAGTATCAACCAATGGGAAGGCAGACTTCGCCCAAGGACAAGACCGCGCCGGGATTATACACCACCTGGTGTATAAAACATGGTAAATATATACCATCTGGATTTTTAAAAATCTCTCTTTACAACTCTCATTCTCTTTTCAGCCCTGAAGAAGCCATCACATGATGTGCGAAAGCTCGGCAAAAAAGAACAATTTGACTCGGTCCAACCCGGAAGATGAAATGGTAAATACATCTGACGACCGACGAAGCCTACGTGAACATAATAAAAGACTGTTCTTTTAGTAAGAAGATTAGTTCCTTTTTATAAGATTTTCATGAAATATAGTATAAAAAGTCTCAGATAATTATAACCGAAATTAAGTTGATCTTACAATGACCAATCCTTTTTTTTTTTTTAAATATGGAAGTACAGTGTGTTCATTTCTAAATCGGACATTAATTATTTCTCTTTCTAATCTCCATAGATCCATAGACTTTACACATGCAGTTATAACGATAGTATTATTTATCCTTCGATTTTAAAAAGTATCCCAATTTGAAACAGAACTGTTAATTTTGTCAATTACGAGAGAGTCCTTCCTCGACCTCCGGGAAAAAAGTAGATTTATTGAAAATTAAAATTAAAAGCAAAGCAAGTAGAAAAATGACATCGTATGCCTCAAAAGTCAAAATAAATTCAACGTTTTCAACTAAAACTGTGGCATTTATACATATATCAGACATTATCATTTAAAGAGTCCCAATTAAATATTGACAGATAGTACAGATGACGATTGAAAATTCGTCCTTCCAAGTAAAATCAGTTATGATTTCGTTGTGGGTATAGAGTTGAAGAAAACTAGTCCACAAAATTTTGAGGAATGGGTTAGGTAGAGGTAAGAGAAAAAAGGAAAATTCTTGAAAATATTAAATAGATCAAAATTGTCTATAAGTTGGGTCTAATTATGCAAAATTCATCATTGCTGAATCTAATCAAACAACTTTCGTGATTCCGACATTCAAAAGATGTATTGAAAAAAAAATATATATATAATATAAATCTCCTCACCTTAAG
>KZ807817.1:284753-296053 GCA_000696205.2 Oncopeltus fasciatus
ATATATATATATCAATATTCCATAATATTACGATTTGATATGAATATCCTATAATTTTATTTTTCTATTTTACTGTGGTAATTTCCTATTTGTGAGTAGAATACTGAACTTTATTTTGTAAAGGGAAATAACAATTCTATCCATGAGAGCAAAATACTAAAAATAAATTTATGATCGTATATTATAATTTTATATTGTACCGTAAAAATCAGATTTTAAAGGGTATTATCACTTTCTGTTTGTACTGTGCATTTGTTTAAAAATAATTTCCTGTGAGTACAGTAATGTTTTGTTCCTTGTACTAATTGCGTTATTGTCAGTGCCATCATGTTTCTTTTACCACTTCAACTTCATTCAAATGTTGTAACGGAAAGTTATTTATTATGTTTAGTAAATTTTGAATGTCTTTAAAAGCCTGGTGGAAAGCTATAATGCGCTTTTAAAACTTTTTTAAAAATTAGATTTATATGTTAAACTGATTTAATTGCCCTTGTTTCTTCAATTAGAAACAAATGGTAATTTTTTTTTTGTATAGTTTCATTTCCACATATCGATGGGCGTATGTGTGTGATTTTTTGGGATTCCCGTAGAAAACTTAGTGTAAAGGAAAATTGATAAATTACATCCGCACTGAATTATTTATTATGACTATCGGAAGTGACTCTTCTCCATTTTCACCTCTTCATATCTGTCACTACTAAATTTATTTTTCTTCTACTTGTTCAAACGGAATTGAATTATTAGATCACTTGGCAATCTTTGGCAAGGTGGCGAGAGGAGGGGAAGGTTTAAATTTATTCACCCTAATAAATAATTCATAAGAAATAATCTATTTTGTTATAGACTTGTAAATTAATAAGCTCTCTAAATTAATAATATAATTTTATCTTTTCCAAAAACAACATGATTATTGTATGTATGCATGGTTAAAAAAAATAAAAATATTATACACCGCACGTCTGCATGATGAACCCCTTCATACCCATTGTTCGTAGGGAAATTTATTTTTATAATTATTTTAACATTCATAAAAGAAATATTGATGTAAAAAAATAAATTACGATTTTTTTTTTTTTTCATATTTTCCCTTATACTCCATGACACTATATTTAATTTATTATTATTATGGATTATGTCTCTGATTTGAGTTTTAAAAAAAATCCTTGTGGAATTACAGGGTACTGAAAAAGGCCTCGTCCTCAAAAGGGGCTACTGGTGGAAATTTGATATTCCTAGAAGCCTATCCAAGCGTTAAGGCCCCCGCTACTGACTCTTGTCCCTGTCAGTAATAGAACCTGATAGCAATTTTGCACTGCCCTCACAATAATTAATTATTCCTTTATTTGATTTTCACATGCTAAATTAAATGATTTATTGGTGGATATTTCTTAACTTGTCATTGTATTATCGTTTTCAGCGAATTTTTAATTTTGCCTTTCCCTTACATGAAAACAATTGTTTTTAGCCAATCACTTTAAAATCAATTTAAGCTGTGCCTGGCCTATTTAATCTGAGATTAATAATAAATTTCACTTAAGAAAATCGCTTTAGTTCAAAATCTAATAAGAATAAAATTAATTAATTTGTGAGAGTATTTATTATACAGTGTTCTTTTATTAATTTTGTTATGATTGTTTCTTAATGTTTATTATGTGTTTGTTTTTCGTTCAGATACTAGGTGACTAGCTTGCAAATCAAATATTAAGGCAGATTTGTTTAATTCCAGTAATCGGACTAAGTGTGGCTTTGCCGTTCAATCTTCATTGTCTTATCAATCTTATTAGTTAATATTAGTGCAATCTTATTAGTTATCTTATCAGTTAATTTCACAATAAATAAATAGATCTGTTTAATCGCGAGGAATAAATAAAGTCATAAAAGTCTCCTAATTTTTTTCGAAAAAATGTACTGTTTCTCAAATTGTTTCTTTTATATATATATGGTTTTTATATATAAATGGTTCGAAAATTAACGAATTTCGTTAGCCACTAAACTCTTATGCTGCACTAAGTTTAGTCTTTAAATACTTTTTTTTTTCCACGATAATTCTGTTTTAAAAAGTCCTTTTTGTAATGTTATTCTTAAGCTGAATGTAGCAGAACAAAATGAAATAAAACAAATTTAAAGAATCAAAATTGTTTAAGCCTTACTGTTCATACATAAACATTGTATATAATATATATTTACATTAATTAAAAATTTAATTTAATGCTTTGAAAATGTCAAACTCAAATGAGGTACTGGTTATAAATAATTTACATTATATATAACATGAAACTACATAAGACGGGGCCGGGATAGAAAACATAGCCCCGGTCCCTCGGCCTCTTCTCAGAGGTCATTGGTTGTAACTTAACACACAAGTATTACCTAGATTTCACTTGTGTTTATGAATTCATGATCAAATCTAACCTTGACAAATATGTACATAAAAACTTATTGAAAAGCATATAATTTTTGGACTGCTATTTTATCAAATAAATATTTTCGTTTAAGCATATTTTTATCATAAAAAAAAAATATGATCTGTTCTGTACTACAGTAACGAAGATCAACGAAACTAAATCAATAATAACTGATTAATTTTAAAATTGTATCAAATAAAAATTTCATTGTTCAAATATTATACCTCAGCGTTATGTTCCATTAGGGATAATATTTCTTTAATTTTCATTTTTAGTGATATAGCGCCTAAATTTTAGTAGATTTAATATTAATATTGCGCCATAATCATTATATCAGTAGTTTATTATTTTACTTCGTATTCTAAATGGTTCGGTATATTTTGTGTGTATATTTTTGTTTAAAGCATTTTAGGCCGAATTATGTATTTTCTGGAATTACAAAAAGTACGGGTAATAAATTACAATGCGCGTTATACTAATTCATAAATTAATATTACTTTAGACTGAAAATTTTTTTTACCATTGTTATGCCATATTTTAATAGGAATTTAAAAAAAAAACCAATATTATAATTTGATGGCGATTATGAGTAGTATATATAANATACATATATATGCTTTTTGATTTTACACAGCTGTATATTAAGTTTTCTTTATTTTCCTGCATTTTAAGTTCTGATGTTTTTGAACGTTAATTCAAAATTAATTTTAGATTCAAGAGTGCGCATGTTCCCTATTTAATAGACCAGAAATAAATTTATTAACACTATAAAGATTAAATAAAAATGATTACCTCAATCATGAACTTAATTTAATTTAATGTCAAGTAAATTATTTCAGTACAGCTGAAAAGAAAAAACAATTAGAATAATAAATAAGTTGAACAAAAATAAAACTGAATAAATTTCAGCATACTTTATTCAAGACTGTATATTTCAAGTACATTATTTCCTAGTCAGACACCCAAGTTTCATTGATTATCTAATTAATGTGATTTCATAAGAAGATATGTGTACTTCTCTACGTTCTTCCATTTATTATTTTTATGGATTTTACCTTACACTATTCTCTGGCAATCTACATATATATTCCACATATTCAATGTCAGTCACCCAAGTATTTTTTTAAATGTCTGCCATTATTATGTTTTCTTTGGTTCTACCATGACCGAATCCTAATATAAAACATCTAATAATAATATCTACGGCAAAAAAAAAAAAAAACTCTCTTATTCATTTAATCTTAATGAATATCCTTAAATTTAAAGTTTTGAAATCTTAATTTAAAAAGCAATTAACTGACAAGATATATTTGTCAAAAATTGTTACTTGTTTGCTTTCAAATGTTAAAAATTGTTATGTTAATAAAATTTCAATATTTTACTATCAAAAAATAATTCTCTACTATTATGCTCAAATTGTTAGTTTAATTTTTATTGTTAATAACTTAGTTTAATGTGTAATAANTTTATTAAAAAAAATTTTTATTTTTTGAAATGCCTCAGTCAATAATTTTTGTTTCAATAAAAAAAAAAGTCAACAGTATACTAACTAAATGTTTAAGCAAAGAACATTTTTGTGGTCTGCACTATCCGTAAAACGTTTTGTTTAACAAGTTAGCAAAATCTTGTTGGCATATTTTTCTGTTTCCAGGATTCTGTACCCCATCTTCAGTCTTATTTTTTAAAATAGAAAAATTAACAAAGTAGCTACCAATTGTGATGTGATGGATGTAATAGTATGAACAGCCCGTAGAACGAAATCATACCACAGCCGTTACCCATATTATTGCCTGCATTTTCTTTCTTCCCAGGATAATCTACCTTATTTTTCAATCATGTTATCATTCTTTACAATAGGAAAGTCAACATTATATACATAGCCATTGGTGTATCTAAAGAGCTCGCTCTGATACATTACACTTTTCATGGAATTCAATTTTATGTAGGAGTTAGAAAGCCCTTCTTATGTTCATATTTTTATATTTGAAGGTTTCTCTGCTTCAACCCTCAGTCTCATAATTATTTATTACAATTAAAAAAAAGCAACTAAAATACACCTTTCAATTTATTTTTATATGTGTTTTGTAGCATGCTCCGACCGTAGAGCAATTGAATGAGCAATTTTGCTTAAAGGTTCATTTGCCTCGAAAAAGTAAATGCAAATACATACTTTAGCCTTGATTATTTTAAGTAGTTGAAACTATTATATGCAAATAACATATGAATAGGGTACAATAAGCGTTTATATTATAACATAGTACATTGTTATAAAACAGTTTTATATATAATTGAGCAATGATGACGGAATTTAGTATTCTCAATAGGGTATTTATGATTTGAATCAGAGAATAGACAGTTTTGTAAGATTGATTATGTTTTATAATCCCACCATCACCATCCTTAATCATTTATCTATTATTTATATATTACATATAATATTTTAAATACTTTGTGCTTAGTGTAAAATTTAATTTCTTTTATGGCTTAGTTTGGCCTCTTTTGGAAACACTGTTTTCCTCTTGCAAATTTTAGCTTTAACAATAACAAAACAGTTAATAATAATCGCTCAGCAATAAATGTTTTATTCATAAATACTTCTTCCGGGCTTGTCTATGTTTAAAAGCTACTTATTACAACGATTTTTAGTGTAAAAGTTACTTATTACAACGATTTTTAGTGCAAGGTAACAGAATAAAAAATCTAACTGTCCCACCCAGGACTTGAACCGGGATCTCCTGCTATTTTTTATTATGCTCCCTTGCACTAAAAATTGTTAAAATTTACGTGGAATTAAATGCAAAAAAAAAAAAAATGTATAAAGTTACTTATTACAGTTTTCGCATATCTTTCAGCCCTGAAGAACCTATCATAGGATGTGCGAAAGCTTGGCAAGAATTACTACATGGTCAAGTCCGGAAGAAGTATTTATGAATATTTCTAGAGACCGTAGGAGCCTAAGTAAACACAATTAATGTTTTATATGCTCTGAAACAAATAAAATCTTTGTATTTCAATAACGTTATTGTATATCAAGATAAAACAATATATTTAAAAATTAAATTTTAAATAATAATGATTTGAATATTCACTGAGAAAGGTACATTGAAATATTTAATGTTATAAATTACATTAAAAATAAAATATATTGTATTATAAAATTAATCAAGATATGTTTTATTCTCTTATTCATCTCTGACTAGCCAATCATCAATGTATGAATGTTTATGGTAAATAAAAAATTATTTTGTATTTGACAATTGAACCTCATTTGTTGTTATGGAGTAATGCTCGCAGAATTGCTAAGTTTAAATTAAACTTATCTCCCCCCCCCCCCTCCTTTACCGAATCATTCGCTTTCTATGTAGAGTAAATAGTACGAATATGATGACAATTCTATGTTTGAAAGAATGTGAATTTTTCATGTATCATCCCCTACCTTTCCAAACCCCTACCATTTCCTTTTCCTTCCTTTCAATTTATGTATTATAACACATATATATATTTATTTATTTATTAAAATTTATCCTTATCTTTACTTTCCGCGGCACATTTAAGGCAGCCAATATCTCTGCTTCAAATCTCTGCTTGTTACTCCAGGTTACTACTGATCTGGTTCCTAAATTAACCGCAAGATCTTTACTGTTTTTTTTGTTTTTTTTGCACTGCAATACTGCATATTATATTTCTTTGAGAGATAATATTCAATTTGGGTAGACTTCGAAGACAAAAGGAACTTAATGCATAGAACTATTATTTTTTGTATTATATCTCAGTTTTAAAGTGCGAAATATGAGTTTTTATAATAAAACAAAAACACTTATTTTTTTGTCTTTAATACATATGTACAAATTTATTTTAATGTCCATTTTTTTATTATATTACTCATTGAAAATTATAGAGAATTTAATAAGATGATGTGAATTTTAAAATCTCTGGAGGTACAAAGGGTTATGTTGGGACAAAACCTAGAGAATTCAAAGTACCGTTTTCAATTCGATTATGGTGGAGAAAAAACGCATAGTTGATATAGCTGTTAGGAATCTAAAGTTATTTTGATATTAATTTTTAACTCCTTTGGTGTGCTGTGATTACGCCTATATAATTAATTAGGTCTCTCGAAGAGGTCAATCAAGTTGTATGACAAATTTCGTGGAAAGTTCAGTAATGTTCGGTTTAGAATTATTATCGTTTTACTACAGGAAGTTAGTTATGTATCAAATAAATAGCAAGCATATGGCTTTTACATTTGTTTATCTCCTACTTTGTCTTACTAAACCGTTCTTTATAGGATAACTACTCAACTAAATAGTACAAAAAATAAGAAGCTCAATACTCTTGGCAAATTGCCACCAACCCCTGACTGGTAGATCCGACCATTTTTGTTAGAGCAATTTTAAACTTTCAATCCTCAATTTGAATATATGGTTGATGGATCCAGTTGATATAGTATTGGTTCGGATTGGGTAGAACCTGTATTCCAAATTTCATTTTATTTTTGCTCAATTTTTTGATTTTACTTATATTGAAACGTAAAATGTCAAATTATAATGGAGAAGTTATAATTTGATGTTTCAGATCGGTTATAATTGTTTTTTTATTTGGATATTAAAAAATAACTGAATCCGATACATATTGTCTCAATGGCCTGATACATATCCTGTAAACTGCTCTTCAATGTAGAAATTAATTACCACTGAAAGTTTTACGATTTAATTTTCGTTCTCTTGAGACTATGTTCTTGATAATTTGATTTATTTGTTATTTTATTTTCATCCCTGTTTATTGTTAATACTTACCTTTAAATATTTATTTAAATTCGTTTGAAATATATCTTATTTATTCATCTTTATTTATATATGTGTGTCCGAATATAATATGATCCGATTTTTTATATCCTTTGTAAAATTACTGCGTAGTCCCCCTGAATTTTCCTGGATATGGTATACAGTCATATGACAAGCAAAAGGCGTCTAATAGAACTTTTATTTAAATTTATATCAAAATCGTTTCTGAAAATTTAGATCTATAGCGAAGCATGTTCTTCAGCTAAAACGTAATCACATTTAGCTCAAGCTTTTAGTTAAATTTTTAATTTAAGGAATTTAATTTTGTCTAGACTTTTGTGGTCTAGACATTTTTCACAGGTTCGCACTGACCATTTTTCCAAAAATAAAAAATAAAAATAAAATTTTATAACTTGATTTGAACATTTTGACCGAATCCTTATTCTCTCCAGATAATTGATCGATGAAATTAAGAAGTTGCAGATATTTTTTATGTAAATAAAAGATAATAAATTTTTAAAAGGAGAGTTTGTTGACCGTAGATATTATTCCTAGAATGTAAGCCGAAACGTTGGCAGATAATCCTTTATTAAAATATACATTTTTTAAATTTGTGTTTTTTGGATCTACCTTGACCGAACCCCAACTAAAATCATCTAAGAATAATATCTACGGTCNTCCTTTAATTCTTTGAGATATCTTGAAGATACTATAAAGAGAACGACACGAGAGAGTAAACAAATCAGATCTCTCATGTTTCATTAAAAATGGACATGGATATCTAATCAAATGGAGAGTTTGTTTACCGTAGATATTATTCTTAGATTATTTTAGTTGGGGTTCGGTCAAAGTAGATCCAAAAAAATACAAATTTAAAAATAGTTTATTTTTTTAAAGATTATTTGCCTGGATCTACCTTGACCGAACCCCAACTAAAATCATCTAATAATAATATCTACGGTCAAAAAACCCTCCTTTTGAATATACATTTATTTACAACTTTTTACTATTTAAGAGATACAAAACCTAAATTAACTTGTCTAATTCATTCATAAAGCTCTTATTTTTCAAAAATAAATTTTTGCACTATTTATTTAAAAACTATTTAAAGAAGATGTCTATTTAGATAGGTATATGACAATGGTATGGAAGCAGGGTGCTCGCCTGGTCAAATCCTTAGCCCCCGACCTGGCGCCTCTTTTTCTGGGAAAGTCACAATGTGACACGTCTGGTCCCCACAATGACCATACCCGTCTCCAGGTCATCTCTGTCCCGGCGCCTTGTGGCAAATTTTTCAAAGATTTTTTCAAATGGCATGTGTTTTCTGCACACAGCAGAATTTTTTCCTCACCCTCGAATGATTTATTTCTCGTTCCTTGGTGCGTGCTCGGCAACATGGGTTTCTTGTATCAGGGAAAGACCTAGACGAAATTGGATTATGTACAGTTTTATTTTTCTGCTACTAAAAATTAATTTGTTTTAAAATTAGCTCTCTCAAAAATTTTTTTGTGGCCAGTTCAAAATATTACTTTACAAATTATAAAACATGAAGGGTAAAACACACACGTTTGCTCCATTTGACAAAAGCCAATGAGCAGCTTAAGCATCTACTGATGTATTTTAAAAGCAATATTCTATACAAAAATGAAATTTGTTTCTCTTTTTCCAATCATTTCCGCCCATGGAGGGAGATCAACTATGTTAAACACTCATGGCACTGGGTGTTCTTGTTTCTCTATAAAAGACTGAGCAGAGTGGAGCCGGCCAACCCAAAAATGTAACACAATCGGATCCTTCCACCTTAGCCGGTGCTTCATGATAACGTAAGAAGTGAGGTCTATGCTTGTTGTTTTTTAGTGTACCCCCATTCGGAAGAATAACCAACAAATTTGTGTGCCTGCGGACACTTGAAAAGACAGACAATTTTTATAATGCCCATTAAAGCACTTAATATTATTTCATTTGAATAATAATAAATACTTATTTAATCAATCAATAAATATGTTAATGAACGATTGAGAACGAAAAAAATAAGTACAAATACACAGATACACATTCTTGGCAATCTGTTTCCAAACAAAACATTTGTTGATTTTTTTTTTTTGTTTTAAGAAATATACAGTATGATTCGAAAATAATTAATATCCTAATGAGTAGACATATTGGCCGATATTCGGTATGTGATGTATATAATAATATATATAAATAATAAAATGTATGGCAAAGTAATATCATTATTTATGAATTAAATAAGAAGGAAAATAGTCTCTTTTCCACCTACCGATCCTAAAGTACGAGGAATGAATGGCAGGCCCTAACAAATAAAAAAACCATGATAGCTATTCAGACTAATTCTTCATGTTCAGCTATACTAATAAATTTGCAAATTTATATATAAGGAATTTGAAAATTATAAGAGAGACTAGGGTGCACTTAAAATATACGAAAAAAGGAAACATATTGCAAGTGTCAAAACAAAATTTCATTTGTATCAGTTTGGTCTTGAACATTTGGCCTAATGGTGTATAATTATCTAACTATAATCAATAAACCTTGAGGAAGATCAAGTTTTAAAAATTTATTTTGAAATTGAATCTATAAAATATTTTATTAAATGTTTTAGTTAGGGTTCGGTCAAGGTAGATCCCAAAAAAATACCATTTAAAAAAAAATGCATTTTAAAATATTATCTGCCTACGTTTCGGCTTAATTGTAAGCCATCTTCAGGCCTGTCATGAAGGCGAGATGGGCCATCATGACTCAGTCATGAACCTGGATGGATCCAGGTGACACTACGTCCCCTCTCCCCTTCACGATAGCCCTGAAGACGGCTTAAAATGTAAGCCGAAACGTCGGCATATAATACAAAATACACATTTTCTTTTTAACTGGTATTTTTTGGGATCAACCTTGACTAAACCCCAACAAAATTCTCATATATATATTAATCAATTTATATTTTAGAAAAAGAGTATCGAAAATCTCTTTATTTGATTGTTTTATTATTGTCCAGAATTATTGGAAAATATTATTTATTAGGAAATCTATATTTTTCTAAATCAAAAGATACATTCTATATTAGCGCACTCCTAAACAACTTATATGATGAATGAGAAGTCTAGCTTGCTCCTAAGTACTCGCAAATCACTCAATAGAAGGAATGATAACAGCTCGGGCAAGAAATGGAAAGTTTTAGAAATATATGTTTCAGTGACAGTGGCAAAGTCATTGCCAAGGCTTTCGCGAAAAAAACCCCACGTGTTGAAAATAACTTACCGTTTGCTGCATTACGAATTATTTGTTAGGATATGTTAGAAGGTTCTGCTGTATGAGGTATATGCCATGCAAGAGCTACGTACGTGTAAATAGCCAAATATAGAGTAAGATTTTTTTCAGGATACACTTTTTATCAAAAGTATTTTTCTCAATGCCTTCCCCTACATTTTAAATTTATTTTCAACATAATATACAATTGTCATGGATCTTAAAAATCAGAATCTTAACAATTGCTCAAAATTTGATTTTTTATATTTCAAGATAGGCAGAATCCTAAGTCTTAATTAAGGAAAAACAAAATTGTTTGACCGCCGTTCGCCAATACTAAATTTGTTGGAATCTGTTGTACTGAACTTAATTAAATTGAAATTTAGGTTCTATTCCTTCCGACGATATACCTAATTTCAAATGTGCATGAAAAATTAGCCCCAAGGGTGTTGTTAAGGATTTAAATTTTACAATTGCTCTATTAGCAAAAACTGTATGGTATAACACCATCTTGGATGGGTGCCATTTTGAAAACGCATTGAGCTTTACTTGGTTTAGTCTAATAAAAAATTTAATTAGCTCACCTACTCTAGTAAATTTTTAAATATTATTTCAAAATTCAAATAGAATGATATGGACGTTTGTGGAATTTCATTTGTTACCCCATTATAATTCTAAGTATGTGTCAAGAAGCGTATTTCATTCAAAAACATATTTTGGCTTTAGTTATTCTATTTTGTATTATGTCCTAATATCGGTATTTCACTGTTTTCAGAAATTAACCGCAAGTTACGTTACATTTATTTTAAAATTTTATTTAAATTAATTTATGTATCACTCAAAAATA
>KZ807817.1:332580-343249 GCA_000696205.2 Oncopeltus fasciatus
TGTATTTACCATTTCATCTTCCGGGTTGGACCGAGTCAAATTGTTCTTTTTTGCCGAGCTTTCGCACATCATGTGATGGCTTCTTCAGGGCTGAAAAAAAAAAAAAAAAAAAAAAACTTTACGGATTAGTTAGCCGCCGCTAAAGAAACTCCGAAATCAAACTAAGTATACATATGATATCTTGGTCAATATGGTTGTTTGTACTTTATTTTTGTTTTGAATTTAAATGGATTTATTTGTACTGGGAGTTAAAGGCTATGCAGGAGTCGTCGGTGGATGTGTGAACTTTCAAACCCATCTGGACTTCATGAACCCCTAACATAAGCCCCATGCCCAATTGAGTAAACTCAAGCCGATTGATTAATTAGACTTTAAGAGGAGATTGAGTTCGGGCGGAGGTCTAGAAGCCGTCGGATTTGTCAGCTGCTCACATTCCCATAGGGGTTTAAAGTTGGCGCGCTCTCCCCTAACTGCACCCCCTCCCCCTCCCGGAATCCAGATTTCCCTGCTCGGCGAGGGACTCTTCCATCAGCAAGAGCATTTCGCTACTCACACGCACATATGCATGTATGATGTATGTATAAAGAAAATAAAACACTCGCGGCTCCGATGTATATAATAAATAAGAAGAGGAGGAAGAAAGAGTGTGATGAACGCACAAAAATAAAAAAAAACTACAATTAGTATAATTTTGGGGGAGACTTCCCGCCCTTTGTCGAATAATATATAGCAATCAAGAACAGGTGGGATAGAGAGTGCAGTGCACACACAAAGAAAAATTTTGCTCCTTGAGAATTTTTCTTTGTGTGTGCACTGCACTCTCTATCCCACCTGTTCTTGATTGCTATATATTANTATATATATATATAGAGAGAGAGAGAGAGAGAGAGAGAGAGAGAGAGCAAGAACAGGTGGGATAATGAGTGCAGTGAACTTACAAAAAGAAAAATCACTAAGAGTAAAATTTTCAGGGATTACTCGCCCTTCGTCAGTGGGGATTGAAGAGAGACTGACTATACATATAGAGTTGCATAATTTTGAATTTAATGAGCCTAAATGAATATTTAATCATCTTTTCGCAAACGCAGTACATTTTCAGTAATTTGTGCACTTAATATGAAACGAAAATGTTATAAAAAAAACTGTATAGTTTGAATTAATAACTTAAAATATTAAGTACCCTTCCTTTATCTAGAGTACATTTTTCTGTCTTTTGATTTGGTTTCTTTAAATGTAGGATTGATATAGAACTTATAAAATCCTTACCTCTCATTACTAATGAAGACATACCTATTGATTTTTAAGTTTAATTTATCATTAGTCAAATTTATAGTGAAATAGATGACAACTGCTTAGATTTTTTTATATGTTTAAGAAATATTCATTAGTTTAAATAATTAATTATTTCTTTCATATCTTACGAATAATGGTGGTCCTTGAGAACAAGAAAAGAGCGATGATGTATTGACTTTAACTCTGTTTCGCACTCTCGTCTCGCACTCTGTGTATCCAGTGTTCAGCTTAAGAACACTTCCCGAGCCGTACGGGAACTCCAGCAGCTGATGTGACACTAGCACTGCCCTTCCCCCCCTGACGCTAGGGCTGCTGAATCAGATTTCAGCCGGCTCACATCCCAGTGGCATTTCTCTATATGATCAGTGGCAATTCTCTATATGATCAGTGGCAATTCTCTATATGATCAGTGGCAATTCTCTATATGATCAGTGGCAATTCACTTTATGATCAGTGGCACTTCTCTATATGATCGTGGCAATTCTCGATAAGATATGTGGCAATTCTCTATATAATCAGTGGCAATTCTCTATATGATCAGTGGCAATTCTCTATATATGATCAGTGGTATTCCTAATTGTTATTCGTGAAAGCTTCAAAAATCCGTGCTAGAAGACATGAAATATTACTTTTCAAATAGCATTCCTGTTACAAAGCGTAAAAGTTTAAAATGAAGATGTTTTTATTGTTTATTTGAATTCTATATAAATGATGTGTGGTGATTCAAACTTTATTTGTTTGTCTAATGTAATTGCACAAATATCAATGTATCTTTGATAATCATCTTCTCAGAATTATGTTCTGTATTGGGCCTTTTTCGATACCTCTTACTGAAATTTAAATATACATCATATTGTATTACTTTGCCGGACACTTCAATCCTATGTAATACTTGGCCTCTTCCAGGAGCGTCCGCCAAATGTCGCAATCTCTTATGGCAGTCGTCCAGTTTCGGATTTCAAGAACTTTTTTCGTAAGAGCAGTGACGCCATCAACCCAGTAGATTCCTCTTGCCAAAACAGTAGGTGAGAGAAGTATCAGAAAATGGAAGCCCTTTCCCTGTTCCCTTTCACTTTCCTTGATCCTTCTTCCATTGAAGAGTCTGGGATTAAAATGTTATTAGCATTTAAAAATATCTAGAGACAGGAGGAATTGCATTAAAAAAAAATCTACTTTTATAGATTTAATTAGAAATAGACAGCGATGATGGGTTCGCCTGTAAGGTGTCACTCAGGGGAAAAAATCCTTCTGTCAGTGAGCTTGTACTTTTTTCTAAGCTAGGATATGCTTATCCCATATATGAGGGAGGTTTATCTAAAAAGTGACCGAATAGGATCCTTCTCTTGGATATCTTATTCTGCTAGAAAGATGGTTCTATTAGCTAGCTTAATTAGCAGTGATACGAAAGAAAATTTGCATATGATGTCCCGGCACACGGGGGCTTAGGCAAGTCTTGCATGGACTACACCTTGACTAAACATGTTGAAAATGAATGGGGAGATCGATTTATATATTTCAATCCCCGTGAAACAGCAAATCCTATATCATATAACTAAAACTCAACAAACCATGCACAAACTATCAACCAAAACAGTGCACTACCTCTTACCTCTTAAAACATGATCGAGGTTTGTCAAATGTTACGTTCATGACAGATTCCATACGCTTATGCGGAATGGCTTTGATATGTTTTTGCAGGTGAAGCTGGTTGTCTGAGGCTGAAACACGAGACTTATACGATGCTTTTGTTACAGAGAAGAGGAGATTGTCTTTATGCGTGGGTTGTGGCTCCCAGATACACGACCAGTACATCCTGAGAGTGGCACCGGATCTAGAGTGGCATGCGGCATGCCTCAAGTGCGCAGAATGCCATCAGTTCCTTGACGAAACTTGTACATGCTTCGTTCGCGAAGGGAAGACCTACTGCAAGATGGATTACGTCAGGTGAGCCAACAGAGTATTACATTTATCAAGTTATATATAAATATGAAAAATCACGAGAAAAAATCTACTGAAAATATTAACGTGGAGAGCATTATAAAGTTAAACGTATCTAATCTTTCTAGTTCAGATAGCAATTGTAAAATCATCATTTTATCAATCTAAATTTGCCCATGGTCAAAAAATAAACCCCCCCCCCTTTTTTTTTTTNCTTGAATTATTTATTTTATATTTAATAAAAATGTTAGCGTGTTACTGTAACATAACAAAAATACATCACTCCATTTTGGCTCGCGTACTGCAAACAAAAAACAAAATTGTTGAATTTTGGATTACCTTCTACGTCCAGTCTGCCTGTCTGCCATTAAACTAAAAAGTGGGTAGAGCTCAACTTACAAGCATGAAGTTTCTATTAACACTTAAGCGTATGCAGAAAAAAAAATACTTCACATGAGGTGACTTAAAAACAACTACCATAAAATAAAAAAAAAGGCCGATTTTTTTTTATTATCAGAAGATATCTAAAGTAAAAAATTGACACTGTTTTGGTGAATGGAAATTCGGAATGAAGTGTTTTTTTTTTCCTCCACCTCTCTTCAGCATTTTTTATTGTTGAAAAATCCATCAAACTAACTAAGTACAGTTACTTACCGAGTAGTCCCGGTAAGTGTAGAGTTAGATCGTAAGTTTTTATCAGAAGAACGGTAAAAACAGATAAAAGTTTGGTTTACCTGTTCAGTACAGTACAAACCGTTCGGTTTTGACAAATAAACTAGGCCTTCTTCTCTTCTAAACCGAAAACAGCAAATTTTTGATGCAAGATGTGTCTGACTACTGATTAAATACATTAAAATTATTAGCAAATATGGAAGGGTGTCTTATGATAATTAACATGATTAAAAATTATAAACCGTCATATCGTAGAGTTTTATTTATTTATTTTGGCAAGATAAATTTTCAACCTGTCTGGAGCGAGACGACTCCACGTTATTCTTCGCAATTCAGCATCATTCCTGGCAAATATCAACCTACTAATAGGCTGTATTTATATATAAAGAATATTAATTTTTGATCTGGTTTTATGCAGATAATCTGACCCATCTAGTCCTATCAGGTAGAAATAACGGGACTGTCCACAACTTTCCTGGACTAGCAAAAGTACTTCCTTCTTTTATATTGTAAATCACTCAGGTAATCCTCATACCTGTCACGGGCACTGCTGTGTAAAAGATACTTTCTAAAACAGGTCAATAACAAACAATGGAACACTCTCATTTTATTTTGAATATAACAGGATTATGCTCTTCCAGTTACGTCATTCTTTTTGATGGATTTACATATAAAAAACCATGCATTGTCATAAGTTTCACCTCTTCATATGCTTAAATTATAATTTTGTAGAAAAACAGTTTTTACATAAATTAAATGAAACCTTTCACCACCGAGGCGACGTTGACGCGTTGATGCCGAATTTTTTTTGCTGGGGTTCTGTCAAGGTAGATCCAAAAATATACAAATTTAAAAAAAAAAAGTTTATTACTTAAATTAACTGCTAACGTTTCGGCTTATATTCTGAAGTAAGCCATCTTCAGGGCTATCATGAAGGCAAGAGGGGGCGTCGTGTCACTAACACTCCATTTTCATGTCTAGTACAGAAAAACTGAAAAAGATGGATTTGGATTTGGCTTATTACTAGTTCTTGTCTTTGGTATTTGTTTTACTAATTTACAGTTCACAAGTTTTTTTTTTTAATTACAAAATTTGTTGTTCTTTGGTTAACTACTATAGTTAACACTACGTTCTTGCCCTACCAAATCTGACCGACCTTCATGGAACTGATCATCATACCAAATATATTTATTTGGTATATTTGTATTACTATTAATTTCTCGGGTATATTTTACTTTGTCGAATCCACTTCTTTCGTCAGGTGCTGAGGAGTTTCTTTAAATATTACATTTTATATAAGTAATTAAGCCATCGTGGGTTTCTATATCTGAATGTAATTGACGTTTTATTTCTTCTTGTAACTCCCTGCTAAAGTCTAGTTACCCCGATTGTAATCAGCATAACTCACCATTTTACCAATCAGCGGTGTCATAAAGATCCATCTACCTTGATACATTTCAAACTTTTCCTATTCATTTGAATCGTACAGGGAGCTAGAAAAAAAACAACAAAAAAACCCTCTACCTCAGCCGGGGAACGAAATCGCCCCCCCCCCCCTATCCCGGCGGTGGCGCTAACCAATTGCACCACCCGAGGAAGTGAGAATAATTTCCAGTTCCCCGCACTTCACTTCACTTCACTCTGAGTCTGACCGCAAAGTATGACGAATATATCGTCTTGTACTCGGAGGAGCTAAAATTGCTATCTATTTATTAGACTTTCGTTAGACAAAGGCCCACTACCTGACATTCAAATCATGATGACAATCGCAGTAAAGTAATCCCTCATTTCGTTATTTATTTGAATCGTACAGGGAGCCAGAAAAAAAAAAAAAAAAAACCTGGCTGAGGTAGTGAGATTTTTTTCAGGTTCTCTGTACGATTCAAATAAATAATGAAATGTGGGATTACTTTACCACAATTATCATCATTTTCCTATTTATTTTTCTTGACTGGCACCTCTGCCGGGAAAGGGAATAAATCATCAACGTTGTAGCAATTACACGTAGATCCTGACGAAATATAAACAGTCGTTAAAATGACATCAAAGGATGATGTGCCGACGTTCCAATAACCCCTGGCCGAAGTTAAAAGAAGCTCTGGCATTGGTGGGATTTCTTGTACGCCAGTTAAACTTGGCTTTGTAAATGGCATACTGATTAAATACCTTGTTTTGAGTAACCGCTATTAGGGCTGTTGTAAATAGACCGCCATCGCTATCACATCAATAATTCCATTCGCTAATTAAGTAAGCCCAAATCCGTGGTCCAACTAGAAATACAATCAATTACGAATCCATTTAGAGGGAACTGTGTTTAACACATTTCATTTCTGAAACCACAACAAACCTCTCTTCCAGATCCACAAACAACAAATGTATGTACTTGCAAAACGGGTCATACGGTTCTGTACAAAACTCTCTATACACTTTCGGCAAATTTTAATGAAAACAATGTTGATTTATATTATTTTATTTTATTTTTCTCTGATGAAAGGGGCTCTTTGAATAAGGGTGACATCAGTAACAAACTCAGAAACACTGATTGATTTTAAAAAAAATTATTCAGTTTTACTAAAAGAGTGGAGAGATACTGAAATGGAAGACATAAGACGAGTGCCCTGTGGATTATTTTTTAGTGGGTATTTTTGGAAAATGGCACATTAGTCAGCTTGTATCTGTTCTCAGTTAAAGACTTTTTTTTTTTTTTGTGGAAAAGCCAGAAGTTGTGGCTAAGGAATGAAAGATGCTTTTCGCGACAAATAAAGAACTCGAGGATATCCGGAGTTTTTGTGTGATAGGTTGACCAGTATGTGGGAATTAATTGTCTTATATGGCAGAGGTTAGTTTGCCAGACAGGAACGGATCCTATGAACTACCCTGAAAAACTCTTAGTATACTTTTGAGAGTAATTTCTACATTATTTGCTTAGTACCAACCTGTCAGTAAATACTCCAAAATTTAAGAATAAAAATAATTCTGATCTAGTTTTGACTACATATATGATACAAAAAAGAACAATATAAAAATATTATAGTCCTAAATTTAAGATAATTTAAGCACATTTACAAAATTTATCCATATTGTTTTTATTTTCTATATTCATAAATATTCAACTGAACTACTTATTAAATACAACTTTTTCTTTTTTATTTGCCTAATAGAATTATGAACTGTAAAGTGCAGTGTTAAAGACACTGCAATTTGATGATATATTGATATGGTATGGGTGCTGATCTGAATAGCAGTCACCAATCCAAGGTTGGATGCTAGCCTGGTCTGTTTTAGTAGATTTCTTTGGCTAATTCTCTAAAATAGACGGCAGTGGGAAGAAGGCCATGATTATTACCTAAGGCAACCACTAGCGAGATGTTTACTGCCGTAAATGTTTACAAACTGTTAACTGGGAATAACGTAGGTTTGGTCTGCTTCACCAACGCCGGTTTATAAATACCCATTAGTCTTTCTGAGCGATTTATTCATTCCACCTGTGATGAGGGAAAATACTTCTCGGGCTTCTCATTGGATCCCAAGTGTGGTAATCGTCGGTCTGTCGGCTTGAGTGATGAAAACCTCCTGCGTTAACTGAAGAACAGCTTTAGTTAAGCCTATTTTGTTCATTAGTTTCAACAATGATGGACCAGAAAATAAGGTGAAATAGTACTTGAAGCCTCGAAGCACAAGATGGTAAGGTGAGGAATGTAGGGTGCGAGGTAAGTCCGCTGAGGCCGGGAAGAGAATGCAACGGGAGGATTACTCGTCCTAGGAGGCTGTGGCGAACGTGACTCTCCGCTAGAGCATTGCAAGCAAGGGATAGTCAGGGGAGAGGTCAACGGGGAGGATCTAGCAGGGGCGGCTGACTTTTAAATAATTCTCTTTAAGTCAGACCGAATAAATAAATCTACCAGAATCATTGTTACTAATCCTCACAGTATAAACAGTCTGCCTCTAAATATATAATCCCTCAAAATATTTACAGTTACTTGTATTTATTAATTACACTGTTTCCTAATTAAACGTCAATGTTAAATAATCTAAAAGGTTATTTCCACCTCCAATGAATATAGAACTGTCATACCTTCCATTGTCCGTCTTCATTGGTTTCTGCAAACCATCTGTTACAAACGTCAATGTTATTTATGGAGTAACGACCCAAGAGTGGTTGTCCAAAACAACGATACAAATAAAAAAAAAAACTGCTTGAATTTGTGCTTTCTTCAACATTTTATAGAACATAATGAGAAAAATTGGTACTTCAAACTTATCGCAGTAAAATTGTAAATATATTTAATGACAAAAATAATGTTTTAATATATAATATGTTGATGTAANTACACTGGGAGGGGGTGTTGTTTTACAAGCGTGGATTTCCCCCCTCCACTCTTATTTATCGTTTGTGGTGGCTTGATAAGGAGTTGAGAGGAAAGTTTGACAATTCCTCGGGAGTGGTCCAATAAAATCGGAAGTTTTAGTAGATTAGAATAATACAGGATGAGGATGCTTTTGTTAGAAAGGAATGCCTCAGAAGGTGGGCGACTGGAAAGCTCAGAGTGGTAAACGTTTTCTGGGTTTGGGTGCAACCACATGTATATGTTTTTTTTGCTTTATGTGTATAATTGTATTGTATCTAAAGGCATTTATTAAATTTTTATGTTAAATGTCTACTAGAGCTTTCAACAAATTTGTATTTAACGTTTAACACTTTATTAAGGAAACTGTATATACAATTATTAATTAAATTTTGTTGTAGTATTCGTGAATTATGTTGTCAAGGTTGTTCAAAAGATTTTGAGAATGATGAAGAAGAATGAAATATAGATAAATAACCTAAAGGGTTATTATAACTACCAATGAATATAGAACTATCATACCTTATATTATCCGTCTTCATTGGTTTCTGCAAAACGAGCGCTTTCACGCGGGCAGTTGAATATAGACAGTGACAGTGAACACATGTATTCGGCCACGAAGATGGACAATGTCCGAAAGCGCTCGCCAACAGAAGATGGTTCGCAGAAACCAATGAAGACGGATAATAGAAGGTTTGATAGAATTAAATATTGAGAGGAAGGATTGGTCGTGGAATCGGAATAAATAAAAACTAATTTGTAAATAAAAAAGTTTTTTTTATTGTCAACGTTTCGGCTTAAATTTCTGGCCTTCACCAGGGCATAGAAGAGAGTCTCCTGCTCTGGGATAACACAATCACTATACCGAATCTCCAACCAACCCTTCCTTATAAAGTTTGACGGTTAACTATCTCCAAAGTAATCTACGCTATAAAAAAAAAAAAAAAAAAAAAAAAAAAAGATTGAGAATGAAATAATGTTTAAAAAAATATTTTTGAAAGTCATATGTTTCATATGTCCAGTTTCTTTTTATTTGTGCACCAGTGTGCATCAATTTTGACGGATTGTTCCGAAAAACAGCTTAGATTTAGATTCAAACACATACTGTTAAATTTAAGAATACACGTTTGGTTGTCCGGTATTATACAAGATTTTTTTTGTGTGTGTGTGTGTGTGTGTGTATTTCTTTTCTCCCTGTGGCTCGATAAGAGTTAAAAGGAAAGGCTGACTGCTGATGAGAGTGGTACAATAAAGCGAGGAATTTTACTGGATTCGGAATAATGCGGGCCGAGAGCCGAGGTCGGCGACGGGCGGCGAGGTGGGGAGTTCTGATGGACTGGAGGTAATGTGTGAGAGACGGCCGGGGGGGGAGGGGACCCACTAAAGTGCTTCTATTTTTCGTCAGAGAGCCTAACAGGATAAACAATACTCCAAATTTAGCCGAGCCTGTGTGTATAGAGTGGAATCAGTCAATGGGCGAACGCTTTCAGCAGCCAGCGACCCGTCAGTCGAGGGGCGTGCGACCTCGATGGCATTTATACTGGTCCCTAGTGGAATTCATCCACGTCCACTAATCAAGTGGCCTAGGCGTCCACCTACAGGCTGCTTCCGATCCCAAATAGGCAACGGTCAACACAATTTTTTTTATGCTCGAAGTAGAACGCTTTCGGCATTAAGATCCTACCCTTGGAGCACAGGAGTCTTTCCGAGTGGGGAGTACTACATAATCATTCTTGGTAAAAACATAGCTCCTCTTCACTAAAAAGTGAAGTATATAAAAACAGGAAGAAAAAATGATGTATTGAACTCAAATAAATGCTTTATTTTTTATTTAGAGCACTGGAAAAAGGCTTAAAATACAAACCAAAATATTTCTCCACTATGTATAGGACTTATGTTAAACTCTAACTTATTTTTAATGCATGATATTTCCGAATTATTGCTTTAGATATCAGAAAAGGAAGCATATAATATTTTAGAGTTTAACATAAGTTTTATACATAGTGGAGAAAAATTTTGGCCTGTATTTTAAGCCTTTTTCTAGTGCTCTAAAACAAACATGAAGCATTTATCAGAGTTCAATGTATCATTTTTTCCTCCTGTTCTTATTATATATATAATAATAAGAACAGTTGGGAGAAAGAGTGTAGTGAACACACAAGAACAAAAAATTACAATGAGTAAAATTTTGGGGGAGGCTTCTCGCCCTTCGTCAGTGAGGAGTGAAGGGAGACCTCTTCATATATATGTGTATACACTCTTCATACACCCATGGCTCTGGGGAGGTATTTATTCCTCGATGATAGCTCAAGACGAGAGTCGAACCCGCAGTGACAGTGAGCGGATCCCTTAGGCTAATCTCCGAATGGTAGTTCATTCACATTTTACAGTACCAGGTATACAAGTTTAAAATGTCGTTT
>KZ807818.1:10603-26873 GCA_000696205.2 Oncopeltus fasciatus
TATATGTTTATATTTATTTATTTAATCATTAAACTATTCCTATTTTGCTTAAAATTACCTCAATTTGCTTACTGATGTATACTGAGGATAATAGAAATAAACAGTTTCTATTAGTTAATATAGGAGCAAAGTTTGGCATCATTACAATGGTTATTTACTACATTAATTTTGTTTAATTTTATGACTTTATATATATAGAAAGAGAGAGTTTTGTTTGTCTCTCAAGCGTATTACAGTATGATTTGTTGTTTTCATTAGATACATCTTTTACTTAATGTATTATTAATTCATTATTTTATTTTGTAATGTATTTATTTATTTTGTAAAGTAGTTGCATTTATTTGTACTAATGCAAAAGTTTAAATATACAACTTATTGCGTAAAAACCATAGTGTATCTTCTTTCTTAGTTTAGGTACCTGTATACCTGACCATGTTTATATAAAATGTTATTGCTCCATGAGTATGATCTAAGTTTATGAATATTTTTTTAAACAAAAGAAATGCTAAATTAATGACTTATTTTTTATACTGATAATCAAATAAATAAAATAACATTGCATCATAAATATGTGCTTTTAGACCTAATATTAGTTTAGTTGGACTTTGACCAATTATTTACTGACTTTGTTATCATTTTTCTGGCTCCGAAATCCTGGGATCTAAATTTTTAAAACATAAAATGTGGTTTTGCTGTTTCTAAAAAATATATATGCAGGTAAGAAATTATTTTGATAAGCAATATAAAATAACTAGCAATTTTTAAGTCTACAGTATTATTAAATTAATCTTACAATCAGCATAACAATTGTATATGATAAGATGCAAATAAAATATACAAATTAGGATAGAAAACATATTTTAGTCCAATTTGTTACTAACCTTGAAAGTTGAACAGTGAAATGTTCAGGTAAAACCAGTAATAACTGAATACACTCCGTGGTATTTATTTAAAGTAACTTAAGTTATTCATATTCTCTCCTCATTCCCCTCCATTAAATTATATGAAAAAGAAGCCATTCACTTGCCTTTACTATTGTGGTAGTATATTTTTGTTCTTCAATTGAGAGTAATTTAAAATTTTTATGGACTGACCTAGTCAACTCCCTTGAAAAACTGGGGTGCTGACAAGTCAACTCCCTTTTATATCTTAGGTCAGTTCTTTTTATGAGATTTGATATTCCACTACCAACAAGGGTGCTAATATCTCTCCAGTGCATAGTCCATAGCTCTGGGCCTCCACTGCCCTAAGCCCTATTAATGAATTAATAGTCCTACTTTTAATAAGCAAGATTATGCCTAGAATATTATTTATATATTTTTTAAGAAATAAGAATGCTTATAAAATGCAAGGCAATTCATTCCAAATTCTAATATTTCTTTCAAACTGATTAAATTTTGTATATAACTTTGTCGGAAAGTGATTTGTTTAATGTATTTAAGAAAAGCCTTGCCAGTCTAGAGCAAACTATATAGTTCTCCTCCACATTAATTCAATCTCATTATCTACTCTTATTTATATTCAACATTAATGAAACATTGGTAATCTTAGGGAAATTAAGCTATTCACTATGGTACCCTGACACAATTTTTAAATAATTTTAATATTATATCTTCACCATCTTATATTGTAGAAACTAATCAATTTTCTGTTTAATTTTATGTATTTATGTGTGTGTGTGTGTGTGTGTATGTATATATATATATATAAAGGGTTTATTAAAAAGAAATACCTTTTATCAACCAAATATTTGTATCATTAAAACTTTTGGCATAAAATACAATTGATTCCAAATGTCAAGGAACATGTCAAACTCCCATCAGCCAAAAAGTTATCTTGTTGCCTTGGCCTCTTGTGGCCAAGAGATATCTTATCTCATTAAAAGTTTGACAATTGAAAGGAAATATTAAATTTTTAATAGAATTATTACTTCTTTTACTGCTATGCAGTGATTACTATTATGTATAAAACTATGAATTATACTTGTGTGAATTAATTCACTTATTTTACTTAAACCATTTACAAATTAAATAAAGGTAAAAAATCTTATATCAATGAACAAATATGTGTTGAGTATTATTGCACTAAACTAAATATTGCGCCCAAAGCAATGAATAGACTCTGAATTCCCACATAAATTTCAAAAAGCCGTAACTCCTATTCATCTGATTTCATACATCAGCCTTTCATTTTTTTTAATTTAAAATCGAGAAGCCAAATTTCATTAAAAAAACAACTAATTGCATCTTCTAAGCCAATGAGTACTTCAAGGTACAGGTAAACCCCCAACTTCTATTGGTTTATTTTGGCTGTGTAAATTCTAAAATACACCTTTATCAAAAATAAAAAAATTATTTTGAGTTTCTTTAGTCTAATGTAAATATTACCTCCAGATTGAAAAAATGTCTCGAATTAGACATTTCAGGTTATTCCTTATATATACTCGGTTTATATAACGGTTTCCTATCCTACTAACTAACAAAGAGTTGCTTTATATATTTACGAGCTACTTAGCGAATTTCATAAATAAAACAGAAAAATTTGGCTGCTCTACAGACCAGACACACAGTCAGGATTTAGTAATATGTAGGGGGTAGAATCAGCAACTGGATAGAACTATTAGAAGGCAAATAAAATAAACAAAACAAATTTTTAATATAAGAAATGAGAGATGATTTGTTTATGGCCTGTAAGATATGATTTGAAGATTTAATGGTTGAAGGTGATAGGTTTAATGAAGCAAGAAGCGAAGAGTATGTCATGTTCAACCCAATCAAATACTCTTGTTATATTTATCATCACCAGTAATGTAGTATATTATATTGTTCAAAACCATTATCTGGGCTGTCTTGAGTGTTTATATATTTTTCTATTACAAGACTGAAAGATATTATGCTCCTCTACGAAATCTATTAGGTTCAACAAATCAATTTGGCAAGGACTTTTCCTGGTAGACAGTACATTAACAGATATAAAACCTTATGTTCAGTAATTTTTTACAATGGAGATTAAATCAGAAATATTAAATGCTTTGAATGAATTATAATTTGTGAATAAACAAACATCAATTTTCATAAGTCTTTCGTGTAACAGTAATAATCAAGACAAGCAATTTATGCCAGGTATTGTATTGTACTCCTCCAACATAAAATTCAAATATTTTTGAATATTCAGTACATCTTAAATGGTTACCTGATAGTAAATATGTTTTCAGCTATTACTTATCTGTACTTAAATATATATATATTAAAAACATATACAATGTAACAATATTGACAATTGTTTTCTTAAAATGTATTAATTATCACAGCAATAATTCTATAGAAAATAAATAATATATATGTGTGTAACCTCATCCTCGGGCATTTGGACACTCCTTGGACCAGTTGCCACCATGTCCCCTCCTGGAAAAGAGCAACAGCTTATAAAACTGAAAGAGTCAAAGCATAAAATCCATACATTGGAAGGGTCCAACCTCACCAAATGCTAAAAGAGCAAATGAGCAAATCGAAATTCAAAGCGATAATGATCGTTTTTTTTTCGACATTTATGGGATTGTATGCCTTCACTGGGTTCCTGAAGTTCAAACTATTAATCAACATTACTACTGTGTGGCTCAACTCCGCAAAGTAAAGAAAAACCATTCGAATTGTGGAAGAACAAGTCATTGATTCTCCATCAAGACAACGAGCCTGTTCAGAATGCATTGTATTTCAAAATGTTTCTAGCCAAGAACAACATCTCACTTTTAGACCATCTGCCTTATTCCCCTGTCCTGACACCAGGTGATTTTTATCTGTTCCGCAAAGTCAAATATGCATTAAAAGGAATAAGATTTCAGCCTGTTGGAGCTGAGAAAGAATAAGCAGCAAACGACATGCAGGAGTTCACAGAACGAGACTTCAAGCACAGTTTCGAACAATGCAAAATTCGTATGGTACGTTGTAAGTGTAGAGGAGGGATGTATATTGAAGGTGATAAAAACTATGTATTTAAAAATTTGAAATAAAATATTTTACAGCAATAGCCTAGTTATTTAAAAGTCACACCTCGTGTGTGTGTGTGTGTGTGTGTGTGTGTGTATATATATATATATATATATATATATATATATATATATATATATACACTGTAGTCAGGAACTAGCTGCTGAACGGAAAGGGTGTAGCCGCACATTTAACACAAACCTTTTATTTAAGTTTCAGCCACCATTTATGCTGCCCTGCCTGCTTCTCTCTCTCTCTCTCTCATTGGCTTGACACAGGAGTGTGAGCTGTACATACAGACGTTAACACATTCCTGGTCAAGGGAGAAAAACTAGTTTTCCAGACTCGAACGATAACCCAGCGCACTTTATTCAGAACAGTAAGGACTTCACCGGTTACGTGAGTAAAGACATTAATTTTTTAATGTGCTGGGATTTATCCGCGAGTGCGAACATTTTTTAATTTAGCTATCATACGCTGGTTTTTCTTTTCGCCTCAATAATCATCAGTGGTGGAGATCAAAGGGCAAAGTCGCCATCCCTCAGCCGCGACCACACCTCGCGTCTGTGCCTCCTCTTAAGTTTTAGTACTTCTATGTTCGCCTTATTGGCTCCTTTCTAATTGCTTGTAACAAGTATTACTGTTCCTGTATGTACTGACAGCTGGAGGTTAAATTATCAGGAATTTTTCATTGGCTACATTGGCATATAAATAGTGGATTTTAAATTTCCCTTTTGACCGATGCGTCATTAGCGCATTTCACCATATCTGTCCAGCCTCCCTTTCTTACATATATAAATAGTGTTCTCCTCCATCTCTCATACATAGGAAGCTTGGTAACCCGCCCAATATTCCTATGTTATATATTTGTATGGTATTTATATAAATTTTATATTTTTATTTTATTATAGAAGGCGCCTCATTTATGGTTTCTAATTTTTATTTCCTTTTGTGTACAGAATTATATTATTAATTAAATTGTATTACATGATTGAATTGCCTGCTTATTTTATTTATGTTTTTATGGCAGAAATATATAATTTCTTTTGTTCTTTTAATTGTTTAAACTCTTTTTAATTTTCATCCTTGCTCCAACCAGCGGCCTCATAGCTTGGGTCCGATAGTCAGTACTTCAATTTCTGAAAACCCTATCGGCCTTAACATTTATATATGTGTGTGTGTGTAGAAAGTAGTCTGTATTCAGCTATCCTCTTTTCACTCCTTACCGACGAAGGGCGAGAGATCCCCGCGAAAATATTACTCTTTGTGATTTTTGTCTTTTTGTGTGTGCACAACACTCTCTATCCCACCTGTTCTTCATTACTATATATATGTGTATATATTTGTCTGTACGCTCTTTTGCATAGGCAGTTTTTAAAATAACGAAAATAAATTCGGTGTTTTAGCTTCATTATGCAAATCGTTGGATAAGTTCTTTAATGGCTGAAGAGCGACAGGGGAAGGGGGATAGAAAATTTTAAATAATCATATCTTTACTATTATTAGCGCTATGAAAGAAACGTATCTATACTATAGTGAAGTATTTAAAATGTTATTTTCTAACATTTTGATTCTGTAATAGAAAAAAAAAATAAAAAATCGCATATGTTAGGTGGAACCTCTAATTTTCTTAATATCGAAACCAAATTCAACTTTTAGAATTTTCATAGCAAGCCTTTAAAATTATTCATTTTTGGTAGAAATGAGACGAAGGGAAGTATAACTTATAATTGTAATATCTTCGTTTTTATTATTTAGTTCCGAAAAAGTTAATAGAATTTATTAGATTTAAAATGCACGATTTTTTTGGGAACGAAAGCTTGTTAAGGAAATAATTATGGAATGTAGCTTCCATGGGTGTGTGTTTCTCCACTCAATCTTCCCGTTCGGTCTAGAGCAAACTTTTGTTGGCATACTTTTTACAATCACTGTTCTCTGTTTTTTTTCATTTGCATATCCATTTTTACCCGAAACGTGGGAAATCTATTTAGATTACGCAGCTCATGGTTAACGGATTCTTTTTTCATGGAGTACGATTAGCCAATAAAGTTTTGGCAAATTACTAATTAAAGATGCTGTGTTATTCAAAATTTCAAGTAATCCTATTTAAATTTATTAAATAAGCTTTGAATGGTTGGCGGTATTATGAGAAAATAAATGAACACCATCATAAATAAGAATTACAGCTAAATTGAAACTATGATTGCATAAATTTTTATTTTATTTTATACAAAAATTTCAAAATAGACAGTCAAGCATTCGTTATATAATATTTCCTAGTAAAATTCAGGAAAAAATATGTTTAAGAATTTTGATTAACATTATAGAACAAAATACTAAGCTGTTTAACATTAATTAGTCGTTTTATTTTATTCTTTATTTGCATTGCACCTCTAAATTTGGAACCTTAAAACACTATTTTTTATTTAAACGTTTTAAAATCTTCAGAAATTATAGCTAAATCATTTAGTTGCACTGTAAACAATAGTGTGGGTGTCATACATTTTTTATGGAGTACGTAAAGAGTTTTAACTTGCCTTGTAAGTGGCTTCAGACTTGTAGGTTATCCTCCACTGAATATACATACAATTTTAAAATCATTCTGGTTGAAAAAGTTATATTTCAAAGCGTTTTAATTTCATAACATACTAGAGATAGTCTACAAATTCGCAAGCAAAATTACTTCTCTACGGTCAAAAACTCTCCATTTGAAGCCAAATAATTATAATTGAGCACTAAAGTAGTGGGTGAAGGGCACCAAGATAAATGTACAGTGACAGATTTTGCATTAGAAACTCTAATTCATAAAATCACGAAAATAATTAAGTTGAAATAAAAAAAAAAAGTTTCTTGAACAAATGTTATAAATTATTTCACAGTGAAAAATTTACTTGTTAGCTTTATTTTTATAATAAAGGCCTTTAAGAAGAACCTAGAACCCTTATTCTTTGTCCTGGGTTTGAATTAAATTTTGGTTCATTTTCGGCATTATACGAAGGTGCACCCAGCACTTAGGTAAATAATATTAAGATGAGTCATGATTAGCTTGTTTGTGTTGTAGATAATAAAAAAATACTTATTATTCTTCTTTAAAATAGTTCTCTCTAAGAGCGTATTTTAAGATTGCTAAAAGTATTAATTTGAGTATTATAACATTCATATCCCAAATAAAGAAAGAAATTTCAATAATTAATGGCGATTGTTTACAACGCCAAACTGGTTGTGATGGCCGCCACAGGAATTCAAGCCTCCATGCCATTCCTACAGATCAATGACCTCTCTAATAAAATTTAGCAGCTGTAGTTTGAAAAATAAATTTTGCTCATTACGTTTTTATGAATAATACAATAATAATACTTTCTTTTACTCTATGAAAAAAGAATTTCTGAGCATTTGGTTAAATAATAAAATAACTATTGTATATAAATCTTAACTAAGAAATGTATAGATTGCTTTTGTTTATATTGAGTTACATCATTATTTGAGCATACAGTTAATAGAAGAAAATAACCTTATGTATTTTAGCTCGGGATTTTCACACTTTGGTTATTAATTTATTTTTCTTGAAAATAATCAATAAGTGCTCTAGCCGGTAAATCAAGGAAGCATCAGCAAGAGAAAGGGGGTTTTGCGGCCATATTCCCAAGCCATTCTCGGTGTGAAGGTGCTTGTTGAAAGACCTACGGATTAATATTGTGTTACTTGAGTTGGTTATTCTTTCTCAAGAAATTTCATTGTTATTCAAGTCCCTCTTAAGGTGAGTTTGACTGTTTTAGTCTATTTAATTGTTCTGAAGTATTAAATTAAAAAAGTTATTTAGGTTTTAATTTAGCGTCGGTATGGCGTGACGCCATGCCTCGCCCAACTTTTACATAAATTGATTAACGATTTCTTTAGGCTAGATAACATTTATTAAATGATCATGTTAAATCAACAGCAGATTTTACGACATTATACATTATTTCTCATGTTAATAGATTTAAGGATAACTTTTTTAAAAATAATACTCTTCCTTAAGGATCACTGCGCACACAAAGGGTTTCCCGTTATCCAAGTGTGGCTAATATGTTAGTTAGTTTTAATTTAACTTAAATTTTATTTTGGTAATAAATTAAAATTTTATTCTAGGGATCGATATTTTTACATTTTATTTCGATACATTACATTTATTTAAGAAGATACTGTCGAGGCTCCGTATTAAGGTAAATTTTGAAATTGAATTTCATTAATACTTTGTTTTGTAGTTTTGCAGATAGCTCTTGCATATTCTGATTTTTTTTTTTTTTTAACTGTTAGTCATTTGAGCCCAATGATGCTAGAAGTAATTCAATCAGAACTAATGTACATTATGCAGAGGATAAATGATATATTAGTATAAATGCCCAAGCTCATGAACTAAAATCTATGGTTAAATTGAGGCTTATTCAATAAGTTTAGGTCTGTAGAATTTCACTTTATCAAAACCCGTATTAATTTTTTTTAATTGGATATTCGGTTTAATGCTCTTCTTGACATGTTTTGTCTACTAAATTAGCCTAAAATTCCACATTGAAAACAATATTTTAGATAATCATCTTTATTCAATTAAATTGTAGTGTGATTATTATCAATTTGTAAAATGCATCAAATTTCAACTTAAGGGCTTAGAGTTATCTTCTGAGTCAGTCAATAAAACTATGCAACACAATCATGCCAGGTAGTTTTTAATGAAAGGCCATGTCCCTCTTGTACGTAGTATTTGAAAGGTCTTTGTTGTTAATCTGTGATCATTATTAAACCTCCTTTCTTATTTTCTAGACATGTTAGTAATGCCTCATCTGTAAACTGAGTAATTTTTTATTTACATATGAGAATTTAGGAAAGCCTTAGTGTATCCAAAACTTATAACCTACCTTATTGAATGTCATTAGTTATATTCATTGAGTGTCACATTTTACACTGATTCCTGTGTGTAAATAGTCATTGGGGGGTGGGGGAATTCCTTGAAAAAAAAAAATAGATAATTTTGAAAACTACAAAATGAAATATGGATAAAGTTTTGGTGTGGTGCTTCAAGATCTATTATTTAATCAAATATAGAATTGACAGTACTACTTATCAAAATCTTTTTTTTTTTTTTTGTGTTAGCTATTAATCACAAATTGTTTTAATTAATGGCTGAAGATAACTATTAGTAGTATTCTTTTTAAAATAAGAACTCATTTTCAAGTTTTTTTGTTTTTATAGTTGGATTATACTATGTACTTTCTATAGGTGTTTCCTTTGTAGAGTTATATAATTAATTTGCCAGCATCTTGTCGTTTTTTGTACATTTACATGTACAAACAATTACCTAATCATTGTTGCCAATAGCTCTACCACTATTCATATTTACATTTATTAATATTTATTTAAATATTAAAGTGTTTTATTAAATTTGTTGTTGATATATGTTGGGAAGATGGTCATTTTTCTTTTATTTAACTGAATAATTTTAAATTATTTAATTTCTTTCAGCACACAACATGCCAGTGAGTAGTGTGGGGACTTTTAAAATTTTTGTTGGCAACCTTTCAGACAGCACAAAAACTGCTGACATAAAGCCATTGTTTGAGAAGTATGGGAAAGTAGTTGAATGCGATGTGGTGAAGAATTATGGATTTGTTGTAAGTGTGATACTTTTAATATCATTGGTTTTTTATTCTTATGAATATATAATTATAGTGTTATATTTGTGTGTTTGTGTTTTTATTTTGTCTTCTCATATTCTTAAAGAGTGGTCTTTTTTCTGGGTAATTGCAGTTCATTAATGAACTTCAGGTGCAGATAAATTGAGTCTTCAGTTGTTTCTGTTGTGATAAATAGCCTCTCCTAGGAACATGTCTGGCAGCAAGGAAAAAAGGGGGTTCCCCTATCTTAGCATTTTGACAGTTGTAGTCATTTGATCGTGATCCATTTTTAACTTGGCTCCTAGTTCCATCCATCCAGTCTCATTTCTGTGGGATTCCCAGATTTATTGATGCAATGCACAATTTTCCTCTTTCAGTACTGTCATGTTTTCTTGAAATTTATAAACTAATGTTGATAAATAAAGATGTTTAAAGATCAGCATCTGCTTTGCAGAGAAAATGAGGTCTGTAGTAGATCTTTGTTTTAAACTGCACCCTGTTCCTGTCTTATTATCCTTTATGCCCATTTAGTTAGCCTAGTAATTGTGATAGAAGGAAATTTTTAATGGTGTCTTAATAGATAACCTTGTAATTTTTCTTGAACGTCAAGTTACATTCCGTATATACTTTGCTCTACTCACTTCTCAGAAATTTTCTCTGTTACCCGTTCATTAAAAATATTTTTTTTATTTATCAAAACTTGCATGCTTCAGTCTTAGCATGTACTTAACAATCCTTGAAGTTACAGTGCCAGACTTCATCTTCCTTTTCAACAGTAGGATTCACTATCGCTGCTTCCTTTCTCTCCTGCCCTCATCCTTGTTCAGGTTGCTCTTGAACAAGCTTAATCTTGTCTATAGACAAGCTTCTAAGTTAGTTTATTTTATCATTTAGTTAGGTTATTGTTCTTAGTTTTATAATTTATTTTATTTCTGTCATCCACTTTATTCTTTACTTCCTTTTACTTTTACCTATTAAAATTTATTGTTACTTTCCACAGTTTTTTGTATAAATCTTATTGATTGAATGATAAAATTAATGTAAAATCAATATTTTCATAATTAAATTAGAGTGCCAAAAATACATTTCTAAGTAAGTTTTCAAAACTAAAAAAAGACCACTATTAATTATGATTGTTTCAATTATAGCATATGGAAAATGAGGAGTCTGGTCGTGATGCAATTCAGAATCTTAATGGATACCTCGTTAATGGGCAACCAATGAAGGTAGAGGCTGCTACGAGCAGAAAAGGTCCAAATACACCTACTACTAAGATGTTTGTAGGAAATCTAGCTGATGGTGTTAAAGCTGCTCAAGTTCGTGCACTATTCTCGAAATATGGGACTGTTGTCGAGTGTGACATTGTCAGAAATTATGGATTTGTGGTGAGTTTTTATTTTACCTATTTTAATTATCTCTTTATTATATGCAGGTCATCTCCTTAATTAGTATCTGAACTCTGTGAGAAGTAATTTAGTCACTATTTTTGAATGGGAGTTCTAGTTAACTAGTGAATCTTAGCAGATTTGCCATGTTACATGGAAGGTTAATATGAGTAATATTAAATGATGAAATTTTAAATTTAGTCGGAAAAGAACAATAAGCTAATGAGGCTCTAAACCTGGCTTTATACTTCTCAGGAAGGAAGAGTAAGTGAAGAGCTCACTAGTTATATTTTTAAATTTTTCTCATCAAATTTTAATGTAAAAATGTTACAGAACTCCAACATTCTAGTATTACTTTTTAAGACCTATTATTTTTTGTATACAATTTACTGACTCAAAATACAACGGAGGTATTGAGATAAGTGCTAGCTGATCTCCCTCTTAACCTCTCTTTCTGTTAAAGATTTTGACCTAAAATGGAACCATTTCAAAGATTTGCCATGAACAGCATTAATATTGAATTCTGGTTATATATATTTTTTAAAAGTAATACATAAATTATATGCTTAAGTAACCTTCTATATGTAGGTTTCTTTAAAAAATCTTATGGAATATAAATGTTATAAAATTATATTTTTATACATATTTTTTAAATTTTAATATTGACAATATTTTTAGATTTTGATCTTCTGTATTTTCTACCAACCAATTTTACTCATTAAAAACTCATATAGCAATTTGCTAAAAGATGCTGAAATACTCAAAAAATTTATAAAATTTCATATACTAGAAAGGATTGACATCTTGTGTGTATGCATGCATAAAAGTTTTAACAGGAAATATCCGCTATAATGCAGGATCGAGGAAAATTAATTATAATTTTTTAAAATCAACCTTAAATAATGCTTGATTTCTCCATGGGAAGTTATAAGAATGTGTAGTTTAAATAAATTTTTGATTAGTGTATCTTCCTTTATGTATTAATTTTTATCTTCTGCAGGCATTTCGCATGATGTATAATAAACTTTAATAATCAAAATTATAACTTTCTCTCGAAAATCAGTGTTTTACTTCAGGACCCATAGAATCTCTAAAAATCTTACTTCATAAATTTCTTATTATTAGCGTTCGATTATGGTGAAATTTTAGTTCTATCTCTACCAATATAATGTGCCTTATTTTATTTGATCATGTTCTATGAGTCCAATATTTTTTAGGAGAGAAAGAAATTTTCAAATTGCTCTTATCAACGGAATAGTTAAGACATATCTTTTGGGGTTAATGTCATTTTACAATACCAAAAACTGTTTAATTATATTTAATTAATAATAAGTTATTTAATTTAATGAATTAAATATTTAGCTACATAAGAAAAAAAAATTGGGGTAAAATTTATATTCCCATTTTTTTCCTTTTAATGCAATTTATAATTCAGATGTTTTGGGGGTGTAAAAATGCTTTTTGTTTTGATTAGGAATATAAAAGGATTGTTTTTTGTTACTATAATAACCATTGTCAGTAGTTATTTCACATAGCAAGTCTTAAAAATCAATTAATCTTAATATTTTCTCATGAATAGATTTTTAGCATAACAGAGACTGATTTTTTTTTTTTTTTTAGATACAATCTGACCATTATTAGACATGAAACAATTCTTTGATCATCTTATTGCAGAATTTTTTGAGATAAATTGATTATACATTAAACTTTTTTTGTAACAATAACCATTTATAACTAACTAAAATAGATTCCTAATATGATACATATTTGACAAAATTGCTCTAGTGTATTTTTTTAATAATTTGAAGTACTCTTTGAACTTATTTAATAGAGTTGTAGGATATAGTACATACACAAAGTTGATCTTTTTATCTTAAGTTGTTTAATTGACGTTTAAAATTGAGTTTTTATCTCCTTAACTAGTAGGTTTAAATTGGCTATTTTTTTTTTTTTTTGTTATACTTTTTTATATTAATCTAAAGTTGTACTATGCTTAGCAAAAATTTGTATGGAAGTCTTACCCTAAGAAAAATTTCTGACAGACAAACTACCAAAATTAGTCATTTATTGACAGCTATCTTTAACTCTTTAGGTGTCTACCCAGTTTACCAGGTATGCAAGTTTAAAATGTCGTTTTAATTCCAATAGAATGCGCTCTTAGCATATTGAAGGATTTGCTTATCTCTAAACGCTATTTTGTTTGTTAGTCATTTGTTTACAAAAGTCAGTTGTTTTTAAGTCGTTTACGTGGACGTATCATACCTTTCTTTGGTGTTAAAAATGTCTAATTTTAAGCCAAATAAAGAGCATTTGCGGCATGTCATGATTTTCTTATTTAATCAAAAGAAAAAGGCATCTGAATGTCATCGAATTTTTGTTGAGACTTATGGCGATCTTGCTCCAACCGTCAAGACATGTGAACGTTGGTTTCAACGTTTCAAACGTGGTGATTTTGATGTTACTGATCAAAAACGAGAAAATCGACCAAATCGACTACGAGCTTCTCAAGCCCGGCGAAACAGTCAATACCGAGCGCTACCGACAACAAATGATCAATTTGAGTCACGCATTGATCGAAAAACGCCCAGAATGGGCTCACAGGCACGCCAAAGTCATTCTTCAGCATGATAACGCTCCTGCACATTCAGCCAGATTGACTAAGGAAACGATTTCTTCGCTTGGTTGGGAACTCCTACCCCACCCGCCGTATTCACCTGACCTGGCGCCTTCTGATTATCACCTCTTCTCATCGATGGGACACTCATTGGCGGAGCAACACTTCAACAATTTCGAAAACGTACGAAAATGGCTCGATGAATGGATTTCAAATAAAGATGAAGCATTCTTTTGGAATGGTATCCATATATTGCCCGAGAGATGGACAAAATGTGTAGAAAGCGAGGGCCAGTACTTTGAATAAAATATATTATACTTTCTTTTAAATTACTGTGTATATATTTTAAGAAATAAACGACATTTTAAACTTGCATACCTGGTAGTCTTGTGTGTTAGTGCATATTTTAATAAAAATTTCTTTTATTTTGTTGTAGCATATTGCTTCTGCTGATGTGAATAATGTTATCAAAGAATTGGATGGTTATGAACTTGAAGGTCAAGCTATGAAAGTGCAAGTTTCTACTTCCCGAGTGCGCCAGCGACCAGGGATGGGTGATCCAGAGCAGTGCTACAGGTACAGTCACTTTTGAGACTGTCTTCCCTTTTTAGATTTCTCTCAATAAAAAGAATAATTTTTTTTTTTTTTGTATATTATTTATTTTGATACGAAGGGGATGAACCTTATTAAATACGAACAATTTTGTTTTTCTTAAGGTGCGGGCGAGGTGGGCATTGGTCAAAGGAGTGTCCGAAAGCCGGAGGGTAGGTTTTTTAACTTAATCGCGATTTGTTTGAGCAGTTATTAACTTATAGCTCAACTAGAGTTGTCTTGAGAATTTATCAACCTTTTAGCGAATTTCCTTAGATGTAGAAGAAATCCGCTATCTAGGTTTTCAAGTTCACCTATTGCGTTTGAATTTACTGCTGGCATTGTTAAATGCGTTTATGTCCGATTTACCTTGTTTTTTTTAACCTTGAAGTCCATTCATAATAGTTGTATCCGATCCGTTTTATTATTTATATCTAGTAATAGTATTGAGAAGATTCCTCCCCTTTTGTTCCTTATGTTCCTTTTTATCTGTAGATATTTATGAATTCTCAAGGACTTATTGTTGAGCTATAAATTTTTTATTATTATTTACTATTGTTTACTTAATTTCTCATGGCAATATTTGTTGGTGAACTTCAGGCCTGGGATTGGACCAGACAGATTCCGTGGCGACAGATTTGGAGGTCCTCGTGATCCCTACCCACCACCACCGCCACCACCCTTTCTCAGAGACAGACTCATTGAACCACCATTTGTTGGAAAACCTAAGGTAGATAAAAATTTTGAATTTAATATAATTGTCAATTTCTAAAATATACTTGATTTATATTTATTATTCAATAAGAATTATATGTGAAAGCAGGTTTATTCATTTTAATGTGTTTAATTTTCAGGAGAGCTATTATGATCGCTTCTATGAGAGGCCACCTGGCCGTGGAGGATTTGATGATGAACGGGACTTCGAGAGAAGGTTCCCACCTCCACTCCCTCCCCCAGGGCCAATGGGCAGAGATATGCTTCCTCCCCCACCAAGAGGAGGCCGTGGAGGTGACTATCTCCCTCCTCCTTCAATGTCTCGGCCTCGTGAACCACCTCTTGGTTTGCCTAGTCGTCCTTTTGATCGCCCAGACTATATGTTTTCTAGGAGATCACCCCCACTTTCCAAACCACCTTACGGGTAAGTTTTTCTTATCATGGTTTAATTTTATTTTGTTAATTTTAGCTACTTATATTTTAAATTAACCCTATCGCACAATTCCTAGTGTCATGCTTTTTCTTTAAATGTATGATATTCAATGTTAGCTCTTTCCCGTGTTTTGTATTATCTTCATTATATTGATAAGTAAAGCATTGACTTTAAGAAGTCTGCTTATGTTGTAGAAGATTTATGTATATAATTTTTAGTTCAGCTTCAGCTTATAGTTTAATTAATCTTCTATTGTTTTTTCCATTGGCTTTAATTTTCTAAATTTAATAATTTATGAAGATTATGTTGGGTGTACATTAAAAGTTTTATTTGTTGTATAAAATAAAAATTTATTATAGGATTATTAGAAGGTTATTGATTTTTTTATTCATTTTGATTTTGATTATTTTTTGTGCTTGAACTTCATAATGCATACATCTATTTAAAAAAAATATATAGAATTTATTACAATTTTAATTAATAGTGAGAATTATATTAGGCATAATTCTCTCTTTCTGTCTCTTAATTTGTTTTTAACAAAGTATGATTAAATATATAATAAATTCAATAATCAAAATTATAACTTTCTCTCAAAAATCAGTGTTTTACTTCAGGACCCTTAGAATTTAAAAGTCAAATAAGAATAAATGTTACTATATAAATTTCTTATTATCAATGTTTGATTATGGTGAAATTTTAGTTCTATCTCTACTATATAATGTGCCTTATTTTATTTGATCATTTTCTGAGTCCTATAGTTTTTAAGAGAGGAAGAAATTTTCAAATTGCTCTTATCAAAAAAATATTTATGACACATATCTTTTGGGGTTGATTTCATTTAACAAAACCAAAAACTGTTAAATTACATTTAATTAATAATAAGTTATTTAATTTAATAA
>KZ807818.1:29174-50808 GCA_000696205.2 Oncopeltus fasciatus
TTTAATCCCACGTAAATTTAGATAATTTTTAGTGCAAGGGAACAGAATAAAAAATCTAACTGTCCCAGCCAGGATTCGAACCTGGATCCCCTGCTATCCGGGCCGGTGCATTTACCACTTATGCTACCGGAACAGGTCAGATAAGTTATTAAATTCCCCGCACTAGTGTCGAGAGTCCAACCTCCGAGGCCGACGAATATATCGCTCACGCTCGGAGGAGCTGACATTGTCAAGCTGTTTAAATGACTCTACTTAATTTATTTTTAATTTTAATTTTATAAATATTATTTAATTTGTGGTATTTAATCCCACGTAAATTTAGAGAATTTTTAGTGCAAGGGAACAGAATAAAAAATCTAAAAATCTTGCACTAAAAATATGTCATTGTTATTTTTTTAAAGTCAGAAAAAAAAATCTGTTATGACTCAGTTTTGTTAATTTTTTTATTATGTAGTATAGTTTAAATAAATAAATAAAAACACAATGTTATACTAAATAGGGAAATTAAATTTTAAAAGTATTGTCAGCTGTCTTATTTTTTAATGGAAACAGTTTTTAAAAAATTTTGCTTGACAATTATTAGTCTGCTTTTCTAAAAATTCAGTTGACCATTATAATTGGTTTATTAAATGTGTGTTAATCTAAAAAACAATTACAATTGATTACCTAATTTTTGTTTGTCTCTGGTTAGCGTTTCTATTTTAACACACTTCAGAAGCTTTTTTAGCTATTTAAATAATAGTTACTACTTAATATTATGACATTAACTGAAACCATGTCAGCATTCATTTCCTATTGATTTGTTTATTTGCAATAAATATGCTACTTAAGCAATTTCAAAACATAGATTTAAAAGTGTTACATAAAACACTATTTTCTCAATTTTTTAGATAGTGTTTTTTTATAATATTAGCTGGGCCCATTTGAAGATATCTCACTATTAAAATAACTTAAGGTCTATTTAAATTTTAACTAATTTTTTTAAATAAGTTTTTCATTTAAGTTGAGTAGTAAATAATAAATTCATTATTTATTACAGGCGTGGAATGTTTGACGATTACAACCGTGATGGATATGATGACCGCAGGTATGATATCGACTATTATCCATTTTATTAAATACTTATTAACATTTTATATCAATTATATAAATATTTAATTTAATTATTATAATTTTAATGTTATGATTAAAACAAGTTTAGTTTATTAATTGCTTATTATTTTAAGTTTTTTTTTTTGTTTGTTTGTTTGTCATTAATGACCGTCACTTACTTGCTTATGAGAAACATATATTAGTTTTCTGTTATTGATTTATCTGATAACAATACTAAGTTGGAGCTCATTTGAGCGGTGAGTGATAGGGAGGGTTGCTGGCTCCTGCTGAAGCTATTCGTAGCTAGCAGGACTGGCTTCTTATCCCTAGGGTCGTTTTGGGGCGGTCGCTCTCTTTATTTTGCTGCTGTGTGTCTTAGACTGGGACCTCGTGGTGGTTCTCCTCGCCGGTATGCTCCCTACTGAAGACTCAGCCCGCCCGCTCTCTCTTAACTCGCCGCCGCTGCCTCGCCGTTATACAGCCGGCATCCACAACATCCCGTCTTCAGAATATCTTAAATTATTTTTTATTTTATCTTATTGATGTGAAGTTTTTGAAAAAAAAAGAAAGAAAAAGTTATAGGCGAATGTAGTTATTACATATGGTTAATACAATTATTAGATTATTTAATACTCTTCTTTTCTTTTTTATTGTAGCTATGCACTTTTTTATTATGTAACTTACTGAGAACGATGTTTAATTCGTATCAATGATTAGGTTAGAGTTTCGACTTATTATTTGTTAATCAATTTTCTGCCGGCATGATGTAGAATATTATACGAGCCTGCCTGGCGTATTTCCGATTGTTTCATTTTGTAATTTGGCTGCATACCTATTTTATGTGTAATCACTATCAGTAGTGAATTATCAAGTATTCCATGTTTGTAATAAAAATAAAAAAATAAATAAAAAAAATAAAAAATTGTATTAATAAAATATGAGCGTCTCGATTTTTCTCTAAAACCACGGATCCGAACGGATGCCCGGCCGAATGGAGGAAGGATTGGAAGAGATCGTGACGATGGCGTGTCCGTTACTCCGGTCTAACATCCGGTAGACGTGATCCGCTACAACAAGGTAGGCTATGTCAAGTGCGTTCCTCGTACATCGTAATATTTATTCTTCTGTTTTTGTATTTTGGCTGATTCATAGTCCTTGCTGTGAGAGGTTTTAGTTTTCCGTTGGCCGTTATAATAGAAGGGCTTAAGGGCCCATTAGAGTAAATAGTCTTTTATCTTCCTCACAATTTGTTTAACTCACACATTTCGTTTCTTTTCATTGTTCATTCCCAGAATACTATTCAGTGTCATATTTTTAATCAATACCATGACTTCCTGAGCATATATATTCTTGTAGTCATGCTTATTATTATTATTACACTGTCATCCTAAGTTGCATATATGCAATATTTTTAGTTGTTCTTTTTCTCTTGGTATTTTGCTTACACATCGTTATATTTTTTATGATCGAAAGATTTCTACTTTACTTCTTTTTTTTTTTAATGATTTATTTATTTTTGTGAGATAATATGTGTGAGGAAGATATAATTGCGTAAAATCATACTGACTTACCGAGAGAGGTTGTACTTTTGTTTCGCCGCGTACTCTATACTCGACAGACCTCTTTCGCCTACAACATGGACTTTGAATCTGCCTGAGAAAGAAAGAAATTTAAAAAAACAATCATTAGACTAAATTATGATTTTTTAAAAATAAAACAATTATTTTTTAAATATCACCTTAATTTTTTTAAACTGCATTTTCTTTCTTTCTCAATTCTGATTTCTTTCATTCTTTCACTTTGTTCAGGCACTTATTAAAATAATTTATGATTTTATATAATTTTTTTTAGTACTATTTTTTAAATAGTTACCTTTTTTTAATTAATACAAGAACATCTTTTATTAATATTTACTTGATTTTATTATTAACAAGAGGTTCAGGAGAGCATTAAATATAGAACTTCATCTGTACTTTGTAAAATTGTTGTACATGTTTAAATAACTTTAAACATTTATATTGTTTTCTTATTCTGAAATTTTTTTTTCCTGTTGATTATTTTTATAATTTTAATATGTGCCTGATAAGTCTTCTTTTGCATGCATTACTTGTGTAATTAAATAAATTTTATTTATTTAATGGAGTTCATTAAGTCTAGTGATTTTTTCCTAAGCTCAGTCAAAGATCTCCATGCTGAATATGCTTAGAACTTGGTGTTTTTGTCTGCTTTGGTTTTTATGACTTAATGTATCCTTTCTTATTCCTGAGTAATCTCTCTGCTGTTAAATACCACCCTTATTTAATTGGAAGAAAAAGTTACCTCTGAGATCTCAACTCTAGTCTGGTTTAGTTAAGTCATATATATCTTGTCTTTGATTTGCAGTGATAAAATATTTGTTAATTAATATATTAGTTTTATCTAGTTCTATCCAGTTGGCTGAATGCAGAGAAATATTCTCTTCCCATACAGAGTTATGTCTTCTATAAGTGATTTAAATTATGTATGCTACTTGAGGAGTATGTTGCTTAATTTTTTATATAGAAGTATTTCATTTTTTAATTTTTTTGCATATATTTAATTGTGATATTTCTTGAGTTATCATGCTAAATAGATGTATTTTAAATATAATTCAGGGAGAATTTAAAATGAATTAAAAAAGGCATCTATCCTTATAACGTACTTGTAAATACATTCTCTAGGTCACATAATCAAAATTACAAAATACAGTTAGGAGAGGAATACTGGTGGCTCTCAGTATTTACTGTTTAAAATTTATCAAAAGATCTAATATATTAGAATAATATCCTGATTCCTGTCTTTTATTAACTAATTTATAGTAAATATATTAAAGGGTATTTATAGGGCTTAATAACCTTTAAGTTTTTGCCCTCCATTATGATCTACTACTACTATATTATTTTAAAATATGTATGTGCATATAGAACAACATACTATTTAGTCTAGTATCTCTAATGGCTAAATACTTAGTTTTGGGATTTCTTCTTAATTTTTTAATCTTATTTTTATGGTTATTAAAAGTATAACATCTATTAAAGTAAGCAGGTAGGGTGATGAGCTACATTATTCTAAGTAAATACTTTCTCTTGGAAGTTTAAAAAAAAACTAACACGGATTCTGCTTACTATGTCTTTCTTTTCTTAGTAGTATAATGGTTTATAAATATTGATTTAATGTTTAAGTGGCAGTTTAATAGATGAAATGTCTGATTTCATATTTCATTATTTTCAATATATTCTCTATTATTCGTTTTTTAATACAATATCTTTAGGAAGTAAGGAGATATTAATTCAAATTTGTCTTGTGATTATCTATGGTATAAATTATTTTAGAAATTAAAAGAGAAAAAAACTTTTTGTTCACTATTTTCTATTAAAATATTAATTGGAAAATTAAAGATTATTGATACATTTCTCTTAGTAGCATATATAAGTTGTTAAACATTGATAAATATTTTATAATTTTCAGTGTGGTATTACTTCATCAGTTTGGCAGGTAGAGTATGTGAGAAAAAGTTAATTGGAATTTTAACTTAAACCTAGTATCAGCCCCTGGCTCTTGCTGAAAAATGATACTTGGTTTGTATTGATTCAGGTAGCTATTAAGCTCAGGTTAGTATGTGTTAGCTAATCCTGTATAATGCACATGAAATTTTACAACACACTGACACCATGTTTAGTGTTTTACACTTAAGGAATTTAATTCAATATTCACAGCCCTTGTATGAAAATAATTTCAGATCTTGGGAGGCTCTTGCTTCCCTTTGTAAAAAATGAACAATTTATTTTATTTTTTTATGAAAATAATTTTTTTTATAAAATAAATAAATTCTTCATACAGAATTTACCAAATACTGGAGCAATTCAAATATAAAAGAGAATTTTTTTCCAATAGTTAATATGCTTAGGCTGGCTCTAGTAAGCTTGTCATGGGACATCATGCAGTACTGAAAGCCAGCCAGCTGTTTCTTGCTATCAACCAATCATTCAGTGTCACCACATATGAGAGTAAGAGTGGTACCTTAATTTTCGGCTCTGTGTGTGCACTACATGATTTAGCTTCTTGCTTGGTTAAGTAGTTTTAAATTCCAAAAAAAAAAAAAAAAAAATGTGCAAGAAAGTCTTTTGTTTTTGTTTTTATTCTGTGAAGAATGTGAAGGGGAGTAGAAATATGGTTGCTGTTTTATTGCCATCACTATGGACTACACATATGTAAGCAATGTTTCAAAAAAATAAAACCTGTTAGCCGGGGATTTGACTTTTTAACTATGCAGCATATAATGAGCGCCAACTTTTTTTTTTTTAAACTTGTCATTACATTATGACATAATTTCATGTTTTTTATTCTATTTATGCTTTAAAAAAAGGACTAAAAAAAATTTGTTTTATATTTATGTCGCACAGTAGAAAATGCAAATAGCAAAGATAACCAGGAAAAATTTAGAAATATCGAATTCATAAATCATAAATTTTACAGCCAATTATGAGTATGAAGAATATATATTCTTTATTTTGATTCACAATAAAAAATATAAAAAAAAGTTGTCAATTACAGAACAAAAACGAAAGCACACAAATAAAGTTAAACTATAGAGTTTTAGCCATTAAAATATATATGTGTGTGAAAATTCAGAACTAAATTTCTGTTAGATATATTTTAATAGGATTGTTGATATGTAGTGCTACCTTACAATTCGGGCACCAGTAAGTATATTCTTTCCTAACACCTTTTTGTTGCCAGCTGGGCATTTTCTGGATTTAGTTTTTTCTATATCGTTTTTCATTTTTTCTGAAAATGCCTTTAAACTAAGCATGATGGTTTAGATGAAAAGCTGCTTGTTGATGTCTTGGTGGGTTTTCACTAAGTTATCTTCTAATTTCTCTGCACACTATCAAAAAGTAATGATTGATCCAAATGACCTTTATCTTTTTTGTGTGCAATAAGTCCATTAAAGCTGCACTTGATCAATTCATCGTAGAAATATTTTTAACCCATTATAGAGAGCCGTGTAGGCCATTATAATATTCCATTTTCTCAAATCTATGCCACCATATAATCCAGGACAACATTCAGTTATCCTTGCCTTCTTCCTTTATTTTCAATTGTTATTTTTGTCATTATGAATTGAACTGAACTTTAATGTATTTAAGGTAAGTTTATCTTTGGATTATTGTACAATATGTTCATTTTCCTGTTTTTTTTACACTGGGAATTCTGACTATATTCTCATTGTTTCCAGCAATGTCTGTATTGAAAAGGGTTAAGACAATTAATTGACGTTTAGAAATTATCTAAGTTAATCCTATACTCTTATTCAGTAAGTTATTTGTGGGTTGTATTAACCTTAATTTGTGCCCTTGGCTGTGTATTAAATTAAATTTGGTACGCATCAAGATTAGCTTTCACATAAACAACTTCCTAACTTGTTCCAAAGCTGGTTTTCCAATCTTTCCTTGTAAAATTATGAGCCCTAAAAACATTTTCCATTTTTGAATTTTTAAAAGTGGTTTCAACTCATGATCGTTATCAAAGATTTGGCTGGTGTACTTATTTGTTTCTCTGTTAATTATTTTGATAAGTTCCTCATTTAAAACTTCTCAAGATAAAACAAAAGAACTTGTTCACCACTCTCAGTAACAAAATAATAAAACTGATTATCTGTGTCTTAAATTCATTCAAGGGTGAATTTGTATGTCCTATCTGCGAACGATTTTGTTTCTTTGCCATATATGTACCTCCCGATTGGTTAAATGGTTAATAATAAGGAATATGATTTATTACTGAATATAGAGAGCTTTGCTAATATTCTTTAACCAAGATAAGTTAAGGAGCTAGGTAGCAGATATTTCGGTACCTGTTTTTCCCTGAAGAATTCGTATACTATGATGAAATTTTGGTACACCATTAGTCTCAAAGCATGTTATTACAAGGGGAAGCATGTTCATAATTTTTTTTTACTAGTTTGTCGTTATTAATACATGCTATTTATCATTAAAAAGTTATGGTAGATTTCTAGAAACCATTCCCTAGGACTACTCCAGAAACTGTTGTTTAGGATTGGCTCATCCTGTAGCTGTAGGACCAACTGCTTTTGATTTTTACTTGAAGTCCTTAAAATTTAACAAGAACTCGTATTTTAAAGTACTGGTTGTTTTTTTTTTCTTTCTTTAAATTTAACTAGTTTTTATTCTAGATAAAACATTAGTAATAATTTGTGACAGTATTAAAGTTGCTTGTTAACCTAAACTGTGACCCTAATTTATATCTATTTCTATCACACTACTAGTTCTAATTTATTTGGAATGAGATAGCAGTGAGATAAAATACTTTTATATTGTGTATGATATTTATTCGTGATTAATTCATGAATTTTATTTATACATAATTCTAGCTTTGAAGAGGTAGATTAGTAATTATGTGACAAGGTTAAGAATTTTGTTTTTTAACAGTTTTTCAATAGCTAAATCTTTAAATCTTCTGCCTAGTTATACCATGAATAAAATTGTTAAAAAAAAATTTTTTTATTTAATAAATGTTATTTTGAGATAACTTCTTTTATTATTTTTTTGCCGTATAAAGCATGAAATTTGTTAATAAAGAAAAATACTGTTCTCTCCTTACACAAATTTTATGAGACAAACTTTCAGCAATAAGAAAACTAAGAATCTGCACCATTATAACAGATAATTCTGTGCTGATAAAAGATTGATAAGACATCCATTTATTGGTTGGTTTTCATTAAAATATTTTGCTCAGGAATAAGAAAGTTAACCATCAAAAAGAAGTTTTCTTCCTATCCTATGAAAAAAGAAAAATTGGAAGTAATTGGTAAAGATACATTTTTCTTGGTGTTGTAGATATGTATTAAATATGAAGAAACTTAACCTATTCTAGACCAATCAATTGCATGCAGTTTGTGCAATTTATTTCTTGGGCTATAAGTAAGATTGTGCACAGAGGGTGTCATTTAAATAAGATTTTTTTTTAACAAGTGAAATGAAATATAGAAAAATAAAATTTGGCATTGGTTTAACTGTTTACTTAAATCTAAAATATCAGTTATTCTGAGTAAACTAGTCATTTAAATAAGATTTTTCTTTAACAAGTGAAATGAAATTGGTTTCACTGATTATTAAAATTATCTGAAGCCTTTCTTACATGTAAAGTATTATGAATACATGCACATGCACCTCAAGCTTCTGATAATAATTCTCGTTTAGGCAGTGTGAATAAATGGCAATATGCATGCTAAAATTTTCTTTCCTTTAACCCATCTTCATTCATAAATTGAAAGCTTAAGATAATAAGTTTTTCTTTTCTTTGACCTATCTTAATTCGTGAATAAATAAGAAATGTGCTTCCACTACTCAACTTTTCTACCTGACAAACTGAACAGCAATGGCGATACACAAGTTTTATTCTTGGCCCCTTAAATGTCTTATCCTTATCCCTGGGCAGGAATTACAGAAAGCAGCCAGTAATACTAAAGTGGTTTTGTTATGGTGATTTAGAAAATGAGGAACACCTGAATGCTATTGATCTGCTAGCTATTCATAGGATGAAGTTTTTGAAACTAATGATTGTGATGATTTTACCGACATTGAAAGTGAAATTTAACAGCATCAAAGGTAAAGAGTTCTTGACCAAAGTGATTATTTGGTAAAGCATCAAAGTGAGTTTACTGAAACGTGGGAAGATAGTGGTTCTCTTGCAAAAATTCTTTTTGTGGGTAAAGCCGGTCTCCAAGTTACTAAAAGACGAAGATTGTCAATATGATTTTCGAATTTTTATTTGATAACTCTTTTTTCTCTTTTATTGTCAATGAAACTATCAAGTATTGAGAAATTATTTTAAAGGAAAAATAAAAGAATTTAACCATTTCTGAATTCAAGGAATTATTGGAACTATCAAATGCCCTAGAATTGATAATTTGAACAAAAGCAAACCTTTGGTTTCCCGCATTTTTTCCTGATATATGACTAGACAAGGTTACTCAAAATATCTTATGATCTCTTCATTTCTCGTCTGATAATGAAAGTGATCATTGCCTATGTTAAATAATTTGTTGTAAATTTTATTCTCACAGAGAGTTATCAATAGATGAGTTGTTCCTTACAGAGGGAGGTTAATATTTAAACTATATATTGCCAGTATAAAACATACATGAAGTAATGTTATACATTGTGTGTGAGTGTTAAGTTCTGGTGCCTCATAATTTATAAAAGTGAATACGGGAAGTAGTGACAATATAAGGGGAAAGGTACATTAATACATGTATATAAAGTTGTCTTTAATTTGTTGAAAGATTTTCTATATCAGGAACAGTCTGTTTTCATGGACATTACTACATATATTTTGGTTTAGTTTCAAAATTGCTACAATACAGAAGTTACCCAAAAAAATTGGAACATTAAAGAAGACAATGAAAACAACTTATAAGTAATTAATTAAAAAAACTGGTGAATAATTAACTTAATTCTTGATTGAAAACAACGCAATGGTAGGTTAATTTAAAGACAAGTGAGTAGTATTCACTTGTAGTATTACAAAGCTACAATAAAAGAATATGTAATATATCGCCAAAATCAGATGCTGTCTTAATCTTGCAGAAGGAGAACATTTAAGTTGTGCAACTAATTAAATTTGTTTAGCTTTTAATTTGTCCAATTTACACACGACTTGAGCGTTCAATTTGATATTATCTAACTATTTTTAAATAAATGTTTTGAATATTTTTAATGATATATTTTCTTTTGTTACACTCATGGTGTTCAATCCGTTCCTCGCAATAAAAATTTTCTTAGGGGTAAGCTGCACACCAGTGTATGCAATGAACTTATTTTTGTTAATTCACTTGCAACTTGGGTGATTTCCTTAGTAAATATCTTCCCCATTATTATTAAAGTATGACAAAGAGAAGAAAAAAAATATGCTACTGAAAATAGTGTTTAAAAATATATTTTTGTCGAATAGATTAATCTTAAGTTTCCATTGCTCAAATTAAATTAATTTACTTAAATGATAAATTGGTTTCTTGTAAAGAAATCATGGCCCTCAATTAAAATCATTATGTGAAAAGCTACTAAGAAAGCTGAAAATATATCAGTCCTCTAACAAATTGATGTTCATATTTTGGGGACTGAATGTGTATTGATTTTTTTAAAGGAAGGGACTCCTACTCAGCTTCTCTCTTGCCTTATTCAAGAGGCAAGATTATTGAAAAGTAGCAGTGTGTTATAGTGATAATGCTGCTTCAAGGTTTTTCATTTTTGATTATGGGCTCACAGGACGCTATACGCTCTTTAGATTTTTCCAAATTAAAAGAATAACCTTTCAGATAAAATTTAGTTTTGAGGAAGAGTTATAGGTGAGTGGATATTTCATGTTTCTTGGTGAAGCTGCCTGATAGTACTAATGGATATTAAAATAGTGAATATTTTTATTTCTATGGTAGGTGTGTGTGTCATAAAAAAGGGATATTTAAAAAAAAGTTTTATTATTTTCTTATTTTATAACCTTGTTAGTTGTGTGTATATATATATTATAAATACGCTTAGCACAGTATTTAGGATTTATTTTTTTTCAAGAATTAGATATTAATTTTTTTCTTGTAACAAGTCATATTTATGCCAGATTTGGTCTTCTTTTTATACCCTAGGAAAGGGGTTGTTTTAAGATTAAAAAATTAATGAGTATCAGAGGCTTTTATTTGTTAATCCTTTTCCTTAAAATTATTTGAGATCTTTATAATACTTTTGGGTAAGTACAATAATTATTTTGTTTGATCTAATATTGGAAGCCGATTGCTGCAAGAAAATAACAGCTTATTAATTGAAAAAGGTTTAACAATAATTATAACATTAAATGCTAGCCAGCATGATTTTTTTTTTCCTGTTAAGTAATTATTCTGAATAAAAGGAAAGGACTATTCAGAACTTACTTGTAACAGTGAAGGTAAATTAGTTTTATTTTTGAATTATCATATCTGAGGTTTTAAGTGTTATTTAAGATCTAGTAATATTTATTGTATTAAGCATGTATATACAGATATTGCAATGAAAAAAAATTAGAAGTCTTGAGCAAAAGAGTATAGTTCATTTTTTTGTGTTTGCAAATGTGATGACCTGAAGTTTGAATTCATTATTTTAGGGGTGAAGTAACAAACTCATGAAGGTGAATGAGGTAGTTCCTTGATTTATTCAAAATGTGGATGATGAGAACTAGTTAGTTATTTAGTGTGGTATCTACAAGATTTTCTTCTTCGAAGTTTGATAGTTTATGATCAGATTATATGAAAATAAATATTCCTTTGATTTGATTATAGGTTAAGGAATTGATGTTTTATTGAGTAAGGAATATTGTTTTGTTTTTTTATTCTCTGGTGTAGATATGTTTATGTATTAATTCTATTTAATTTCGTCCGTATTAATCCAAAATCTGATGCAGTAGTGTAGTTCGATTGAAATCCAGGCTGCATGGTTGGAATTTTGAGCCGTGATTGCTTTATAAGTGAAAAGTTAATATCAATAACTTTCTTTTTTTAAGCTGTTACCACCGTGGTTTAGTTCTTTGCTGCACCCGTCATTTAATTTTAACCCATATATTCATTATGTAGATTGTGCGTGGTAAGTTTTATGGAGGGGTACCCACCTATAAACTAATGATTTAAATTGAGTTTTTGAATCAAGATTTTAATCTTTATTAATTGAAGCCTGTATATGGGGATGTCACAATAAATGCCTTACTGAAGTTCATTGTAAAATGGGGAAAGAGTATTTCCCCCACATTCGCTTAAGGATGTCATCTTGCTACAACGTGAAGTACTTAGTGCTCATGGAGAAAATTCTGAACAAGAACCTCTCTAAAAAATAATTAAGTCTGGCGAAATTGTGGTTACTCCACTCCCTCTTCGAGTGCTGATCGATGTGACCGTCCACTCCAATCTATCAGTTACTTTAAAAGTGTTAGTCATTTTAAGGCATGTTCGGGATTCGCTGGAAGGATTTCTAAAATACTAGAATAATGTAATTAGAGCAACAAATTTAACGTGGGACTCGTAGATAAATTTCTGGACGTGCTTGTTGCTATGAAGGGCCATCTATTATCTGCAGTAAACTATCACGCACTGACATCTACATGCTATTACTTGCTTCAAAATGTTGGAGTGATAAGCGCACCAACAAAGATGTACTGACGAAAGCAGCTCGACAGCCGAAGATTAAAGGCCGCCTTCGTGAAGTATGTCTATGAGCCTGGAATAATATAAGACCTATGAGAGAATTAACGCCAGAGCAGGGAGTTAAGGTGTTGGAGAGAGCAAACATTACCCTTCGTCAATGCCTCAGAAGAGTTTTCATTTTCTCCTTATCCTAGGATAAGAAGGAGACTAGGCAGGGAGTGAGAGGGGAAGAAAAACGCCAGTGCATTCACTCCCTTGGTATTTTAACTAAACTGGCTGGAGTAGGTCCCTTGGCCACCTCCTCTTGAACGTGGGATGCCAGGGAGAGGATTTGGTGGTTTGTGTGAAACTTATCAAACCTGGAGGGGATGAGCTCGGAAACAAAAAGTCCTTTCAGGTCAGAATGGCTGGTTTCATTTGATACATAGGGAGGAGTGTTGAGGATTGTGCGAAGGATTTTGGGCTGGATCCCCTGGGTACATCTAATGTTTGATGGCTTCGCTGTGCCCCACAATAGGTCTAATTAATGTTTTGTAAAGTGTTATTTTGTTTTCTAATGTTAATCTGGACCTGTGGTTCAGCAATCTTTAAGGCTGTCCGAAGCGTCTATTTAGTACTTGTCTTTTTGTCGGGAAGTGTGTCTTCCAGGTCAGTTTACCGTCTAGGTAGAACCCAAGGTAGCGGACTGTCTGAAAGAAGGGAAGAGGAACGTTATTAAGGGGGACTGGCGGACATTGACCTCTGCCAAGTGTGAAGGTGACATTGACCGATTTATTCATTATAGGAGTATTCGCCAGCGTTTTGACTGCTGGAAAATGGGGTTGGTGGGATTGAAGGTTATTTGAGGCAGTGTAAGGATCCGGGTTGCTGGAGAGTATGGCTGTGTCATCTGCATATGACATGGGGAGTGTGTTGGGATGTCTGCAGTGAAAAGGGTATAAAGAACAGGACCAAGGACACTACCCTGTGGAACTCCCGCTTCAACGGGGTAGAGACTCCAGACCAAGGCGGACTTGAAAGTATCTAACGAAAAGATAGGACATGATAATTAGGTAGTAAGGTTGTGGAAGGATAGACTTGAGCTTAAAAAGCAAGCCCCTATGCCAAACCTTATCCAAGGAATGCAAGAGGAGCAATATTCCTTACACTCAAGTGCGTGGGAGATGCGATCTACAACTCTGAGACCTTGTTGAATTGTGGAGTGCTTATTTCTAAAACCAAATTGGAGATTAGGAACGAGGTTCATGAATTCGAGGATGGGTATAATTCTCAGCAAGAGGATCTTTTCGAATATTATGAGGAGGAGGATGATGTTGGAGAGCTTTCAGAGAGGAGGGAAGTATGTGGTGCGAAGAATGCTATTGTAAAGGTAGGTAATAAAGAGGATTGCTTTTTTAGAGAGTTGTAAGATACGAGTGGTAATAAGATTATGGCCTTGGGATTTGAGCCTAGGTAATTTGGAAATGAGGTATTTGACATCGGAGGGATTAACCGCTTTAGGAGGGAGGGACATGGGAAGAGGAGCATTCATATGTTTCAGTTGGTTTGGAATGATAATTAGGATCAGGATGAGGGATAAACGTTTGGCCAGTACCTCTGCTTTTTCGTCATCGGCACGAGCCCAAGTTCCATCATCACGACGAGGAGGTGGGGAAACAGGCTGGAAATTAAGGATTTTTTGGTGGCCTTCCAAAGAGAATTATCTTTAGTTGTAAGAGAAGATAGATAGCTATTATAGGATTCTGACCGGTGAGAATTGAGCTCACACTTTACCAACCGACAAAGCCGGTTGTAGAATTGACGGTCGTCTGGATGACGGGATCTCTGCTATGTGACTCTCGCCTAGCGCTTGGACTGGATGAGGTCTAGGATATGAGAGGGGAGAGGAAGTCTGGTGGGTGAGCGGCTTGGTGTTGGGGAAGAAACGTCACAAGCACATCTCTGGATAAGGGTTGTAAAGTGATAAGTAGCATTATCTAGGTCTAAGGATGTTTTTAGAGGAACGTTGAGGTCTAAAGAGTCAGAAAGGAGATTACGGAAGAGATTCCAATCGATGGGGCCCTGAATAAAATATGGAGGAGATGCTTTGGGTAAAGGTGAAAAGGATAATTTAGCGAGAACAGGACAATGGTCTGAGGAAAGGTCATTCAGGGATTTGACTGAAGAATGAAAGGAATTTAGTCCACGGTGGACTAAGATGTCTGGGATCAGTTGGCCAGTATGTCGGAAAGGTTAAGGCATTATGTAAGGAGCGACCACGAGAGTTAGTCGTCCTAGAGCCAGTGTGGGCAAGGAAAGAGAAGAAATTCGAGTACTGACCTGAACCGCTGAAATAGAGAGGTTTTCAGGGATATTGTGGCAGCTTGGAGGAAGTCAGAAGAGAGTTCGAAGTGGGAAAGGGTGTTTTTAACTAGGACTGCAGCTCCACCGCGTGCTCTGACGTCTGGATGGTCTGTCCTATAAGTCTTCTAGCCAGTTATGTAAAGTCTATTCCGATAAGTTGGTCGAGTCTCTGTGATAAGGGCAATGTCGATGTCCTCCGTGTGTAATAAGTTTGTAAGTTCGTTTATGTGATTTCGAACACCGTTAGCGTTTCAGAGGAGGGCAGAGAAAGGATCGGTAGAGGGGATCATTTTTGTTGAATAAATGCTCTGAATAAGTTTTCGAGGGGAGAGAGAGAGATGAGAGGAGTAATAAGGGATCTAAATTCATTTAAAAATGTGCTAAGGGAGGATACAATGTCAACGGAAGGAGGTTGCCAAGTGAGGTGGGTAGGCTGTTGATGGCTGTGATTGGGGGTTGTTAACTCTCTGTGGCCAGAGATTGGAAGTTGGTTGACAACTGGTTGTTGCTGGGGTTGTGACGGGAAACTCTGGGAGTTGAAGCTGAGAGAGGCGGCTGGAATAGGCTGGGTAGAAGCTCTTGGGGCTGAGGTCAGTTTTACATTGACCGACGAAGGACGCATAAGATATACCTGGAGTAACTAGTTGGTGCCTTTACTTGAGGGCGAGGTATTTGTTTGCTCGCATATAAGGCAGCGATGTTGGTGTGTGCAGAAGGCTTTTGTATGCCCATAAGCTTGGCATCTGAAACATTGCGCTAAGTCGCGTTTCTGATAGGGTTTTTCTATCACAGCTTTGCAACCTAGGATAAATTAGACGTCGTATAATATCTTTTCCGTCTTTTCATCACGATCCAGAGTGGTGTGGACTGAGAAGTCCACCTAATCGTCTGCCTTGGGTGTCTCTTCGGGGTGCGTAAACATTCACGACTTAGCGGACCTTAAACCCAGATTCTTCGAGCTCTTGTTTAATGTCAATGGTGGGTGTGTTGCGGTGCAGGTTCCTTAGAACCACACGCAGAGCTCTGTTCTCTTTAATTTGGTAGGTATGGTACTGGGCCTTAACTCGATCGAGATATCGAATTATGTTCTTATAAGAATATGTGTCATAGCTGACTATTTTCGCGGAGACCGTCCTATTTATAAGGTGGTTTTTCACCTCACATCACTTCCCACCTCTTGATTGAGCTTTTCTCGGAAGAGTTTGAATTGTTCCAATACAGATATGAATATAGGCGGTGGTCTACTAAACCTGGTCTGTTGGGTTAGAGTAGTGAGATCGTCTTGAGGGAGGTCCCGAAGAGGGCGAAAACTGTTAACCGTGGCAAATGGTGACTCTTCTTCAGCATCATGTTCAGTAGGTGGAGCAATGTCCATGGACACGGTGTTATTTATTCTAGGTGTGACGAGTGTGAGGTCCATGGCGGGGCGATTGACATGGCTGTATTAGTGAGAGGGTACTCTGAGCGGGGCTGGTTGTGTGTGAGCTATGCTCGGAGAGCAGAGAGGTGGCAGAGGTACTTCGCCCCAGTGTCTTCTTGGAACGTGTTGTCTTTTTTGGCGAGTTAGAAGGGGTTCTCACCGGACGGGATCTCTTCCCCATTTTTCCAGATAGGAGCTGGTGAAACCTATCACGTAGTCCATGTCCCCGTAATTAATTAATTAAGATATATAATTAAAAAAATAACAGTTTTTAATTTCTTGTAGATTTAAATAGGACATTGCGATCTAAAAACTGCTATCTCTCCTACTTGGGGAAGCCAATGGGGCCGTTATCCAGTAAGCCGCTTCTGGAGATAGTTGGAGATCCTCCGAGCTGATAACTGACTTGGAACTGGGCTGTACTCCGTAAGTTGTTTTACTCCTACAGCGATGGCTGTTGAAGAAAAACAATTGGAAATTCACGTACGTGATCACTGTCTCCACCTCCTCATATATGTAAAATTTTAACACAAACTGAGCACTTTTACACATATAAAAAGAGGAATCTTCTTTCTTTATATATATTAACACTGCCGCGGACAGAGCGGGAATATTGTAAAAATCTGGTTAAAAAAACTACATGGGTTAATGCTTGTGACTAACAATCTAGCGCAAAATGTAAATTCCTACCTCAGTTGCCGGCATTTTGGAATGTGAGGACATCGATATGTAAGCCTAAGTAAAACTAGATAGAGGACCCACCGATGTGATCTCTTATTAGAACATCGCTTTTACTTACGATTAAGTATGGAAAACGCGAGAGAAAATATGAAAATTGTTACTTTTTTTTTCTTTTTTTTCACGTCAGAATTAATTATTCCTTTAACAGTATGACATTTAAACCGGAGTTTCCCAGTGTCATGTTACAGAACAGCTTCCTCTTTTACTTGCGACATATATCAATGACACGCTTGTGATGGCTCAGAATCAGGAGTTAAACAGCTTTACTATAACTCCAGGTTGGGATGGATATCCTGATGAAGTGGTTTGTACAATGGGAATCTTCCTGGCATTGAAAACCAGCAAATCCTTTCCAAGCTATTTCCACTCGCAGATTCTCCTATATCTTGAATCTCCTCCACATTCAATCTTGTTCCTGTGACCTTTATCCCCCATTCCACAAAATTTGCTTTCTTTGAAACCAGGATATTGGAATTCCTTCCTATATTTACCATTCCTCTCCCCAGCAAATCTTTCAGTCCTGGTATATGACTACCTTCTGTCTCAGACTTAGATTGAGATCCGGTCTAAGACATGTCCCAGGCAGGTATTAAAGTCCCCTAGGCCTTAGTTGCTCCCATTCTCCATTCAGTTCTGAAGAAGCCATCTCAGGATGTGCTAAAGCTCATCAAAAAATACCTTTTCAACACGCTCATGCTCTGAATGAGGAGGATCTTGTTCAGAGAATGAAGAGCATAGACAAATTATGATCTAAGATAAGCTTATTGGCCCAACTAGTATTCATGAAGAGATACAGAGACCATAATGTGGTATCAATGTGTTCCAAGTTTATAAAGAAAGAAAGCAGCCTTTCTTGAAGAGAGCCAGATCTTGAAGGTGCAAATAGGGGAAAATCTTGTTAAGAATTGTTAACAATTGAGTTGCTTACGAACCAAATACAAATATCACTTATCTAGCAAGGATTGAGACAAAATTGATCGACTTACCTGGTAAGTAGCTGATAGAACATTCCACAAGCAGTGCGATGGACAAAAACAGAAGTTTACGAGACTATCTGCATCTAAGTATAAGTAAAATGTAAATCAAGGCACTCTAAAGAAGACTGTCATTAAACTCCCTAAGAAAGAGTTCCCCAAGAAGATACTCAGTATCTTATAAGAAAAAAAAAAAGGTTTTTACTATGCCATTGCTCCTGAAGATAACTAATGCAGAAGCACCCATTATGAACCTTGATCAAGATATAGCTGAGAGCGTACTACTAGACATCAGTCTCGTTCTACGAAAGTCTAAAACAACCAAACCAAACCTCAACAAGGAAGACCAATAACACTGAACAACAAAGTTTTTGTTTCGGGGTTGAAATTAGCTGGTTTTAATGTATTTCCACGTGTTAAAACCGAAAATGACCATAAAAATTATATATTAGCTCTTGTTTTCTTGTAAAGATATAGTATCATTCTATTATATATATATTGAGTTTTCAACAAATGAAATATTTCATCACCAACAGTTGGTACATATGTTTGTTTACATAACACCCCTCTCATCAGTTGTTCATAAGTAGTAAACATAACCTTTGCGAGTTTGTCAATTGTACGCACGTGGTTGCTATTGAAATTATCGTGTGAAGTTGATTTTTAAATTAATTTAAGTGCTGATCTGAAATGCCTCGAAAGTGTGTGAATTCTGTCGATAGCTTTTGCTATATATGTGGTGAAATAACTTTTAAGGCTCAGAAACGTAAAATGTCACCTATCATTAAGACTGCCTATGAACATTATTTTGGTGTAAAAGTTGGGGACCAAGATAAATCATGGGCTCCTCATATATGTTGTAATTCTTGTTCCGTCATATTGCGAGAGTGGCTGAAAAATAACAAGCGGGCAATGGCTTTTGCAGTACCTATGGTTTGGCGTGAGCCTACCAATCATACAGACGACTGTTATTTCTGCTTAACTCCTCCCATTAAGCAAGGTTTATCTATGAAGAAAAGAGGAACGGTGAAATACCCTAATCTCCCATCTGCTCTTCGGCCTGTACCACACTCAGACAATTTGCCAGTCCCTTCTCTACCCCAAAACTATGAAATTTTAGAGGAAAGTGATGAAGTCTGTTTACAAGAAGCAACCCATCCTTCTACATCCTATGACCCTGATTTTGATGTAAGCGATAGGTCTAGTGATCCGCACAGAATTAGTCAAGCAGAGTTGAGTGACCTTATAAGAGATCTTGGCTTGTCTAAGGAAAAGGCTGAGCTGTTAGGGTCAAGACTACAACAGTGGAATCTTCTAAAACATGATGTGAAAATATCTCAGTACAGACAGCGTCAAAAAGATTTGCTTCCTTTTTTTGAGAAAAAGGAAAATCTCGTAGTTTGTTCTGATGTTAATGGTTTGATGGACTGCTTGAATTTGGGTCACACTCCATCTGAATGGAGACTGTTTATAGACTCTTCAAAACTAAGCTTAAAAGCTGTACTTCTGCACAATGGAAATCAGCTACCTTGTATTCCTATAGGTCATGCAGTTCACATGAAGGAAACGTATATAAATATGAAAACACTTCTCCAATCAATCAAATATGAACAACACAAGTGGCAAATCTGTGGTGATCTGAAAGTCATTGCTATACTCCTAGGAATGCAATTAGAGTTCACCAAGTACTGTTGTTTTTTGTGTCTGTGGGACAGTCGGGATAGAAAATCTCACTATAAAAAAGTGAACTGGCCTACACGAGACCTAAACGCTAATGAGAAGAATGTAGTTTACGAGCCTCTTGTAGATCCTAAGAATGTTCTCCTTCCCCCATTACATATTAAGTTGGGACTAATGAAAAACTTTGTGAAGGCGATGGACCAGGAAGGACAAACTTTTAAGTACTTGAGAGCAAAGTTTCCCAGGTTGAGTGATGCTATAGTCAAGGAAGGCATCTTTATTGGGCCTCAAATACGTGAAATTGTAAATGATCCTGCTTTTGACATGATTTTAACAGGAAATTAAAAAAGAGCCTGGGAAGCCTTTAAGGGAGTTGTACATGGGTTTTTAGGTAACAAAAGAGATGATAACTTCACAGCATTGGTTAAAGAGCTTCTTCAAGCTTACCACCAACTTGGATGCAACATGTCCTTAAAAATTCATTTTCTTAACTCTCATCTTAATTTCTTCCCACAAAACTGTGGAGCTGTGAGTGACGAACATGGAGAAAGATTCCATCAAGACATTGCCTTAATAGAACAGAGATATCAGGGCCGTTGGAATGAAGCAATGCTTGCAGACTACTGCTGGTCTGTGTGTAGGGATGCTCCAGAAGTGTTTTATAAAAGACAAGCTAAACGACAGCGATCTTACAATACATCGAATTGACTTAATTGAAATTTGGTGGTACAAACCTCTTTTATTTGTCAAAACACACAAGAATAATGTTTTTTTTAATCAATTTTGTACTTAAAATATTCTAAAAGAAACATAACAATATTGTTTTTTGTACTTTCACTTTTCACGTATAGTATAACTACTCTTTAAGATTAAGTGCTGTATATCTCAAAAACCAGAGCTAATAAAAATTTTTCAATGTTATTTTCGTTTTTATCACCCCAAAATTAGTAGAAATAGACTAATTTAGTGTAGGAAACATTTTTTTGTTGTGCAGTGTAATCACTGAAACCTGAGAAAATGAAAAGATTTGATCATCGTTTAAACATATAAGGGCTGATTAGTTTCCATCATAAATGCAAGCACAAATTACCAGTTAAAGTTAAGCCTCTCAATATGCCAGACTTCGTTCCACCAATAATATAACAAAGAGGGAATACCAATGAGACCCATTGTTACCACTATTGGCTAACCTGAACAATGTACCTATATACATCGCAGACAAAATGAAACCACAAATTGGAAACACAGAACACCATATAAATAACTGCAAAAATTTTGTTGTCATTCTTCCAGTTCATAAAGGTTGAGGTTGAAGACAACGTTTGACATCAAGACTCTTCACTAAATAGCCATAGAAGAGGCTCTGAACTTGATGAAGAATTCAAATTAGCCAAGCTTTGACAGAATTCGATATATTTCTAATTTAACGGCAAATAGTTTGCACAGCTTGAAGGAGCAGCAATGTCATTACCATTGAGTCCTATCGCAGCAAATTTTTACATGGAAAATTTTGAACACATGGTTCTCACCTCAACTCTGAAGGACTTGGCATGTTGGTACTGAAATGGTGGTGACTACCTGAATCAGTTTATGCACCATTTGAGAAGCATAATAATTAACATACAATTCACTAAGGAAAGTGAAAAAAAGTAAATATACTGTTTCTTGACATGCTAGTGGAGAAAAAGGGGCAATTCCTCAACCCTGTATGAGTCAAGATGGAACCCCAGGTAATGAATAGAATTTGAATGTGGTGAAGGAACATTGTTAAATTCAAAATGAGAGTTTGTTGACCGTAGATATTATTCTAAGATGATTTTAGTTGGGGTTCGGTCGAGGTAGATCCAAAAAAAACACAAATTAAAAAAAAAAATGTATTTTTTAAATGAAGGATTATCTGCCAACGTTTCGGCTTACATTGTAAGCCATCTTCAGGGCTATCGAAATACAATGTCATGAGAATACAGTAATATTTGAAATTAGTATAATAGAGAATTATAATATAATGTGATATCAAGAGTATGAATGTAGAAAGCTATGTAAGACAATTAAAAGTTTATGAAAACAATTTGAAAAAGAACCAATTTGAAAAAAACATGCAAACCAACAACTAATTGACAAGAAACAATTGAAATATCATTAAAGCAGTAATTTGCCACACCTACCTATCATGAAGATGAGAGAGGA
>KZ807818.1:95126-119475 GCA_000696205.2 Oncopeltus fasciatus
AAAAAAAAAATTAAAAATTCGATCATGAACTCTGCATGATATCTAAAAAGAGGTGTGAATGTATTTGTGTGTGTGCGGAGGGGGGTGGAGAAAATTCTTCAATAAACTTTTTTAAAAATTTTTTCACAAAGTTCTTAGGTTTAATAAAACAAATACCACTCAAACAATCTATTATTAAATTAAAAATAATGAAACATATAATACCTCATATTTTATATAAATAACATAATTGTTTCCAATATTATTAACAAAATAATTATTTCAACTGACCCAATGGGGAAAATAAAAATATGAGTTCCACTCAAAACTTGAGTGCATGTGTAATTAATTGTGTGTTTCCTCCTACTATTTGAATATATAAAACTAAATTAAGTATTAATGCTTCGTTCTGAACTTTAAGAGGCTTTAAGGGCTCAAGCCGCGCGAGGAGGAATGAGAGTAGGGGAAATCAATAGTAGATATTCGTAATATAACTTGTATTAATTATAAGGGAAAGAAAAATAATTTGATATATTCATTTGACTAAATATAAATATAATAATTTGTAATAAATTGTGTTAAAAAAACTGTTAAACTCAGATAAACTTTTAAGATAATAGTGGCACAAAATTGAATAACACTTACATTAGAAAGCTGCGCAGTTACTTAAAGAATGTTTAAAGTGACTCATCACCGAGGACATTTTAACAAAAAAACAACTCACCTGAAAAAAAAAAAAAAAATTTATTTATGGATGCAAAGAAAATTATTACATAAATAAGATATATTGAATTAATAAGGTCCGTCCTCTGTCTCAAAAAACAAAAAGTCAGCGGATCCCTGATCATAGTTAAACAATATTTTCACTTAAAATTTGAATTTCAGGTTAACCTCAATAATTATGCTTTGGTCTTCCTGAATAAATATAGTTTTAATTTTCAAGTTAACGGCCAAGATTTAAGATAAGAAAATGATTACGATTGCTAAACCCTCAAAACATTTATGGATTATTAATGATAATTAAATTTCAACAATTATTTTAAAGGTTGTCACTGGGTAGTGTATTCTCAAAATGAGTTTTATAGTAACATCTTCCTTAATATATGAATCAATATATTATTTCTGTGCTTAAGAAAATTTAAGTCCAGTTCTGGTCAGATTAACACCAACATTGAATGATGTAACTTTCTAAATGTAAGAAAATATTTTTAATCATTATTTAAATGTACTATATCAAGCAGTGTTTTTGGCAAATTAAGAATGAAATACATTTAAAGATTCAGCTTACTCGGTAGCAGATATTTTCTTTTATTCCGATTTAGAAGTTGCTAACAGTAACAGTAATTAAATACTAAAGCATATTTAATTTACAATTAAATGTACATTAAAATTTATATTTAAAAAAAAAGGATTAAAAAAACAAAACAAATGTCATTGACAAACCTTTTGTGCCCTCGGCAACTAAAAAAGAAAGTACGAGGATTGAAGGCTATGCTCTAAACACCCACTTGAATTGTACCGGCTTCTTACTAAATTATGAGAGATGAGACAAGATAGAGATAATGTATGATTTTTTTTTTTTTTTTTTAACGTAACCGCTACTCGTCAGCCATGGAGAGTTCTCAGTAAGACATCAATTTGTAGCAGATTACCTACCTTCACACACACTTTCAACAGATTTTCACTGATCCTACATCTAAGAAGCTGAAAATGTGGTACATGCATACACACAGGCGCACGGAAGAGGAGGGTTTAGATGTCTGGAGAAATCACTATCGCCCTGATGATGACTTACCTAGTTAAGTCGAAACGTCGGCAATAATAAAATAATTACCCAACAATTTTGGAGTATTTTATTTTTCTGATCCTAGCCATTACCCAGACCCTATTTTCTAAGGCATAATACTGAAGAACATGTTTTAAAAAATACGTAAACTGAGAAAAAATGTAATTAGGAACGTTAGGAGGGTCCAATTTAATAAAAAAAAAATACATAAATTAATTTAGGTAATTAGCCTATCTATTTGAAATTGTTAAATGAAATAATTTTTAGTTAAAATCAAATGAATATTAAAATATTGTTATCTTCATTTTTATAAATATAGTATTTGTTGTGGTATTTAATCCCATGTTAATTTCATACAATAAATGCAAGGGAATAGAATAAAAAAATCTTACTGTCTCTGCAGGGACTGGAACCCGGAGTTCAAGAGTACGGGAAATTTAATAAGTTATCAGGCTAGTACCGGTGGTGTAAATGGTAACATGCCAGCCCGGCAAGCAGGAGATCCGGGTTCGAGTACAGTATGCTTTTTTTTATTCTATTCCCTTGCATTTATGTACTGTAAGTACTGTATATACTTAATTTTTATTGACTTACGAATACAATTGTGGAAAATTATAGGTATATAATATAATTTATATTTAATAATATATATTAAAAAAAAAAAAAAAACATTTATTAAGAAAGAAACAAATGGTAAATCCAGGTTCAGGTTTCTTTCTGACTTACACTGATTGCTCTCTCCGGCTTAATGAAACACAGGAATCCGTTTACATCCTGCGAGAAGGACTTAACATCATCGTCAATTTGGCTTGAAGAAACGAACGAATAAAGAGAACACACACGCACACAAATTAGATATGAATTTTGCTATCTTTCACTTATGTTTACTTCAATTTGATGATGGAAGAAAAAGGAGATATTTAAGATGGTAACTGGGAGTCACTTATCTTTATAGTTAGATAACCCACTTTGATATCTGAACTTTATTCTACAAATATTTCAAGATTTGTTAATGGTTTAAGTGGGTTATTGAAGAAGGTTTAAAGGAAAACAAAATTCCAAAACCTAAATTTTATTGAAAATATAAAACATATTTTTAATTTTTTAAGAATGGAAGAAATGCTTGGTAGATCAGAGTTTAATTACATATTATACGAGTAAGTAAATGCTTATTTATTGTTTTTACTAGTTTTGTTGTTGTTCTGGAAATATTAAATTACTCTTCAATTAAATGTATGATAATAAAATTCTAGGAAGATTGGGTAATATAAATATTATAAAATACAATTTGACAGTTTTTACAGAACAACCTCATGCATAACCAAATAATCAGTAGTTATACTAGTTTTGACGCACCTCTACCCTCTCTAATGCAGTAACGTCCTTGCATGCAAGGCTAACATTTATGCACACTTCAAAAGGGGGGTTAATCAGGGGTTTGGTCTTCGAAGAAATTGAAGCTAATGTGTAAACTAAAAACGTTTTATTATCGCCAAAGTATCGGCCTAAATTTCAAGCCTTATTCAGAACAATAGGAGAGGCGCAGGGAGAAGGTGTTGTGTTCTATGATAAGTGACACTTAAATGCATTAAAATGGAGAGTTTTATTTATTTATTTTTTTGACCATAGATATTATTATTAGATGTTTATTTTGTTGGGGTTCGGTCAAGGTAGTAGTCTAACTTGAACGAACCCCAACGAAATAAACATCTAATGTTAAATGCATTACTATTCCAAATAAATGTTTTTCCCCCTATAGAAATTATCTAATCTAATTCGCAGCATAATAGTAACGATGCAGAGTTAGAGCCTACATGTACATGATCACAAACAGCTGCGCCTAAATATAATAAAACTATTTAATAAGAAGTGATTGATGAAAATACTGCCACATAATTCAAAAGCTATTTTTCATTTATAGGCAAGAACTATTTTTCTAATTTAAAAAAAAAATACTTTGAGAGTGGAGTCATGGGTCACCTCTCCTCATGTTATTGACAATGAAAGTCATTTATTTTTTAAAATTCATTGTGGTGATCAAATTACAAAATGTTTCAATGTAACAGAATGTAAAAAATAGATAAATGTTTATAAAAAAAAAAAAGAAATACAAGGTTCAATAATATCAACTTATGTAATTTATATATAAGCAAGATTTATTAAAAAGTATAAGTGAAAATCTAAAAATAACAAGTTAGATGAAAAAGAAGCATGGATATGCTGAAATAGTTTTCAGTAAGGAGCTTACTAAAGCCTAACTTTGTTTAGTAGGGTTAAGAAGCACTTGACACAATTATAGAAAATATTAGTGGAAAACCGGTGGTAAATGTTAGCGGGTGTAGGAGGATATATGTGAAGGGAAGGGTGATAAATCCGGGGTAAGAGGATGGTAGAGAATTGGGTGTGCAGGGAGTTGGAGTGGACGGGGCAGGTCCTTACGATATATGCCCCTCGGGAGGTGTAGCCCTCCTCACGCCTTCGTAATGGCTTTTTAATAAATAAACCAAAAAAAAGGGTGTAGTGGGGGGTGGTGTGTGGCGCCACCGGCTTGGCGGGAGCGCGCCCTCTCCACGTCTTCCAGAGAGCACTCCTCGGCTACCCACACAACAGGTCATTGCTGACTACAGTCTTGTCAAGACTGTATCCTGGGAAGATTGCACTTCAGGAAAAGTCGTACATCAATTACGGTACACACAAACCCCGCGTATACATAGATTGAAAAAGAAAGTGCCCTTGTATGTGAGTGGAGTGCTATCAAGACTTCTTCGTGGAAGGACGTTATATTTATAATACATAATAAAATACAATAAAAATTCTCAACAATTATTTAAAAGTACAATGAGACGAATGGCATTTGCTCAATTTATAGCGAGTCCTTATGGCGCGCGACAGAACAGATGTTTTGTAACAATAAAAAAGTTTTATCCGAGGGTATGGTCCAGTTCCATGTCAACTGACCGTAATAGAGAAGTGGTATTAGCCAGACTAAGAATAGGACACACAAGACTTACTCATGGCTATGTAATGTCAAAGGATAACCTAACCATTTGTGAGGTCTGTGGACAACTTCTTACCATCAAACATATTTTTAGGGAGTGCCTAAAATATAAAGAAACAAAGAAAAAATATAACTTAAATGGGAAGACGAAAAGACGAAATTCTATTGGATGACGATAAAGTCATCGACTCTGTGATGAACTTTCTAACATAGAGAGTTATTCTACGCTCAAAAGTAAAATACGACTAATGGAAGGTTATAAGAAATATTTTCAGATCTCAGACATGTGTTTGTGTGTGTGTGTATTAGAATTGCTATTTTAGCACATCATTATAAACTTCTTCATTTTATTGTTAAAAAATAACTAAGTATTTTGGTACTTAGAGACTCAGGTAAATTCCCGCTTCCAGATGTTTCACTCTGCTAAATAACTAATGATATATTGTAAATAAATTTATTTTAGTGAGCTGTTTTTCAACGTTATGAATTAGATTTCGATTGCTGTAGCCACATTCTATTTAATTTGATTAAACTTATGAATACCGTACCTATGAACTATACTAATGAGCTATGAATTATATATCTATGAACCATCACAAAGAAGAACAAATTACTACGTCCGACATAGAATAGACTAGTTTTGTTGCTCACTACCACGGTCTCCAGAAATATTTTTGTTTCATTTAAAACACAATTCCTATGGCAGTCTTAATTTTGAATTTATTAATCAAGAATCTCTAAGGAACACACGCATATTTATAATTCGATTAGTTGGTAGGATTTTTAAGAAAACATTAAAAACTGTTCAAACATTTTTATTTCCTGAGGCTAAACCGAATATCTAGAATCTTTGGGAACTCGTTAAGAGAAGTTAAGGAGGGAACTTCCTCTTCAGAAACAGGTTTATCTCGGCCTGACATGAGGCGTGGGCAAAGCAAGCACGTACCCAGAAGAAGGACAATCCCAAAGAGATACTCCTAACTCCATATCTGTTGACTGATCAGCTGGTGGATCTTAGAGTGCGTCAAAACGGCATATTCCTTTTGAGATGAACGTAAACAGGGAAAATAAGCGACCTACCTTCCAGGCAGAAGGGTTCCATGGGAAAACAAATCTCGCTACTGGGGCTGGCTCCAAACCGACCTCCAGTTTACAGGGTTTGGACCTCTCCGAAACCCAGAGACATCAGTATTTTTGACAAATTAATGCAATATTCATGTAAAATTGCATATATTTGCCCACGTTACGCAGAATAACGGATTGCCACAACACTAATAATAGATGGTTTTCATTAAAGGTTATAAGACTGCTCATCCCCTAATTCCTTTTTAACAACATATTTGTTAACAACTTCAAATCAATATGTATGAAAGGAAAATGAAAAAAGAATTTTATTTTTGCATTTGTTTTTACTTCTGCTTTAAGGATTTCTTGATTTTATATATGTCATATAATTTTTGTAATCACCCATGCGACGTTGATTTTGTTTTCTGCATAAATTAGATGAAATCGTAAATGATTGAAATGGGTTGTGGGGTAGATAGATTGAGGAGGGGAGGTTATATAGAAACCAAATAAAAAATCATGTGAAATTGTTCATGATCGAATGAATTATTTTATTTTTATTTTTTGTTATAAAACTCATGTAAAGAAAATGGTGCTTTTGCGATTTTATTATATATATATAACATTTGGCGAACAATTTACAGTTAGGTAAATAATCTAAAGGGTTATTATTATTTCTACCACCAATGAATATAGAACTCTCATACCTTATATTCCCCGTCTTCATTCTCCGGAGGAGATGGTGTACAGAAACCAATGAAGACGGAGAATATAAGGTATGAGAATTTACAGTTAGAATAGTAATTAAGAAAGTCAAACACTCTTTAAAAAAAAGGAATAAAGAAATAAAAACGTTCAAAATAAAACAACAACAAATACAGAAACAAACACACATTGAAAGAACACGGCAAACTCACACCGCGATGAATATCTAAGAAACAACAGAACCAAATAAAAGTATGGACTTTCAGAAATAATTTTAAGAAAGATGAAATATAATATAATAGTTTCTATTTCTTTCTTCGGAATTCTATTTTTCAGGATTTCAAAGTTTTATTTAACCTCCCCTTTTTAATTTAAATATATAATTGAGATAAACTCTACCAGATGTTAAAGTTAATAAACACTAAGAGTGTAATATTTTTGTGATTTAAAATAAAATCGTTAAATATTTATATGGTTGGAGGTTCATTGGCCGTCGAGTATTATGCTGGAGAAATTACTCGGGGTTTTCGGCCAAGGTCAGAAAAATAAAATACTCCAAAATTTTATTATTTCCGACTTTTCGACTGAACTTATAAGACTTTATCAGAGCAATGCAAGCAGCTTAGTTCTGGACTTTGAGATGTGACCATAAACCGCTCTTGGAGATCTCTCCAGATCGCCCTGATGATGACTTACAAGTTATGTCGAAACGTCGGAAATAATAAAAATAATTACCCAACAATATCGGAGTGTATTATTTATATGATCCTGGCCAAAACCCTGACTTATTTCTCCATAATTAAATATTTATCTTAATGCTATTAACTATATTTTTGTGTTAAATTAAAACTATAAATGATGATGGTAGTTTAAGTTTAACTATTATCTATTACAAATAATAGGTAATAGTTAAAACTACAATTATAACAGTAACATAATAATTTTAACAGGTGAACTAAATACTCATCAAACAATTTTACTCTTACAGCTTGTATTTATGATAAATTAAAGTGTAATTTTAAAATAAATACATGGGATAAAAAATTCTAAAGCAGCCTGATAAAATAATACTAATCCAGAGTAAAAAATGGCAGAGGAATCTAGGTTGGTAAGGAGCAGTATTATCATCTAATTCTGATTGGTCGAAGGCATGTCCTGGGAGTAGGAAGAGCTAATTGAAAAAAGGTTTCCCAGAAGGAGATAAGCCCGACAAGGACTCATATTGAAAAGGAGGTCGCTCCATGGCGCCAGCCTGCTACCGGTCTTCACCATATTTGCGGGAAGACAACTATCAGCGAGCCGGGGCACAGTATCTCCCAGCTGAGAACTACATACGTATACCTCTATAGGTTAGAGTGGGATTTGTATACGGGGGAACAGCAAGTACGTGTAACTCTTGAGAAATGACATTACAGTAGATTGACTTAACTGGGATAGTTGGCATCCACAGAACTGACATCGTTCTTACATTTCACGTAGAGCTCTGGAAAACACGCACCTCAGCGGGCACTGTGAATGTATCACAATTGACTGGTCTATAGGTAGCATACAAAGAACGTGCAATATGCGTGTTCTTCAATTGGCAGAGAATTCCCTCGTAGTAGAAGAAATGTCTTTGAAGTACTTCAGCTAGCTCCTACTTTAACTTTACTAGCTAGAGGCTAAATAAACAACAAAGATGGTTTTAACCACACTCACACATAAAGAACGGACGAATCTAGGCTGGTTAAGGGCACTATTGTTATCTACTTTGATTCATTGTAGACTTGTTCTCGGAGTAGAAAAAGCTTTTTTTATTTTTACTGAATTTTTTTTTTTTTTTTTTTCAGTTATGAAAACCAGTGGACCTGGCAGAGGTTCACCTTCCCCTCAGGTAAAAATATAATTGAGATAAAAATAAATTAATATGTAAATAACTATCATTATTCATAAATATGATTGATAAAATTAATGACTATGGTTAAGAATCTTATAAATGATGACTTCTTGATTGCACCTTATTACCTCTGCGTATATATCTCGAAGCACCCATGCCTAAATTTGTATCCTTCGTGTGAAATAGGCTTGTCTGAATTTTGGGGTAGAGAGAGAGAGAAAGAGAGAGAAAACCAGACAAAACAAATAGTGAGTATTAATGAACCAATTTGATGATAAACTACAACTCAAAATTGCGACCCTAATTCTTAACAACGACCTTCATTCCTCCGAATGATGTCAGGAATTTAGAAATCGGGGGAACTGTTGATTCAGATTGGGGGTTGAATGCATAGGGGTGTCATGATGCTTTGCATGTAGTGGCGATAGTGCTGTGAGGAACAGTCAACGTCCTATTTACATACGAACGCGGAGTATCATTGATACACTCATGTACGCCGTATCTGCTGGAAGGGGTTCGTTGCGCTGGACTCGATGTACCCTGGTCACTTAGCACCCTGGACTCTTGAATTTGCATTGCCCCTCAATTAGTCGTCTACAGAGGCAAGGCGTTTCGACTATAGCTGCTCATCTTTCCCTCTTAGTATGGGTCTTAGAAGGATTTCCTAAGTGCTTTTCTCAATAAGTTTGGATTTAAAATGTTTTAGTAATCCTCTATTGATAGGGCTTGAGCACCTGCTGGCAGCTCACATTCTGCATTGCTGCATACATAGGAATACAAAAAGCGTTCTTTAAGATAGCGGCTGTAATGTAAAGCCGTCTGATTTTCCCTTCGTCCGCTAAATACTTCTCGCCCGTCGTATTTCTTGTAGTGCATCATTATACTCAAAACTAATTTCAGTCCACATTTATCTCGTGCTTGAGGACCCCAGGTCGGAACATTGAGCGAACGTTCCAAGGTTGCTATTTGAATATCTATCTCTTCAGGGCCTTTGCCCTAGTATCAGCCGTTTTTTTCTTCTCTTATAGGTTTCTACACATTAAAAGTTTTGCAGAGCCGCGCGTTAATTATGCGCAATGTAAGTATTTTGGACGGCATAGCCCAAAGCGTTTATTACAACTCTATGTTGTAAGTAAATCCCACTTCCACTTTCCATATTTTACTTTTTATACCGTCTTTGTATTTTACATTTGAGTTAAATAGAAATTATTGCATGTAAAACTCTATTCCTAATATTTGAATTTCACTAAGAATTCCATACTACATAAAACTTTCTTACTCATACAAATAAATAATAGATATATTTTATTTGTACATATGTGACGAGTTTCATTGAAGCAATCTGTGTGCGTGTAAATAATGGCACTGGCTATCTAATAGAAATGAAGTTTATTGAGAATCAAATATTTTCGAACAAATCCTTAATTCTAAGCCAATATTTCGAGAATAAATTTTCTCTTTTTCAGGGCTAAACTAAAAATTTAATTTTTACACTTAATCAATTAATATCTACACATCAATGTATAAACAATATGTTGTTTATACAAATTGTTTACACATATATATACATATTATACATTGATATGTACACACACAAAATAGTGAAAGCTATGAAAAACTAACCAAAATAAAAATAGTCTAAGAAAATCGGACGCGCACTTCTTCGCAGGTACCCAAATTACCTTGTAATCTATAGTATGTTACTATTCCTTCACATATTCATGTTGGTTTAATACGAAGGATACTTTTTATGCGAGCATTATGAGAAAGATATGAGATATGTTCACGTAGGCTTCGTCGGTCGTCAGATGTATTTACCATTTCATCTTCCGGGTTGGACCGAGTCAAATTGTTCTTTTTTGCCGAGCTTTCGCACATCATGTGATGGCTTCTTCAGGGCTGAAAAGAGAATTTTTCAGCCCTGAAGAAGCCATCACATGATGTGCGAAAGCTCGGCAAAAAAGAACAATTTGACTCGGTCCAACCCGGAAGATGAAATGGTAAAGATATGAGATAGTTTTAAGTCATATTCAGAAATCAAAAAGTCCGTAACACAGTAGATGGGAAAAAAAATGCAAAGGTTAAATGGTATTTTCCATTGGACCTGCTAGAGAAGTGCCCCTCTGAATGGAGAACAATCTCACAATTCACTACTACTTCACGCTGCTTAGACGGAGAAGAATGGCCCCCGCTGTATGGAGTAGGAGTTAAATCAACAACAATGAACGCACAACGTAATTATGATCACGCAATTCAAAGAGAGCTCCACTCTAACTTGCTCACCAATAAGGGTGGATAAGAAGGCGGGGCCGACAACCCATTCCGTCACTTCAGTACACTTTGGAATGATATTCCATAACAGACAAGGGAAGATTTTATATATTTCTATATCATAACTTTCGTGTATTTCAGACAAAGAAAAAATTAAGTTTGTATTTTAAAATATTTGCATTAGCGTGAAGAGACTTCAGGGTATAAATAAGAGGAAATACACAGGGTACTACCTGCAGTTTTGCAACACAGATTTATTTGCTCAATATCCATTTAATACGCTTCTCTATTCATCGAAAATATGAAACGTACCAAATTTTATCCGAGAGTGACGTACAATGGCTGTCACAAGCCCTCAGAACTGGAAAAAAACATTTTCCTTTCAGCTAAATTCTCATATGCGGGAACAGTGAAAAGCCGCGGGAGCAAGGCCGTAAAGGAGGGGAGGGTGCTCGAGGAGTTTTGGGACGGTGTGCTGGAACGTTGTCATGATGGAGGCAAAAATATCTAAAAGGTTATTTCCACCACCAATGAAAAGAACTATCATACCTTCTATTATCTGTCTGAAGCCAACAGAAGATGGTTTGCAGAAAGCAATGAAGACGGATAATAGGAGGTATGAGAGACAAAAAGTCCATATTCTTCACTTGATCGTAGGTTTTTTACGGACCCTCGCTTCTCTGTGACTGTATTCTGTTTATACTAACCGAGAAGCACTACGACTTAGCGATAAGTCTTTCAGCAATATTGCTTTTCCTTTACGGTCAGATCGAGATTTTTTGACAGTATATGGTGTATTCCCAACTCAAACCTGTTTTGAGCCTTGGTCAGCACACCACAAAAGTACAGCACACCTGCACCTAGTCACATGATTGGACATTCTATCAGACTATGCAGCATGTTGCGTTACATTTAAATGGTCTCTCAGAATGAAAGATGTGTAAGGTCTCCTCTGTCTGTTGATATGTAACTCGCAGGTCTTTACCATGCGTTTTCCTAAAAACAAAACCGTTTTCCAACATGTTATCAAAGTTCGCGGCCTTCCTCTTCTCGCAGCGTCCTTTACCACTTTCCCTGTACCATTTGAATAGCCTTACAATGTGGGCAATCAATACTCCCACGATATAAACCACAATCAAAATTATAATTGAAACCTGCCCTTACTTCAATACTTGATCAGATGCGAAAGTATAAAGGTTAATATGTCATTTCGAATGAACTCCTTAAGAGCCCAGAGATTTAATGATGAAGCCACTATGCGGGCAGTAACTTCTTGCCTCCTGGGTCTTTCTCATATCCAGACTGTAAGACTTTCGTAGCCCTTCTAACATGAAGGTGAAATTGAAAATGAAATTGGTTACTACAGAACAATTGGGGGAATTCAATGACTCAAACTCACGCAAACGAATACATAATGTAAGCCTACATAAAATGCACACACCTGAGGTAGATAGGGTAGAGATGTAGAGATTTTAATAGAAAGTTGCACATTAATCCCTTGATGAAAATTCGGAAAGATTCCATGTTCTTCGGTCAGGGGATTGGGGCACACACCAGAGCTTTTCCTTTTCTTATGAGTAGCGAATTCCAAATTCAGCAGAAATAACACTCCATGAAATCTTTTAAGTTGAAAGAATCACAATAAAAATTACCACCTGCAGAAATAGTTTTGGCAGCTATCAATTTTGAGAATATGTGCGTTTGCTATGTTAAAATGACGTTTTTTTTTAGCCCAAAAGCTAATTTACAATAAAGAGTTAGTAGGTGGTACTACGGTTATTTTTTTCCTCTAGTGAATGAGAATAGGTGAACGAATCTGCCAACGAACGACTGAAAATGTCACTGTCAGGATGACTTTAATAAAATGAAAAACTTACAAAATGAAAAATTGTAGTATGCACTTGGTAAATCTGGAATATAATTACAGTCAGTGTAATATCTAAGGAAAGAAATAGAGAAAACAAATATGTGGGAAGAGAGAGACGTGTGATTGAAGTTTGTGGCAGGGGGAAGGAATCCCGCGGGCGGATCCAGGGTTGTGGCGGGAGAGGTGGGCCCAGAGCCAAACCAGAGTTAGAGACCCTTGAGACATTAAGGTGTCTGAGGGCACAGACACATCCCGCTGGATTTAGAACTCGTCTCGGGGTGACATCAGTCAGCGTCTACCTGCGCCTTCCGACTCCCACTTGCATTTCCATAACTCTCCATCACTCGCGCAAAACGACAACTCGCTAACTACTAACAAACCCTCACCATATCCACTAAATGTTGGAACATTTTAGAAATGATAAGACCAGTCTCATTACACACCAGGCTAACTGAAGTGCTCAGAAGAGGACATTTTGTCTGCAAAATGTAATTACGAGCTTTTTTGCCATAGTTGTTATGTGGTTAACTTTTTTATAACACATTTCAAGAGCACTAATAAAATAAAAAATATTAAAAAATAATTCTGCACCTTGAGGAGTGACCATAAACCACTCTCGGAGATCTCTCCATACATCATTGTTACCCTGATGATGACAGAATTTAAATCAAAACTTTGTCATTAATAAAATAATTACCCGAAATTTTTGGGGTATTCTTCTAATCCTGGTCAAAACCCTGACTGATCTCTCCAGCATTAGGAAATAAACGGAAAAAAAAAATAGTAATCATTACTCCACAAAAAAAGTGGTAAAAATATGTAACTGATCAAAAAATATATCAAAAAACAAGTTATTATTGAAGACTAAAGAGAATTTTAAGCTGGCAAGATCAGCAATCATTCCACCTTCTCTACTATTACGAGTTTTTAACTTTATAAGTTTTATGATTGTATTATTCTAAATATATGAATAATAATTAATATATTTATAAACCTATGAGTGTTCCGAGAATAGGTACATAAGCACGTAATTCTATAATCATATTATGTTCCACTTATATGGTCTCAACTCTTATATGGTCTACTTATTTGGTCTCGAAATAAAAGTAGGAAAATGTAGAAAATAAAATGCGGTATATTTTGAGTAATATTCATAATAATGCTATAATTAACATATTTATAAAAATATGTTATAAAAATAACATGTTTGCAGCACATCTGGGTCGATAGGAAGAAACAGAAAGAGCCAACATTTTATTATTTTAACGTATTTGTGTAAAGTTCTAGATGAGAGGTGCTTCTGATGTGAGGTTGATGTTATCTATTTCAGTCGATGTAGTCCATTTAAAACTCATTACTTTTACAGGCGGGAAGATCAAGCACATAAGACAGCACAGAACAATTACGATGAAAACAGGTTAAACCTTTTTTAAAGGTGGACTTTTTTTATTTGATTTTCTGAATTTTTGTGAATTAAACGTATAATATAAAATTTAAGGGTGGAATACAATTTTGTATATTTACGCTTATTTTTGGAGAAATACTTTAACACTCATTATTTTAAATATCTGGCGGTGTAATTCCTCACTTACAGAGGTCCAATTACAGTTGGGTGTCTGTCCAATGGGTATAAAATAAGTATTATAAATGATAATAATAATTTGGCTGTCATTTGAATAGTGCGGGATATAGAGAAGTGGCATCAATATATTTGTAACTATGATAAATTGTTAGTATGCATAATGTATAGGAAAGATAAGCTATATAATCTGAGCTTATTGAGTTTTTATATCAGAATTTTCAAGATAACACCAACTTGATAGTTATTATACATGAGTGCACTTCCAGTTTGGTTGTTGTAATTTAGAAGTTAGAAAGGACTAGATATATTTGTAGTTTTAAGACCAAGGAAGGGAATGGCGAGGGGGGGTGGGGTACTCTGTATGATATGTATGAGGCTAATTGAGCATGTTTTGAAGTGTGTGGATGTTGTACGGAGGGAAGTGGTAGAGGTGTGAGGTCCAGTTGGCCGGGCACCAGACTGTCCGCCCCCTCACAGGTAAACGGGCATTAGCCCCCCACCATTGTCATGGTAATAGGTCCCTCCCCCACCCCTACCTGTGACTAGAGGGGAGGGAATGAAGGTGAGAGAGAGAGAGAGTGAGTGAGAGGGAGTGTGAAAATAAATGAGAGATGGTCCCCCTCTCGTTTGAGATCTTGCTCGATTTTTCTATAGCTCTCTCTCTCTCTCTCTCCTTTTTCTCCAGACACCCTTCACACTCGGCTGGAGCTAATTCACCCCGACAGGATCATCCCGCCGCCACCTTGGCCCCTCTCCAGCCCACCTCCACGTCTCTCCTCCTGCCACAGAAATAATTTAAGTGATAACTGTCAGCCTTAACAGCCGAGAGAGAGAGAGGGAGGGAAAAAAAAAACAAGAGCGATTTATGTTCGGAACGTTGAACATCAGAAATGGCCTTCCACACACATTATTCATATAACTAACCAAGCATGAATAGCATTATTAGAATAGCAATATTCAGTATACCACAAGAATAAAAACTTTCAAATTACAATACAGTAAAGCGATTGTTAATTTTGAGAGAAGAAACAAAAAAAGGAGGGAGCAAGTAAAGAGATTTTCCAAGCACTTAATTGACAAATCAACTTGAATAATATGTTTAACTTAAAGGATGGAAGAGACGATGTGAAAGGGATTGAGGTTTACTATAATTGGTTCTGGGATGGTCGGGGGATGAAGATTTGAAATATATTGCATAGTAAGGAGTTTATAGTAAAATCAATGTAAGAGAATTGCATTTTATGCACATAACTCCTATAAACGAGTCCATTAAATAAATTACAAACATAATTAGTTAACATTAGTGAAACATTAATTCTCAAAACTTTTAAAGTGTGTGTATTTAAATAAAATCTTATCTTTGAAATACTACCCCCACCTTTATAGAATGATATTATCAGGGATTTCATCTGGCAGTTTACACTAAGAAACTGAAACTTTTCTTAAAGCTGAACTAAAAGGAGAGTTTTAAAAGAAAATATTTGCTTTACAAACCGATATAGACAAATTAGGGGCAAGTTAAAACGATGAGGCTGGTTGGTTCACGAAGCCTGGCCGTAATATGTAAATTACATCTGCCAAAATAATGTAACACACCATATTAAACGGCAGATAGTCTCCTATGATTAATGCGTCAGTCTGAACAATTAAAATCCACGTTTTCTTCCTCTTCCCATTTAAAAGCAATCTGAATAATTTCAAGAAAATTTGAAAACTGTCGAATATGAGAACGTTGGCAGACACACACAATTTTAGTGCAAGTAGTAAGATAGGAGAAGGAAAAAAAAACTTTAAAATTCCCCAAAAGATAATGCCTGATAACTGACTCAACAGGTTCTGTTGATAATACTTATGAGTGCGGGAACGTCGAGAGCATTAAGAACTTAAGTAATAGGCTTGAGCAGTAATATTAAGGACAGTAAATCGGGAGGAAATAGAATAGTTATGCGGGATGCCATATACATGATTTGAATAGCAAGCCCAAAAGTCAATATGCTATTCGAAAGTATAATTTTTTCCTATAAATTATAAAGAAGTTGAAAAATAAAGAAGGTAAAAGTCTCAAGAATGCCCCACAACAAAGTCTCTAAGACTGGAGGAGCTGCCATAAATAGAATTCATACATAAATTTAAATATAATTAACTACAAAAAAAAATCTTACATGGCATAATAACATAATCATAACTTAAAAAAAATAACACTTCTGTTAGGGAGAACAAAAAAACAAACATGAAATACAGTCTTTTGTCATAATAGTCTGGTGCATGGCGTACTATTAGTGCCTTATGAACGCACAAAATGTCTTAAGAAGTAATGTGAAAAAAAATTTGAGTAGAGATTAATTTTAATTACTCAAGAGGCTGAGGCATTATTAAGTGTACGTATCATACATGAGGAGTTCAATGGCTTACACTGCAATCATATTCAATATATCCTGTTTTATTTGCTTCTTCAATAGTACTTGTTGTAAATTAGCAGGATGATTGTTTTTGATGACCCAAGTATGCAAGGTTATAGGAAATAGCAACGGAGTAGTATATAAGTGTTTGATAGATCTGTAAAAGTAGTGGCGGAAAGAAATTTTCAGGATAGGTTAGATTAAATGTTGAGTGCTACTAGAAGGGAACAGAAAGAAGAAAGAACGCACCAACCCCTGTGGACAATACATTAGGAATATCTGCATCGACAAACATTCTCAAGAACAAGTCACTGATATGAACTAAACAGTAGATAAAGTCCTCGTATAGAGAAGAACGACAAGCTGCTAGCTCTCTACATCAAGGGGAGTGGTACCTGGGAGGTGCAGGAAGGGTTGCGGGGGCGAGCGAAGAGCCCACGCCATGGAGCAGACAATAGGTCATTTCAATATCCGCCAAGCAATGTCGCAAATACGGCTAACAATCCGCCAGCAGGAGTCCATGTAAACATTCTCCAGAGCATTCAAGACAACACCATACTGGACAGATACCGGGACTTGGGCCAAGCCAGAAACAGATGGTGAAGGACTTAGCTTAGTTTAGTGGATAAGAGACTCGCTGATTCACCTCTCTCTAATAAAAAAAAAAAATGCTAAATTTGCTCTTTGGAATATTATTTTCTCACTTTCGAAAACCATCAATATTATCAGTCAATAAAGCTGAAAACAAAGCAGAATTATCTGATTCTTGTCTTCTTGATTACTATATATCGCAGCCGCGAGTGTTTTATATTATATATATATATATATATATATATATATATATATTTATATATAAATATGGTNATATATATAAATATTTTATACTTTGTTAAGATGGTCATTTTCTTCTTATTCTACAAATGATTAACAGTTTCCATTTAATTTCAAAGAAAGCCCACAAGTGGAGAAATCTTAAGAGATATAATAAATATACTCAACTACAGTATATCCCCATTTCTTTAACCGCAGTCGATGGGGTATAGACATTTAGTTTATACTCTATTTTTTTCTTCATTTTAGCAGATTTCCAGTACAGGAAAAAGTTATTCACGTTGGTTGCTCTATGCGTCGTTTGAATAATTCCAAATGATCTTACACAAGAGAAACTAAAAATAGGGTCCGTTCAAAATTAAAAACACCCGCGCTAAACAACCGCTTTATATTTGTCTGTGGGGATATTAGCGACCCCAATCTTCGAAATTAAAAAAACTAAAATTCTATATTAATGCTTATTTACGGAAAGGTTGGTGGAGTTTGTTAATGACCAATATTTGTTGAGAGGCTTATTTGTATTTTACACTTTATTTTCCTATGTAACTTATAAAATTCGCTTTTTGTTCTTATTCTTTCAATCTAAGTTGATCTGTTTAGTTTACGCAGCACATTTATGAACTATTTTTTTCGGAAAATAAAATATATGAATAATATCCTTGCTTCAATACCATATAATCCGTTTCCAAGGGTTTTTTTTTTTTTTTTGTATTATTTAAGAATAAATTGAAACAGGAATTTTGAAATTAGTAAGGGTAGACAAGTAAGATATAAGTCTGAGGAGTGTAGACATTCCCGGTGAAGTCATGGAAGGGGTGATGCCGCACAGGAGGCCTCGAGCACAAGCCGCACACGGAAGCCGACGTGTAGAGCTCGCAGGGGACTGACACAAGCCGCTCTCCGATAGTACTCCGCCAGATTAGCATAAACATGGAGGAGAGAGAACCAGTCCACTAATCAGACAGGAGGCTCATTACTCGCCGCCTTCCCATTCACACATGACTGGGGGGATTGGCCATTCAACGGCTCTTTTCTACCATGGCCTTCAATACAGAGAATCTTCCCTCATACTATGCAAGTCAACGCACACTAAATTATACCGAATTGAATTTGATTGACCTGCCTAATATTTAAGAAAAATCATATTAACACAATAACCATACTTACAAAAGGAGAGTTTGTTGACCGTAGATATTATTCTAAGATGATTTTAGTTGGGGTTCGGTCAAGGTAGATCCAAAAAACACAAATTTAAAAAATGTAGTTTTTAATAAAGGATTATCTGCCAAATGATTATCGGCTCCAAATTTTGGATCTACCTTGACCGAACCCCAACTAAAATCATCTTAGAATAACCACACTTACTTTCAAGCTTGTCATAATTTGTACACATTTGCATATGTGCTTTTAAAGATAATTTAACAATGAAAGTTATTTTACATTTTTTATTGTGTATCAAAGCAATAAACGAATAAATTTAAAGTAAAATTTAAATGCATAAAATAAATTATGTTTGTATATATTTATTCTAAAATTGAATTTGGTTTCAATATTTGTTAATAAGGCCTACCCAACACTCGAAATAACATTTCTATCTTACTATCTCCCCCTTACGAACTTGTTCAAGCATGAAACTTAAATACGGAATTGGGCTTCATTTTTCCAGTAAGTGTGTGTCTGTTATCTGCCAAGGAGAAGTGCAGCTGGGAGGAAAACCAACTAAAGCAAAATAAAAGTGCAGAGGAAAGCAAAGATAACAGATAAATAGAGCTGCGGCGAAAGATAACAGCAGATGAGACTGAAGAAAAGCGCCTCTAAATGACTGACTGAGCGATAAAGGCGGAAAAGATGGGGTGACATCTTATCAGAAATAGAACTGCAGGGATTGCTGCGAGTACGTCTGAAGGTGTGGAGGACGTAGGCAAGAAGAGGACCCGCCGTGGAAGAGGTCTGCCAGGAACAGGGAGACGGCGGGCTGTCGCCTCCCTGCCGTGACCGATCACTCCAGGACCACTTCCCACGTACTCCTCACAAAGCGCTTTGTGTCCGGAGCAATCACCCCGCCGGAATACCACTGTTTACTGAAGAGTACGCCTTCTTCTCGTCTGCAGACACATCTCCATCGACAAGAGCTTTCTAGCAGAAACGCGCCGACATGAGAGCCAAGACCTCAGGGTAACAGAGGTATCCTCAACTTCCTCGTGCCCTAAGTGAATTCCATTCGTGCATATGCGTGTTTTGTGACGTTATGTACAATAGCTTACCCCTAAAACACACAATAGCATATGGTAGATATTTCGAATGAAAATGCTTTCAATATTTTTATCTACTTAGTACGGAAAATAATAGTAACAGAAATTGTTATGCACATACACACAAATGCATGACACTCGGCAAGCAGTATTAAAATGTGAATAGAAAATCAAACCAATAGGACTGGTGTTTTCTGAAATGTCGAGTTGAAGTAAAAAACGTTTTTTTTCCAAGGAATAAAACAGCACAGATTCGCTAATTGATATAATAAGTGCTATTGGTGTTACATAAGGGAATTGAAGAGTTAGTAGAACCCGAGTTCGTTATTGGGCGATTGAGGTTTATCTGAAAGGACAGGTGCAATTACAACACGTTTTTGCAATGTAGCGTGCGTAATATTCAGTTTAAAACAATGAAGCATAGCACAGATTAGTTGTCAACAAAAAAATAAATATTTTATGATGTAGAAATTTCAAAATGTAAATATTCGACAACTACTGAGGAATTCGCATAGTTTCAGAAATTCAAGCTTAATTTACATTTTTTTTTGTTACCAAGTTGTAACTGAATGTATTGTATAATTAAAGTAGCAAATAAAATCAAAATAATGAGAGTAATTCGAGGTGTAAAATATGATGAATACAAGAATGAATAAATGCCACAGAAAAAAATTGTTTTCGAAATTAACTTCTTTTATTCATACACTATTTCTTACTAAACAAGAAAATTTCTATAAAATTAAAGACAAAAGAAGACAAAAACATTATAAATTGAGCACTCTCATTTTATAATTGTTAAAAAAAAGTCGGGTACTTGTATATGTTATTTCCATAAGTAATGACAACAAAAAAGGTATAATACATAATGAATACAAGATATAATTGTCTAAAGTTTTGCTCTATAACATCTTTACGAAAACCCTTATTAAGGTAGATATTTACAAGGCACCATTACGTCGCCTGAGTACTTGACTCCACCCCACTCTTCCATTTCGGTCAGTTACAGCCAGGTTTTGCGTCCTTTCGTTTTCCGTTCATTGCTCCCTCCTCTCAGTTAATAATCGTCATATGCTCTTACTTACGTCCATCTTATTGAAACATGGGAAATCTGCTTAGTTTACGCTGCTCTGGCATGACGGATTTTTTTATTCAGATTAAGTAAGTTTTTTATAAGTATATTTTTCAAAAATTGAATTACGACTTTAAAATGAATATGGAAAAAAAAATTCATTTTTTATTCATTAAAAATTTTTTTTTAAATAATAAAGGCAGAAAAATAAAATATAGAAAAATGTTTAGTATTAATACTATGTACAAAATACGTTAATATAATACATAGTCCTAATAGTCCGTACAGAATACGTTAAAAAAATAAAACATAGTTCAGGAGCATTTATATGTATATAAGTTTTAGTCTCACCATGATTGACTAAGAAACTTGTATTAAGAACTATTATGTAACTCACAGGAACGAAAAGCAATATTAGCTTGTTATCTTATCTTATATTTTGGCGCATGAGACAAAATATAAAATACAACAAAAGTCATTATTAGTTCTAATTGACTGGAGCCATAACAAAGGAAATGGATAAGATCGAAAACTCCTGGATGTGAAATGTTTTTACGATTACATTATTAAGTATATGTGTATACTGCATGTGTGAGCGCGTATGATAAATGACTAATACTGTATGTTCAAAAGGAGAGTTTGTTGACCGTAGGTATTATTCTAAGATGATTTAAGTTGGGGTTCGGTCGAGGTAGATGCAAAAAAAAAACCAAAAATTTAAAAAATGTATTTTTTAATAAACGATTATCTGCCAACGTTTCGGCTTGCAATGTAAGCCGAAACGTTGGCAGATAATCCTTCATTAAAAAAATACATTTTTTTAAATTTTTGTTTTTTTGGATCTACCTCGACCGAACCCCATCTAAAATCATCTTAGAATGACTAATACTTTTCCATTAACCAAATATACAATAAAACATAATTAAACAATTTTCTTCTTTCTAATTCATTCTTCTACATAGGAATTACATTTTTTGGGGGATACTTGAACATGTCAGTTTTTTTTTTTTTTTTGCAATGAATACACTTTTAGCTCCTGTGATTTACTAGTTACTGAATGCTGATTTTCGTGAGAAAGAGCATCCCACTGTTATTCGGCGACGACGTAATGCAAAGTCCTTTTATTTTCCTGTAAGAGATTGTTGAAGAATTCCTTATAATAATATTCTTTCATGTCTTCAGATCAGGACTCTTTCCAATCTCTGTCAGGGTCACCATGAAGTACAAGTCATCTGCGACATGAAATAGTCTCCGGACTTAATATCCGCATCAAGGAAAGAGCTAAGCAGTCCAAGACAATTCTCCTATTTGAAAACGATTCAGCAGCCAACAAAGATTTCCACTTTACCAGTACTGCGAATGAGGCTGCACTGTCAATATGAAGGTAATTATACGAGAAACGAAGCCCACTCAACAGGAAATCCAATAGCCGAACGCCTTCAGACTGGAAATTATTCTCGGACTGAACGAGTTCCACTATGATGGAGGCATAGGAATCACTTGAGTATTCAAGTACATATTTGTAAGACTAGAGTTGAAGGACAGTTCCCTGGGAACAATTAGAAAGCTGTAAGGCATAGTACCTATACAGTGCAGGGCACTCATTATCTCAGCAGTACATACATTATTGTTATCATATTGAACGAAGCATACTCCACGAGGAAAAAACAAACTCATTTTTATCATCAGATTTGCAATGTCGATAAAAAATTACTTTTCCATGATTGTGCGGAGACATGTCAATCGAGAGGTTAAGTTAAGCAAAATTTACAAAGTTATGAATACCAATTGATTTGACAAAGCATCTCTTAATTATTCTATATTCTAGCTTGAAAGTTGTAATAGTAAGCAAGGTACTTAAGCTTTGAAAGAGGGTCATTAATAAATAAGCTTAGCTTGCATTAGAAGTAAAATAGAATTAAGCAAGTCAGGGAAATAAAATCATCTTTAGAGCGGGCCTGCGCACAAGATATGCAGATATAAAAAGTTTGCCTAAGTAGGCACTTTGATCTTCTCAAGCTTTGGTAAATAGCGGTGATAAGTGGATGCAAAGTAAAAGAGGGCAGTTTTATCTTGCCCTTATCTATGCAGGTCTCGCATAGGAGACTCGCGCCCAGGCGAGCGAAAGTGATATGCAATCTTCTGCATCGTCTCCACGAAGGCAACAACTGCAAGCTTATTAGCTGTTGTGTATCGTTGCACACACTCGCTCCAAGTCCAGCTTAGCTAATTATCTGACTCGTTTTAATAATTGCAGCCACTGCCCGGATATGGCTAATTATAAGAAAGTTGAAGTGAAGAATGTGCCTCAGCATAACTTCCAAAGATAATAAGTTTAAGACAGGAAAATTATCAGTTAATTGCAGAGGATAATGTACTTGCTCTAAGATGATAAAACAAAAATTCTAAAAAAAAAAAAAAAAAAAAAATACTCCTACACCTACACGCAACTGAATATTTTTTAGAACACGCATTTACAAGGTATTCATATTAATTTATTTCAAGAATAATAATATTAAATAACTTCAATATAATTATAGGAAAAAAACAACAACTTACATTTATCTTAAATTAGTGATAAAGGGCTAACTATTCTATTTGTAGACGTGTGTGTGTGTGTGAGCATATAAAATAAGAAGCTTTTGGGTGTGCTTGAATTGTACGTTTTTAATGGTAACTAATACATGACAAAAAATAGTAAATTACCAAAAAGTGTAAAAGATTATATCATCACACAGAACATTGATTTGATACTTCCATATTTGTACAGAACTAGTCTCGCATATGAGGCCTACATTAAAACAGTAACTTCTGTTAACCGCAGCTCGTGACCTAATCACACGATGATTTGCAGTAGGCACATGTCATTGTAAATGCATTAGTATAATAAAACTATATGCGTGTGTGTGTGTACATGTATGTGCAAGCACATGTGTGTTAATTAAAATGCTTCATATATGACAAATTGTTATTTATCTTAAATGTTTATATGTATTTGAAATAATTTTTAATATAAATTTCTCCTGCGAACATAATTAACCAAGTATAGTTATTAACTAAATATAGTCCACATTTTATACTCTTCTTAATAGAAAACAGGTAAGGAATGTATGACCATCTCCTTTTCCTTTCACAGGAAAGTAATGATCTTGAAGAGATGATGACCTCAGTTAGGTTAATTGGTCATGCCATTGATAAAACTATCAAGAAATTAACATTAACTTCTTGACTGACACCAACTGACAGAAAATCTACTTCAGACATGATCAACAACAGAAATTGCCAATTTCCTATAATTGAAACGATGAAAAAAATGTTACAAATCTTCAGACAATAAGGAACAATCGAATTAGTTTTACATGGATAAAAGGTCATTCAGGAATACCTGAGAATGAATTAGCTGACAAGACGGCGAAATCTGCTTCCAAAGATCCTTCCTTGACTGTGTATTACAAACTCATTTCAAAACAATATCTAATATATATACCACACAAAGAAGCATTAATACAATGGCAGACAAGATGGGACAAAACACATAAGTCAAGACACTTATATACATTTATACCAGACATACAGACGTATTACAACAAACGGAACACGTGGACAGACTTCTACCTGACACAAGCCATTACAGGACAAGGTACAGTCAACAGTTACTTCTACAGATTC
>KZ807818.1:120198-136379 GCA_000696205.2 Oncopeltus fasciatus
TATATATATTAAAATAAATAAATAAAACAAAAAACAAACAATAGGCTTATCATGATAGCGAAAAACACTTGTTAAGGAATATATTTAAGAATTCATGACGGGCGAAAAAAAAATTATTATTACAATTATTATCCTCTTTAAAGAAGCTTTTATAAATAGACAAGCTAACTCTTACTTATATTTATCTCTATATCTCTAGATACTTATATCTGCAGAGATTATATATTAGTTTCTAAAACGTAGGAAACTTATAGATCGTGTGTAGGAGCAGAAGCGCGGTATAGAGAGGGAGCACGGAACTTATAATTCCCCCCCACAGTGAAGAAGAACTGCGAGAGAAACATACTTGGATATGATACCCCCTAAGGAGACGTATTTGAAATGAAGATAGCACGGGGACTACACGTTAACGCAGGTGAGATAGGGGATATCTGGTAGGTGTCGCTACAAAAAGAGGAATCTCTCTGGTGCCGCCGCTAGTCCCTCACAATCCTTTGTCCTCTCCAGGAGAAAGGAAGGAATTCTTCATTCTCCACAAAAGGGAGGCAAAAACTGGCATATCCAGTCAACCTTAACGCCATAACAAGTTTTACAGGGGGGGAAAATTGATTTAATAATAATAAATACTAATAGGCTTAATTATTAATATAGGCATCATTTTTCTTTGGCAAATTTATCAAAATAAGGTTAAAGGATTTTTAAGATAATGACTGAATGTTAGAACAAATTAACCTACTTCTAAAATATTGTGCTCCCTTTTATTCATCAAGGAACCGTTCATCCATGTAGATAAAAATATAACTTAGATAACACTGAACAACAAAGTTTTTGTTTTTGTTGAAATTTCGGGGTTGAAATTAGCTGATTTTAATGTATTTCCACGTGTTAAAACCGAAAATGACCATACAAATTATATATTAGCTCTTGTTTTCAAGATATAGTATCATTCTATTATATATATATTGAGTTTTCAACAAATGAAATATTTCATCACCAACAGTTGGTACACATGTTTGTTTACATAACACCCCTCTCATCAGCTGTTCATAAGTAGTAAACATAACCTTTGCGAGTTTGTCAATTGTACGCACGTGGTTGCTATTGAAATTATCGTGTGAAGTTGATTTTTAAATTAATTTAAGTGCTGATCTGAAATGCCTCGAAAGTGTGTGAATTCTGTCGATAGCTTTTGCTATATATGTGGTGAAATAACATTTAAGGCTCAGAAACGTAAAATGTCACCTATCATTAAGACTGCCTATGAACATTATTTTGGTGTAAAAGTTGGGGACCAAGATAAATCATGGGCTCCTCATATATGTTGTAATTCTTGTTCCGTCATATTGCGAGAGTGGCTGAAAAATAACAAGCGGGCAATGGCTTTTGCAGTACCTATGGTTTGGCGTGAGCCTACCAATCATACAGACGACTGTTATTTCTGCTTAACTCCTCCCATTAAGCAAGGTTTATCTATGAAGAAAAGAGGAACGGTGAAATACCCTAATCTCCCATCTGCTCTTCGGCCTGTACCACACTCAGACAATTTGCCAGTCCCTTCTCCACCCCAAAACTATGAAATTTTAGAGGAAAGTGATGAAGTCTGTTTACAAGAAGCAACCCATCCTTCTACATCCTATGACCCTGATTTTGATGTAAGCGATAGGTCTAGTGATCCGCACAGAATTAGTCAAGCAGAGTTGAGTGACCTTATAAGAGATCTTGGCTTGTCTAAGGAAAAGGCTGAGCTGTTAGGGTCAAGACTACAACAGTGGAATCTTCTAAAACATGATGTGAAAATATCTCAGTACAGACAGCTCAGTACAGGATGCTCCAGAAGTGTTTTATAAAAGACAAGCTAAACGACAGCGATCTTACAATACATCGGATTGACTTAATTGAAATTTGGTGGTACAAACCTCTTTTATTTGTCAAAACACTAAGAATAATGTTTTTTTTAATCAATTTTGTACTTAAAATATTCTAAAAGAAACATAACAATATTGTTTTTTGTACTTTCACTTTTCACGTATAGTATAACTACTCTTTAAGATTAAGTGCTGTATATCTCAAAAACCAGAGCTAATAAAAATTATTCAATGTTATTTTCGTTTTTATCACCCCAAAATTAGTAGAATAGACTAATTTAGTGTTGGAAACATTCAAAAAATATTTTTTTGTTGCACAGTGTAATTGCTAAAAATACAAAGGGTGTGCCTAAATATGATAAATTTTATGATAATTTTAAATGAGATTCTATAATTGCACTTTTCTTGCCAGAATTATTTTGGTAATTTTCTTTAGAAGTATAAAAATACTATTTATACACAAATTAATATTAAATAAAACGACGATGCACCAAAGTAAATAGAATAAAATCTTTGAATTATTCTTTACTGTAGTAAATTTTTTAAAATAATTTAGAAATTAACAATATCTTTTTTATAAGTTATATTAATGAAACATGATTTATACTTATAAACTATTTATTAAGTGGCAAAATCTACTTGTCAAAACGTTTGAATGTACAAGGCACATAAACTTGTATACATATGTATGGGGTATATGCATGTACTATAAACCTAAGTTTAATATTATACATTTTTTGTATTTTGTAAATATAATGTATTTTATATTTTGTGTAACGTGTTAAAAAAATTGAGTTTTTCGATTTTTTCAACTCAAATTGAGTCAGAATGACAGTTTTTAGAAAGTGTTTATATATTATTAAATTCACACAGAACTACAAAATGGAATAGAGTTATAATAAATGATAAATTTTAATGACAAAAATAGACATGGAGCTAAGAAAATAAATATTATACTTCACTATAACAAATAGCGGAAACTTATGACAATGAACTGGGCACTTATACGAGATGTAAATAGAACAGGAGAGAACGGTTCTTATTTAATCAGTACATACTCTTCCTCTGTTTTAGAAAATAGTCAATTTTCTTACAATATATTCCCACAAAGCATAAGAAAATATATTTAAAAAAAAATGTCCATCTGTTTTATTTAGTTTTTCTTTAATAAATAAAAAAATCTAGGTCTGCATAATAACAAATATACTTGATGTTAAAAAAGAAGGGAAGGAATTACTGAGGTATTCTTTTCTTCTGACGTAGTTGTGCATAATATCTTTTTTCCCTGCTCATCGACCAATACATCGGCATCTAACCTAAAGAATCAGCTATGATGAGAAGTTGTACAGATCAACAATACACAGACTTCTTTTTGGGATGAGCAACGATTCTCAATGGTAAATGAGTTGCACCGGATAAATGTTCCTGCTAGACTCCATATTCAACAGTCATCAGCTTTCATAAACTGAATTTGAATTTTTATTTATAAGGATCAGTCCGAAAATGGGACGACAAACAATCGCGAACGATGGTATAATATTGATCTTTTCAACTGGATTTAGAGGAATCCTTCCCAAAAGTTGAAGTTAACATTCTCGTAAGTTAAAAATGCTTCGTGTATTTATGAACAAACATTAAAACTTCTAATTTTCATGAGGGTATCAACATTTTGAGAAAATAAAGAAATAATTTATAATATTGAAATCATGATGATAATTATGGTAAAGTAATCCCCCCAGTAGACCTGGGTTCGATTCGTGGCTGAGGTAGTAAGTTTTTTTTTCTAGCTCCCTGTACGATTCAAATTAATAATTTATAATATGTTTCTAATTTAAGTCAGGCATTTAGTTCGTTTATGGGAGGTTTTCGCCGAACTACAAGAATTTAATTGTTTAACTGGTGGTCCAAAATTTCTCAAGTAACAATTATATTGCTTGGATAAGAAGGATTTCCTGTGTAAGAATATTAATGTTAAATTCCTCTCATTGGCATACATCGATGAAGTCCATTAACCAACTGGGTTATGATGAAGCCCACTTCCATACATGGACCAGAAATATAAAATGTATGGAACATTTATTTATTTCATAAATAAAAGGGACATATTATACTTAACTTTTGTCTTAATTGTAGATCTATAAAGAATTTTCGATTCAAAAGGCTCTACTGGCTAAAAGAGAAACAGAATCCACGGACTCGGAAGAATTTATGTCAAAATTCTATCGTAATTTGACGCGAAAGGCGGTCATTTGACTTATTCCTTTTATCAGATAGGGCAATATTTGGCCTGTTGACTGGGTTTGGAGGTGATGCTGCGAGGCGCTGTCCAGCAACAGATTCAAAATCCTCGGAAGGACAATCGTAACAACGCGTAGCAGTCACTTTCTTCACCCCAAGAAGTCAACATAGTGACCAATGAGTGCGTATTACATCACAACTCAACTTGTATCACATCTGAACTGTCTTGTTTTTATACTTATAAAAGAGTACATGAAGGAAAATAAGAAATTTTTAAATTATTCTAGAGTACTGTATATCTACGCTTTAATGATACCTTTTTCAGAAAGATTTCTTGATATCGTTCCGAGCCTCATGCGTTGATGAACTTCTATTGGAACATTGAAGTACAAATTGATCCAAATCAAAATCATGGATTTAAGATGAACCCGTTCATAAACTTGAATGGAGAGAACGCTGGAATCCAGAATAACTGGAAGCTGTCAATGGGTGAAAAGTTAAAAGATCAATCAAGGTTAGGCATTGTAAGAAGTCTATTTGTACCGAGGGGAGATGAGAACCTTCTTATGGTGTTAGTTGTAGGGCTGGAATAGGTACCAGACCCGCTCGCCGCTAACAAGCCCTCCCCAGCCATATCTGGCCCAGCCATCTCCCTGCCAGATCAGATCCTTCGAGGTGTCGCCTCCCCACCCGCCTAACAACCAGGCATTCCTCCGCAGCCCCGGCTCTCTCCGGCAAAACGACCAAGAGGAGGAGCCGTTCTTCAGCCGGTCGCTCTCCGACAGCAAAACGACCACAGCCGCTCGCCGCAAATCGTGCTCGGGAATCACACCCCCCTTGTCCAGAGCCCGTGTTATTACCAAGTGAAATGAGAGATGCCATAGCGGGCAGGCGCCTCTAGAAAAAAGTACAGTGTATGTCAGAATAAATCGGTTAAAGTGAGGGGAGGGGGGTGGGAGGAGGAGAGGAGAGAAAGAACAATGCCAGACAATTCCAAGAACCATGATTTATCCCATACCTCTTATTTTATTGGTCAGTGACATGAGCAAAGCATAAATACATGTAACAAAATCCAAAAACTTCAATTGATTCGCAAAAAAATGGATAGCTCATTCTCTCTACTCTACTGATATAAATTAAAAACAAAAACAATAGTTAATTTTTTTAACAAATAACAAATTTTTAACAAATTTTAACAATAGCAATAAATTGCTTATTACACACATACACACAGAAAAAAAAATAGCCTATTCAAAATAATGCACATAATCTGTTAGTTCTCTACAGTCTAACAAAAATGATTTGAAGAAGAACCAAATTTTGTAGTTAAGTGCTACTTCCTGAATGAGTTTGTAAAGAACGCCGCCTCTGCCAAGGGGAGAGGATTTAGAAAAGAAGCAAAATTTAAATTGCTCAGTAAAATTCAAAGGTAAGGCTACACTGGGATGTGTGTATGCGAGGAAGAGAACCCTAGAACTACTATCTGCAGGGAGTGGTGAGGGATTCCGGGCTAACGACGCAGATACAGAGACTCCATACTGGCACAAACTGTATATCGATAATTAAAATCTGGTAATATCAATCTTTTGTAAATATATGTATATATAATTGATAATTTCAAAACTATTAGTAAAAAAAATTAAAGATAATATGCACTAATTAATATTAGTATTAGTCATTAACTCTTTCAGAGTTCATATTGAAGTAGTCTCATGAAAGGTTTTTATTTATTTATTTATTTTTATTAATTTTTGATATTTTCTCGGATTCTACATGATGGCTAAGGCCATACGTAATTCTGCATGTAGCCTTTAAATGGAAAACGAAAGGCTAAGTTCGTAAATCGACAATAATTGTGCAATAGGAGGATGGTGAATACCCTGAAGTGCGGATAAAAATAGCTTTTTCGTTGTAGACAACATAATATTTAGCTAAGAGTAATGGAAACATAGGTTATTTAATTAATAAAAGAAATATTCAAGGAACTCACAACGAAATTGAACAATTAGGACTGGGCAGTTAACCAGAACCTTAAATTTAAAGGCAACAATCTAAAAGCCACAATCAGTATGATAGTGAAGTTTGACATGCAGCTTTTAATAAACGAGGGGGGTGGGGGGAGGCAGAGTGCATTATTGAGGCAAATCTAGAGGAGGATTGGGCATTAAGTCAGCATAATAAGCATAAGTAATATCAATTTTTGTCACAGCGGGCTTAATATTCAGCGTAGTGCAATGGAACTCGACAAAGATTTTTTCCCTTGAATTTAAGAGCTTTACAAAGAAATATAAGCATTATGGTATAAGATCAGAAAATTTTAGTTGTAAGTTTTAAAGCCGAAATAGTTGTTTTTCTAAGTGAAATTTGACACGTCGCATTTAAGAGTCTTATGATAGTGATATACATTTCTTGAAACTAAAAAAACATACTCTTCCTCTGTTTTAGAAAATAGTCAATTTTCTTACAATATATTCCCACAAAGCATAAGAAAATATATTTAAAAAAAAATGTCCATCTGTTTTATTTAGTTTTTCTTTAATAAATAAAAANATATATATAATTTTAGATGTATATATTTAGTGAAATTAACGAATCTTTATTTCCTTCAGTATTAAAAATTTCAGTATTTAAAAAAAATACTTCTTTTAAATTTTGAATTTAAAAATTTATTAAGCCGGTACTTCCGCGCCGTTTTTATTTATTTACTTTTTTACTTGATTGATATTGGGAAGACCTGTCGGTAAAACTGGATCATTGCACAAACTGGATAATATCTGTCTCATTTTCTGACTTTAACCTGTAGATCTACACCATACGTTTTATTGGATACGGATTATGAAGCAAACATTCGCAGAGGAGAACCCCCCCCCCCCCCCCAAAGAAGTTTAGGAGGACATAAAGAAAAAAGAACGGTGATCACGTTTTCCACCCACTCATTCACAGATAAACCCATCTGTTATACTGGTGTCATCGGATGTGAATCCCGCTCTGGGGAAATAAGGTTGCTTATACCCATAGGCTATAGAGTATACCTATGGCGGCTTCCTCTGGGGATACCCATCCCTCATGAACCTAAGCAGTTGAAAGAGAGATTTGATGTTATGGATTTAAAAAAGAATACCTATAGTTGTATAATTATTATGATTTTAAGTGATAAATAACTACCAGGATCATTGAGCCAAACTTGGGACAAGGATAGCTTTGTGCTATTTAACTGTGAATAAATGGATACTCTCTAAGTGTATTGTCAAATGACAATTCGAATACAAAATACGTTTTTATTTTTTAAGCAGAATCTAATCTCCAAAATAAATAATTTTAGAAAAGTAGCCTACTGTCTCACTAGAAGGTGGATAACAAATGTCATAAATTTGCATATAAAAAATTTCGCGTATAGGAAACGAAAGGGAGAATCAAAATTTTCAAAATTGAGGGAAAAGAGCTACCTATGGTAACACTGTTGGTAATATCAGAGACAAAATCAAAATTTCCCTAATTTGTAATAGCTTACAAATAGAGAGCTTATTTGAAAAATATTTTCAGATTTTTTTTATATTATTATCAAAATTGAATGAAACATATTGAAGGAGTGCTAATAGTTCGAAGATAGTGTAATAGGTTTGCGAGCCGATGAAAACAATGTCAACACATAACAGGGAGAAGAAATGTAGACGAGATAAGAGCAGAAGGGTCAGGGGCGCCAACAATCACAGAAGGCATTGCACACAATCGCTGACAGCCGGGGTATGCAGACCAGAATCAGGACGAATGGTCTATGTCCTGATATAGCGAGTATTCCTACATATCTCACTCTGAATAAGAGTAAATGTGAGACTCTCGTCAAATATGAAACCTTGACGAATGAGGCGAGTTATTTTCAGCGGACATTCTGGCAGAGGTAAACAGAAAGAAAGCAAATCTTGTGGGAACCTCTCATTACTGGTGTATATGTTCCTTAAGAAAACTGCCAATACAGGACACAGTGTGCCATATTCCAAATAAAAGCAGGGCTTCAGGAGTAGATCTTGGCGAAGCACCTCAGCATAGGGCACACCAAGGCACTCCACTTTCCCTAACAACAACTAAACAAACTTATTCTTATTCACCTTATTACTTTCACAAGCTCTCTAAATATCTACATATGTCTCTACTATAAATGTAACTCACTGGCATCATTTCTCATCAGTATTAATGAGTATCTCAATTCAAAGAAGAAAAACTTTTTAAAACAAGCTCATTTTAAAATTAGAACCCCTTTCTTATCCCTCATCTAAAAACATAAGTTTCTTTTGACCTCAATGCACACATGAAGTGTAACCTCTAAGTACAAAATAAAAAAAAAGAAATGTCTATTTTCTTTAGATCTTAATATCCAACAAGTATTATTCTTTATAAGTATTTTTTAATATTTTCTAGAAAAATTCACTATTTAAAGAAAAGAAAAAATAAACGTTATATTTGTAAATTAATATTTTTAATGCTACTTATATTTTACAAAAGTAAAACAATTTTAGGAATAAAGTGGAATAGGATAAAATGAGAAATAAATAAATAAATATATATATAGAGAGAGAGTGNATTTCATATCTTTATTCGCGAACGACGAATTAAATAAAGAATTGTACATCTAGGAATGACCTCTTTGGAATTTAAAAACTATAATATGTCTTTTTCTGTCGAGTAAAGAGAGAAAATAAAGGCAGAGATATTTTGGTGAAAATTTTGATCGATAGGACCGGCCTTGCACACTTAATCGTATTAATGACGTGTGTACACGATAAAATTTGCAAAATTGAAAATGTGAACAATTAATAATTTTCTATTATATTTCTTTAATGATCAGAATGCCTACTTAACAATCAATAAGAGAAACAACTTATTACTATAGATAGAAGAAACTTAATAATAAGTTTATTGAAGTTATAGTATGAAAAACAAAAAAGGAATTCATCAAGGAAACTAACAGCCAATAGATACACAGGAATTTTGTATTTCTTTCTTCACGTCGATAAAATTCATTATGTTTAAATAAATAATTGTGATTAAATTGATAATTTAACAACAATAAAAATATATTTTGTATTATTTAACGGTAATGATAATTAACAAGGTATAAAATGGTATCAAGAAACAATATGGTGATCGAATCCTCTCTCGAAGCACAAAGCTAATATTGACGTATGGCTCAGAAAGCTGGACCACAACAAAGGCATGTGAAGAAGAAATACGACACACAGAGAGAGAGAGAGAGAGAGAGAGAGAGAGAGAGAGGAGAGGGAGAGGAAGAGGGAGAGGGAGAGGAAGAGAGAGAGGGAGAGGAAGAGAGGGGGAGAGAGAGAGAGAGAGAGAGAGAAAGAGAGAGGGAGAGAGAGAGAGAGGAAGGGAGAGGGGAGATATAAATTAAAAGGGATACATGGTATTATCTATCAGGAGAAGCCATTACAAATGTTACGGGCACTCTTATTTAAGCACGACATACCGAATGTAAGGTGGGATTAGAATAATGGAGATGTAATTTCTCACTAATTAACAACATTGTCATGCAGACAACTGTTGGACAGGAAACGATGGTTTTCCTCCGTAGCACTTCAATTTAGGATTCCCAAATAAAATAGATCGAGCTCAGTTTTCAGTGAATCTATAATTCATCGAGTCATAGAAAAAGAGTTTAGATTAGTTTAGAAGAGTAAGACAAAAGCTTCGCCTAACAAAACTTCCAATATAGCATTGTATTTGTTAATACAATTATCACAAAAGCTTAGGGATTTGAATTTTGAAAATTGACAAATCACTTGAGTTTTGTTTTTTATGGCAAGAATTAATTATTTAAAAAGGAACATCATCTATATCAAATTAAAACAGTACTCACATCGAAACTGCCAAAGTAACATCTACTCACCTGAAACAGAAAAAATGAATCATTACTAAAGAGAAGCAGACTTATAGAAAACAACAAATTATTACACATTAGTAAATTTTCTCATACATTTAAAAATAAAATTTAATGCATTTTTCGATTATATCATTCGTTATAAATATTATAGAAAATATATTCAACAAATAAAACAAAAATAATAAATTGATAAACTAGTTTAAGCTGACGAAGTACTTTAAATATAAATAAATAAATTGTGTGAGATGTCGGATGGTGTTTACTTCTTTTAATTGTAGTTTTCAAAAGGTTTGGAGCAGATGGACAGAAAGCTTACACATTAACTGTAAACATTTGAATGATAAATTAGAGTTAAGTACGTACTTCCTGAAGGAACAGCGACAGGTCGTTATCGAAATTAGTCAGACGCTTAAGAGTGAAGAACACTTAACAGAAATAATACATCATTTAAGATACGTATGAAAGTCAACAAACACTGCTGATGTCAGCGGAGAGATACACTCGAGGAACGCATGCAACATTTAAGCTGAATAACGAGCCAACAGTTACAGTTACGTATATGCAATAGCGGAGATTGCATGTAATTTACTATCTTTACGTGAATGAATCTTTGAAGACCTATCGCGGACGTTATATCCGGGATTGGATCGGCACCTTTCTTCATGATTAGAGCTCGGCAAGATGAAAAGGAAGGGAATACATACATGTGTGTGTGTGTATATATTTACTTAAACTGCATTTAACAATCAAGTAAATGGTGAGCGATCACTAGAAATCCTGCCAAGTATTCAAGAGAGCTATCTGCAGAAAATTGTTTATTACATACTTATACAGAAAAATCATTAACCACTCTGGCACGACTTGCTTCTTCTTTCCCTATACTTAAAAGGGTGGATTCAATTAAATTTACATTTACTTTAAAACCGATATATAAGTAAACTGTTAACTGTAAACATGGGATTTTCCCCGGCTGGAGGATATAAGAACTTATTTATATGCTAAGGGTTTCATTTGAAAGATTTATAATAATAATTCTAATGAGACATATTTCTCTAATTATAAATTAACCTCATTATAATGAGTTCAGAACCATTTCTAAAATGAAACTAAAACTTTAACTAGGCTCAAATGTGTGTCAAGCACAAGTGGGACGTTGTGTTTATTAAGGTATTTATTCAAGTCACACCTCATGTTCCATGAGGTAGACAACATTACTTAAAACGCCAGTGTTAGTTAAAGTATTTAGGTAAAAATAAAAATAATGCAAGAAAATATGATTTTTTTTTAAGTTTAAATTTCACGACACAATCACCAATACAGCATATGGCACACAATATACTCAATTGCAGATAACAGAACCAGGAAAACTAGAGAGAGAAAATACTGGGAAAATGACAACAGACTGAATTCATGGACTAATTTATAAACATACATATTTTTAGGGATTGTATTTCACCTCAGTTAAAAATCTTGGCAATTGGAAGATGAGACATTTTAACATTTCTTTCTTAAATAAAAGGATATAATTACGAGGAAATCTCTCCATTTTAATCTCCATCTTATTAAATTTTTTGAGGAAAGGACGGAGGGTTCCTGTGTGAATGCAACAAACGAAAGAAGTAACCATACAGGTAAAAATGTCAGGCTACTTTAAATGAACGCCAAGAAATGGATAATGGTTTCAGAACATCGTCGTTCCTACCAATATCTAAAATCTTTACATGCAATTGAAAAGCACTTTCTCGCTTTTCACAATATTTAAAAAAAAAATTATTTTCTTCCTCCCCCTGAAAAATTACCTATAATTCACTTCAAAAGAAAATAAAAATTGCTAAGAGATGCTTTAAAATATCACACTTATATGATATGGAGGCGAATTCGGGAGGAATATCATCTATGCTCTTTCAGCCCAATTTTTGAATTGTAAAAATTTATAAATATAATAAAGCACTTAAAAAAACATGGAAGATTTAGAGCTTCCCACATGAACTGGTAAAATACAGTTTCTACACATAGTCCAAATACTACACGATGCATGGCTTACCATTGACATCATAATTAAAATAAACGCTTGACTGCAGTAAAACACGAGTATCCAAAAAAGGTAAATTCCAACACCCTTTCCTATTACGCGTTGTGTGCCTGTGTAAATGTGTGTGTATGTGTGTGTGTGTGTGTGTACGTAAATGTACGATATTTAGAAGTTAACTCCCCTTCCCAGCGACCCTAATTCGCAAGTAAGTACAATAGTATATTATTCCTACATAGTTAGTTCTTCTTACATGGTTAACTTGCCCATTAAATCCTGACACTTCCAAAATTTGTCCTGCCAGTCGAACAATAACATTAAAACATCTAGAATCAGGCCAGGCATTAACACTTTTGAGTTATCAACAATCAACTATAACAGTCAAGTTTGTTGTCTTATTTTAAGTGTTTCCTTTCCTCGAGTGTGTGTTTTATCTTAGATAACGAATAAGATAAATAATGTACTTGAAAACAAAGGGAAACGAGACTGCAAGCAAAAAAAAGAAAAAAATGCAGTACGTTTGTATTAATAATTTCAAAACACATTCCTTGGTAAAGATCACTCATAGATCAGAATCTTGTGCTTGGACCCATCCTTTTTATCCTTTATACTGCAGACATCCCTACTCATCCTAATACTATTTAGCCCTCTTTGCAGATGACAAAGCGATCCTCTCCTCCCACTCTGATTCCAAAACCGCTTCTAACATTTTACAAAACCACCTTGATGTTATTCAGCAGTGGTGCAGCAAATGGAGAATTAAAATAAATGAGTCCAAATGCGTACAAGTAAATTTTCAACTAAGAAAAGATTCTCCTGACAATGTTACATACAATGACATCCCTATACCTCTCTCTGATTCAGTCAGTTACCTTGGGTTCCACCTTGACTCACGACTCAACTAGAATGAACATACTAAAATCAAACGACAAGAACTCAACAGACGCCACGGACTCTTATACAGCCTTATAAATAGTCGTTCACACCTTACATTACAAAATAAACTGACCACCTACAAGACCATAATACGACCAATCTGGACCTACGGTGCAGAACTGTGGCGTGCCGCTAAGCCTTCCAATATCCAACGAATACAATCCTTTCAGTCCAAAATTCTCAGAATAATTGCTAACGCTCCATATTATGTGTCCAACTCTACCCTTCATCACGACTTTAATACTACTTTTGTCAAAGACCTTATCTCCACCTGATTCAAGCTCTTTCATAGTAAACTCCAATTTCATCCCAATCCATTTGCCCAATCCCTGTCGTCGGACTCCAATCCTCCCCGGCAATTAAAAGGAAGATGGCCTCGCAACCTCCTGGGCCTTAATGCCTAAACTTATTGGAAGTGGAGTCGATGGGCCCCTTCTCCCTGCACAGTGATGACCATTTATTTGTCTTATTGTTGATTTTATTTTATTATTTTTTTTTTTTATGTAATTCGAAATTAGCTTACACATTTTAATTTATTAAGTTTATTTATCATTTTTTCGCAAAATTTCTGGATGCAAAAGATGTTGAAGTTTTAAGGATAAATAGCATCTGCAAATTTTTCGTCCCGTCATACAAAAATTTGTGGCATATGCTAACTTTAATTACTTCATTCCTCTAAAAGAAAGTAGAAGAGTGATAGAATAATGGTAAATCTGCTAAAAGAAAAAAAAATGTATCTCTTTTTATATAAAGGCTTACATAAACTAATGTAAAATAAACGTATATAAAAATGTGCTGTAATTATTGTAACTGAACTTATTATGACTTAAAATTAATATATTATTTCATAAAATGATAGAAATATAACTTATTAATGGTTTAAAAATATCTACATATGAAGACAGAAAGTTACCAAACCTATATCTCTGCGTTTCTACATAAAAATGTTTTTATATACGATTTATGTTTAAATTGTTTGTCTGATATTTTGTCGCTAAAATAAATTTTCCTTTAAAAAGAAAAAAAAAAGTTTATATTTTGAAAAGNATCACATTATATTATAATTCTCTATTATACTAATTTCAAATAGGGACAGGACGTCCTCTCTCATCTTCATGATTGCCCTGAAGATGTCTTACAATGTAAGCCGAAACGTTGGCAGATAATCCTTTATTAAAAAATACATTTTTTTAAATTTGTATTTTTTGGATCAACCTCGACCGAACCCCAACTAAAATCATCTTAGAATAATATCTACGGTCAACAAACTCTCATTTTAAATATTAGTACTGATCATCTCAGTAGTTTGGAACATAGATAAATGATTGGTATCCATATGATTTCAGGGAATGCTCAAGAAAGCCTATGATTGAGGGTGTTCCTATGAAAAGATTTAGAACGAACTCTTCAATTGCGCATTCCCCTAGGTTTTACAAGAAAGGAAGCAATCATAAATCATATACAATTAATATAATTTACTTCTAATCCTACAACTTTTAAACACACACAAAATATAGACACACAAAATAAACTAACTATAATGAATGAATGCTTCATATACAACACAGTTTTATGATATTTTATCACGATGCAGAAGACGAACATATTTAATTATCTGAACGGATGTTAGATCGCTATAATACAACTAATAAAAAAGTCTGCTGATATTTTTAGAGACATTAGCGGATTTGGAGAGGGGTTATCTGAAAGTGAGTAAAACAAAAGAAAAAAAAGTTTTTAGAAATTTTAGAAGAATCTATACCAAATTCAGTATATTATCTTTGAATCTTGAAAGAAATATTAATTAGAGAAATTTGTTTAGGATAAATTTACAAAAATAGTTATTTAATGTTTAAAATGTACATATATATACATATAAAGAAATATGAGATTTGCATACATAAAAACAAAATTTAGTTTTTGTGATATTAAGTAATATTTAAAGTCATATAAAATAATGCAGAAAATTAAACAAACTGTAAGTAATTACTAAAACAAATAAAACGTATTTCGCATTATTTATATTTTTTTTTCTTTTGAATAACTCGTCAAAACAAATTTTCGAAGCCGTGGGACATAATTTTGCTTGATTTTCCATGCAGATGAATTCATTAGTTTATCTTTGATGGAAATAAAACAGAAATAGTTTAAGAGGAACAATAGTAGTTTCCTATAAACTTAATAATCATAGTCAAAGCAGATTAGCAAGAGTAATTAATTAGGCAGAAATCGGTCGAGGGGACCAAAATTTAAAATAATAATATCTTCGTTGTTATAAGTGCCACGAAAAAATGGTATAAAGAAAATAGGAGTTAATTAATTTTAAAATATTATATTGAAAAATATGTTTTTGAAAAAAAAAAAAATACGTTAGGAAATATATTTAAGAAAAACACAAAACGTTCAAAACGGGCCCTCTAAAATTTAGAAATCAAATGTAAAAGTATGTAGAGACTTTTCATTGTAAGCCTTTGAAGAAATTAATTTCTAGTTGTAATCGGAAGAAAGAAGGTGGAGAAGTGGGGAGAGGGGGGAATATTAAAATCCTAATTCCTATTAGTTAACTGATTTGGGATAAAGTTTATTGAACATGATAGGTGTCAAATGTAGTGCTAGCTAAGCAAAAGGAATTACTGAACGGTTAAGCGACTCCCCCACAATCTGCCTTCCAGTCGTCGCACATTACATATTCATCCTCCTCTCCGGCGGGTTGCAGATTAGATTTGCTCGTTTACTGCCATCTTTACTGGAAAAAAAAGAAGAGGAAAATCCACTTTGTTTACACAGCTTCTGGACAGGTTTGCTTCACGTAGGGTATTTACTTCAAAGTAGACAAGATAATACCTAAGACGAATGTCTGCTTACCCTCTGAAATGAGCTATTGGTACAAGAGATACATGATGACTGGTATCATGAGTCTCATTCAACCGGGAAATACTCTTCAGTAAGGACTTGATTTCATAACTTCGCCGTAAATGGTGGGGCTTTAGATATTTTATAAAATTTTCCATAATCTTCAAACTTTGAGGTGTCACATCCGGTATGCACTAAGACTAGTTTTCATTTCAATTAAAATTCAATTAATATCTTAGAAACTCCATTATTTTTCTTCGTTCTGCACACTTATTACTTTTTTAAATTAAGAAATAAAACAATGATATCGGATATAATTTATTTTTGACAATTATTTGGTAACATGCCACGTTACCATATATATATA
>KZ807818.1:145045-191276 GCA_000696205.2 Oncopeltus fasciatus
TATATATATATATATAGGTAGAAAAGGTGGCATTTTGAATCTTATTTCTCAAAGTAATTACAAGAGCTACCACTGCAATAAAGTTGAACTTGACAAATAATGACATCCTACATATGACAGCTAAGAAACAATAACAACAGATTATAAAACAAGTAATTTCACAATTTTAATATACACTAGTGAAGACAAAATTAGATTCAAAATATTTACAGTTCTGGAATAACTTAGATTCATGTTCAATAAAAGAATAAATAGAGAAATCTGAAGAGCCTATTGTAATTATCTACAAACCTACTTAAAAGGAAAGCAGAAAAGGAGTTATTAGCACAGAGAAGTGTTTCAGTTTGTTCTAGCTTTTTATTAAAGAAACAAATTATAATTAAAAGGTAGTAACCTACACTGACTTTAAAAAACAAAAAAATTATTTCTATTAAAAAAAACAAACAAAAAAAAACATTTGTTTGTATGTCAAACAAAAATTAGAGACATTAATATGTCACTATTCTTAAAAGAACTTTAAAATGTGAGTTACTTGGAACGTTTTAATTATTTTTACTCATTAATTAGGTAATACTAAACAAACAAAAGGAAAAAAAATAAGACTGTTGGCTCATGAAAACTGTCAATATTTCATGTCATTAAGTTAACAAAAAAATATATATATTAGGCATGTAAGCCATTTATTTATTTATTATATTACTAAATACAAAGATAAACTACTCTGCTAAACGACTGAAACAGCAAACTGAAACGAGTGAAATGTCAGCAATCAAACTGAAGATAAGGAAGACAAGATGATACGACATTAAGCCTAAAATCTTGCAATGTCACCCATGGCAATATTGTCAAATAATAAAAAAAAACTTACCTAATTTTCCGTGGGTTAATATCAATCCTAAGCCAAAGAGTAACCGAGATTTATCACCCCAATCGGGATTCACTAAGTAAGGTTCTGCCATTTTGTTGCATTACTACTCCCTCTCCCTCTCAGTACCTGAGTAGAGCAGTGTTGATTATTTTCAGTATTTCTTTGAAATTATCAAGGCATGCATATTTTGACATAATGGTACAGTTATCTCAAAAAAATAACAGCTATAAGTTTGAAAAAGTTTAAACGTTTTAGGAAAGTATATTAAAAGTTATACTTATCTAATTAATGTAATTTATTTACATTTTTATGCCTCATTGAATACAATTTTAAAGTGGTGGAATTTAATTTATTATATATAAATTTTTGAATATTTAAAAGTATAACAGTTAGCCAAGACAAAAAAGTAGCCGATGTTTAACCAAACATTTTTTAGCTACTCCCCCCCTCCTCCTTGTTTTCCTAGATCATTTTTTATTTAGTTTAGGTTTGTCTTTAGCACAGATTAACTAAAGTTTAATGTAAAACTGAAATCATTCAATATTAAGAATTATTATTTCAGAGAGAACTGGAAGTTATTATGTTTTTTTTTTAAATAATAATAACGGAACAAGTGGTAACTAATTCCGTTTTTGATTCGCCATATATATAAGTCAGCAAACTACAAAAAGTAATTTCAAGTTTGTACAATAAAAAGTTAAGGAGCTGCGTAAACTAAGCGAATTCCTCAGCATCGTAGTTGATGAATATTTGTATTTGTACTAAGATGATTTTAGTTGGGGTTCGGTCGAGGTAGATCCAAAAAAACACAAATTAAAAAAATGTATTTTTCTAATGAAGGATTATCTGCCAACGTTTCGGCTTACATTGTAAGCCATCTTCAGGGCTATCATGAAGATGAGAGAGGACGTCCTGTCCTCTAAGTTCACATTTCCACATGGAAATTCCATTGTTTTCATAAACTTTTAATTGTCTTACACAGTTTTCTACTTTCATACTCTTGATATCACATTATACTATAATTCTCTATTATACTAATTTCAAATATTACTGTATTCTCATGACATTGTATTTCTACAGCCCTGAAGATGGCTTACAATGTAAGCCGAAACGTTGGCAGATAAGCCTTCATTAAAAAAATACATTTTTTTAATTTGTGTTTTTTTGGATCTACCTCGACCGAACCCCAACTAAAATCATCTTAGAATAATATCTACGGTCAACAAAACTCTCTTTTTGATTTGTATTTGTACTTTTCATATCACGCAATCATTCACTTCTAGTCCTTTGGTATTAGCTCAACTCAGTTTTTTTTTATTTTAAGTGAGCATTGTGAATTTTATTAAAATAAATAACTGATTGTAACTTCTAGGCCACTAAATTAAAAATTTAAGGCTCAAAAACTCCCACTTCTGATTTTCATTTCGCTGTAATGTTTCACTCTCAAAATATTTCTTTACATCAATAAAAGGACCTGAAATGAATTTCATTTTTATTAATTAAATATAACACCAGCTGTAGTGAAAAAACTTTTTTTACTTCTTGTAAAGAGGGAGGGGAGGTTTAGACTGAGGCAAAAATTTTAAATTTTCCCTGTTATTCACCCTAAATATATATATGAAAGAAAAAATACAGAACATTGTAGGTGTATAGTGTAATTTTATTATATTTTTCATAAAAACGCCTGCTAAGAGCGTAAATTCAAAGATTTTTAGAGAAAATGAGGTTCAGCTTATTTGCATGAATGCCTTAGACTTGTTTAAAGTGTCCGTTCCTGGCTTCAGAATGAAACTTTACATTCTAATCACTGTTCCTATTTCGTCAGGGTGCAAATGTTTCCCCTCCAGAATGTGGATCCTTTGAGAGTATCTGTACAAGTTGTACAACATGCACCTGTTAACCCCACAGTTTCCGATCCCCTGTAGATTTAGGAAGAGGATTTTATGTGTTCACCAGGTTTGTGCCAATCAATCTTCCCACCCTCAATTTTTGTGTAGTATTTTTCAGGATGATTTATTTGCTTTCTTTATATAAATATTATATTCCGGTTGTAGAACTTTAGATATCCTAGCTGCCACCATGCTTTGCCCTATCAAAGATTTTTCTTAAATGCATTATTTTTCTGACCACATCATTGTTTCACCAGACAATAGTTCCGTAACCAAATTTATCGACAGTCTTGCAGTTGTTTTCATATGCTTTAGTTATTGCTCTAGTAATAATTTGATTGATTATATCCAGGTACTAGCTTTATATAGCCTATATGGTATAAGTTTATGCTGTTGGCTAGATATACCCAACGCATATGTGGTTGGTTACATCAGAGTACTACATATTAAAAGATATGAAGGTAGTGTCAGTGACTCCCCTTTTAGTAGGGATCACAAATGAAGATGCATTCCCAACATTTTCTACTTCAAGATTATAAATAATAAATAACTCTAAAGGGCATTCATTTCTTACATTGGTGTTAAAGCTCCCCCACAAGATCTGATGTTTATTGGCATCTCAGCCCACTAACATCAGAATGATGTTTCTACCAGTCAAATCCACTGTGAGTACTGGACTAGAAAGTTTTAAAAGTTAAAAATGCGTCAAGAAAAAAAAAAATTCTAGTTGAGACATTTATTTATTTTAATCCAATTTGCAGATCAAAGTCCTTCAACAGATTGACTTTTAACAGCAAACCTGATCTCTCCTCCAACAAAAAGGACCAAATTCTTGAGAATTTGCAGAAATTTATCGACTATTGAAAGGTGTAATGTATGTATATTTTATTTTTCTCATTTATTATAGTTTGAAGATCTATAAATTTAATTGCTCATGATGTACAATTTCAATTCAAGTGTATATTATGTTTATTGTGGTTTCTCAAATATTAGTTTTGAGTCTTCCTCAAACAAAAAAAGAAACATCTGTGCCAAAAGATTTTCAGTGCAAAAACTTTTAAAGAAGACTATAAATGAAAGGAAGTATCTTGATGACAGATGCTGAATAACAACATGTAGTAACTTAATTTTTTGTATCACAATTACAAGTCTATCAGTTCCTTTTAATTAGAGATGAAGAATTGCCATAATGGTCACCACTGATCTTTCTAAAATTCCCTGCTAAGCTCAATTTTTTTACTAAACATCTGTTTTATGTATTAAGAGTGATTGTTTTATTGAGCCCTATTATTAAAAGATAATTTTAGTTCGAGAAATTTATTTCTACTTTTTGTAAAATCGTTTGCAACAATTGCTTGAACAAGTTCCTCATAAACTAAGAGAATATTTTTTTAAATGTAATAGAACAGCACCACATATTTCAAATGTGCAGAATTTTCTAAATTGAAAATATGCATGGTGTATACTCTTATATATATTGTATGATGGAGTAGTAACAAGGTCACTTAGTTGCTATGAAATAACACCAATTAATATTTCAGTGTTTTGGGAGTAACTGAAAAACTAATTTAATAAAGCTTATATTTTATGAGGAAAGATGACTGATTCAGTGCAGAAATTGAGGGAATTATTTTTTGCCAAGGTGGCTATAAGCAATGAAAGGTAATGAATATGATTGTATGTGATGGAAAAATTTGAGTTCTAGATTCTAGTAATTTCAGGGTTTTTTCTTTATTTCATGCATTTTTTAAAAATGTATTCCACCAATAATATTGAACACAGTTACTATTTATTGCATACATATATTTAGTGTTTGTTTTCATTTTTATTCACCCTAATCCTTGCAAATTCTTCTTTGACCATGATTATCACTCCCACTCCCCTATGCTATATATATATATAAAACTTACCTAATTTTCCGTGGGTTAATATCAATCCTAAGCCAAAGAGTAACCGAGATTTATCACCCCAATCGGGATTCACTAAGTAAGGTTCTGCCATTTTGTTGCATTACTACTCCCTCTCCCTCTCAGTACCTGAGTAGAGCAGTGTTGATTATTTTCAGTATTTCTTTGAAATTATCAAGGCATGCATATTTTGACATAATGGTACAGTTATCTCAAAAAAATAACAGCTATAAGTTTGAAAAAGTTTAAACGTTTTAGGAAAGTATATTAAAAGTTATACTTATCTAATTAATGTAATTTATTTACATTTTTATGCCTCATTGAATACAATTTTAAAGTGGTGGAATTTAATTTATTATATATAAATTTTTGAATATTTAAAAGTATAACAGTTAGCCAAGACAAAAAAGTAGCCGATGTTTAACCAAACATTTTTTAGCTACTCCCCCCCTCCTCCTTGTTTTCCTAGATCATTTTTTATTTAGTTTAGGTTTGTCTTTAGCACAGATTAACTAAAGTTTAATGTAAAACTGAAATCATTCAATATTAAGAATTATTATTTCAGAGAGAACTGGAAGTTATTATGTTTTTTTTTTAAATANTATTTTATTTTAATCATTTATAGTAATAGAAAATACTTTTATAAGGACTATGATTAACTTAAAACTTTTTTTATATATGTAATTATTGATAATATTTCATGATATAACTTCTTTGTTTATCAGCCCCAAATTTTAATATATGCTTTAAGACACTTTATTTAATGCTTAGAAGAAGGGACTTGTTGAAATTTTGGTGAATCAAGTTCCAAGTCCTGGGGACAGTCACACCCTCCCCCCTTCTCCAACACATTTCTGAGCATTACAGGAGAGACTTATTCCCCCTCTGCCATCCAGAGTGCTCACACCCCTCCAGAGCCTGGGACCTGAAACGGCTGTTCCCCTAGAGAACTGGGAGGCACTGAAGAAAGTGAGGCAGCACCCTACTAAACCTCAGACTGGACTTGACTATTTATCTGCTAACAGTAGCATCCGATTTGATATTTAATGGGTGATTACAGTAATAATTCAGTTATAAAAATTACTAGGATATTTACAAAAATTTGATCTAAAATATTTACATTTTTTAGAAAACAAAATAAATTTGCTAAGTGCTGGGATTTATCATTAAGAAATATCAGATGGAAGGTTCAGTTTTAGTCTTTCCTGCGCTCTATCAAAATGTGCTTGACACTACAGATTTGGCATGTTGTGGGGGGGGGGGGGATCCCATGCCTTGAGAAAGCTGTTTCAGTCGGGTATGGCTGATCCTCAACCTGGTCAGAATAACTTCTTCACACCTGGATTCTCGCTTAAAATTATTCCATGCTCTAACTTCTTCTTTTAAAGACTATAATTTATCACCTTATTACATTTGCCTCCATTGGTCTGTCCACATATTTTTAACACTAATTCTTATTGCTGCAATGATATCATTTGCCAGAATTTGTGTTAATTTAATACCTTTAATACGTTCGCAAGCATATCTACTGCAGTATTTTCTGAAATGCCAAAGTGGCCTGGAATACAGATAAATATAACATCAATATAATTTTTTCTAAGTTCATCGAGTTTGCTTAAAATGTCAACAAATAAACTGTTCTCCATTAAAAACATTTTTTATTGCTAAGAGTGTATCAGTGCATACGATTAATCAGTTACTAGTGGGCGTAATGACATTCTGGACTTTATGTATTGCGACTAATTCAGCAGTGAAACTAGAACACAGTGGGCTTAGAAAGAATTTGTTCTCGCATAGAATTGCAGCTCCTATTCCAGCTGAGGTTTTAGATCTGTCAGGGAGTATGAAGGTGGAATTTGGGTATTTTTCTTTCAGACTAGTAAAGTTACTCATATGTTTTGGTATTGTGCCTTTTTTTATTTATTTTAGAAGTGACAGATTACATGGAGGTGTAGTTATAACCAATGCAGCACTCTTAATTTGGAATTTATAAAAATATTTGAACTACATAAGTTTAATTTGTTCAAGTAATTAATAACCCTAAATGGGAAAGTTTTTTTCTCGTGCATGATTGCTATAATATCTTTCCCGATTTTTTGGCGAGTAATGTACCATATAATGGATGATTTTTAGATGCTCTTATTTTTAAACAATATGATAAGTTTAACTATATTCTTCTGTATTGAAGTGGTAATTCTCCAGCTTCCAAAAGTATACTTGGAGTCGGACTGGATTTAAAGGCAGCGGAAGATATTTTTTTCCTGCTGTAATGGATAGGATCTAACATTTTTTTGATATGAGTTATTGACAAAAAAGCCACAGTAGTTAGAAAACTTCAATCTGACCAAGCTGAGCTAAAGCATTAACATGCTCTTATGGTCTACTCCCTAAGACCTGTTGCTAAGCATTCTTAGAAAATTTGGTGACCTGAGACATTCTTGTTTAAGAGCCATAATGTGTGGCAGCCATGTCAGTGATATATCAATACTGATTTCTAGAATTTGATAATGTTTGCACTTTAATTTCTTTTCCATCTAAGAAAAGTTTAGGAATTTGTGTTCTCCTTTTATTGAATAGCAGCCCAATAGTTTTAGTATTTAATAACTTAAATCACTTAGAACCTAACCATTTTATTATATTATTATGGCTTTCCTGGATATTATGCCGAACGTTGTTGCCTTCACTTATTAAATTAAAATGTTGTGAAATGCAGAATAATTTTGCACCTGAATCACGTCCCTGTATTACTCTGTTTCCTTGAGTAAATTATTTCGAAGATTTATCTCCAAGCTTAAGTAAGTTTCTGAAAAATTGCAAAACAACTGATAATTCCATTACTTTTAAAGATGCCAAGTATATGTCTCCTCTACACTTGATCAAATTCTCATTCAGTATTAAGGGCTAATGCCAGAACTTTTTTTTTTCCCTATGAGCTTCTATGACCATGGTTTCAAACCGAACAAAATAATAACACGCGTTATCGTAGAAAAGATCTGCAAGATGCTACAAGTCGAGAGCATACAACATAATCATAATACTATTACTAATGTACAACTGTGAAACAAGGGCTTAAAAAATATGGTGGAGATTAAAATTAAAAGATTTGAGGAAAAAATCCTGCCAAAAGCAATGGAGCCAAAATAATTGCTACAAGAAACTAAACAGTCAATTGTGCATAATATGAAGGCTAAGAATTTATAATGGGCATACATGGGAAGAAAACCAATAAGACCCATGACAATGAATAAAGTTATTAATAATGACCGGAATATTATCTAAAAGGAAAATCAAGGATTACCAGAATAAAGTTAGCTAAATAATGAAAAGCCAGTGTCCATGAGAGACAAGAAGGGAATTATTCACCTTATCATAGTAAGATTCTATTAATTTCTGATTTAGTGAATCAATTTTTACAATACTGTGAGGTTTAGTTACAATTGTTAAGAAGATAAAAGTAAATTAATTTACTATATAAAATATAATAATTAAAACAAATAAATAAAAATTTATTGATTTTATGATGTTATGAGATACTAATAAAGTAATTTTACTCTGCAATAGATAATATAGTCTAATTGTCTTTAGCTTCAGAGGCAATACTTTTCATTTCAGCAGAACATGGCTTCATATATACCATGACAATAACTACACTACTACTGATATTCAGTACAAAACAGGCAGAATTATATGATCTGGGTATTTGCATGAAATCCAAAATTTGGTTAGAAACAATGTAACATAGAAGCCACAATTGCTACTTAAGCTCAATATACCAGGTATGCAAGTTTAAAATGTCGTTTTAATTCCAATAGAATGCGCTCTTAGCCTATTGAAGGATTTGCTTATCTCTAAACGCTATTTTGTTTGTTAGTCATTTGTTTACAAAAGTCAGTTGTTTTTAAGTCGTTTACGTGGACGTATCATACCTTTCTTTGGTGTTAAAAATGTCTAATTTTAAGCCAAATAAAGAGCATTTGCGGCATGTCATGATTTTCTTATTTAATCAAAAGAAAAAGGCATCTGAATGTCATCGAATTTTTGTTGAGACTTATGGCGATCTTGCTCCAACCGTCAAGACATGTGAACGTTGGTTTCAACGTTTCAAACGTGGTGATTTTGATGTTACTGATCAAAAACGAGAAAATCGACCAAATCGACTACGAGCTTCTCAAGCCCGGCGAAACAGTCAATACCGAGCGCTACCGACAACAAATGATCAATTTGAGTCACGCATTGATCGAAAAACGCCCAGAATGGGCTCACAGGCACGCCAAAGTCATTCTTCAGCATGATAACGCTCCTGCACATTCAGCCAGATTGACTAAGGAAACGATTTCTTCGCTTGGTTGGGAACTCCTACCCCACCCGCCGTATTCACCTGACCTGGCGCCTTCTGATTATCACCTCTTCTCATCGATGGGACACTCATTGGCGGAGCAACACTTCAACAATTTCGAAAACGTACGAAAATGGCTCGATGAATGGATTTCAAATAAAGATGAAGCATTCTTTTGGAATGGTATCCATATATTGCCCGAGAGATGGACAAAATGTGTAGAAAGCGAGGGCCAGTACTTTGAATAAAATATATTATACTTTTTTTTAAATTACTGTGTATATATTTTAAGAAATAAACGACATTTTAAACTTGCATACCTGGTATCTCCTTACCGGCAATAAAATAAAGATTCTGCAATTTCCTGTGATACAAAAACAACAACAAAAAAACTATATATGTACATACAACACACACACACTTCAATGACTTCATCTTAAGTTTCTCTAATGTATGTGATAAACAGTAAAATTTTTTTTCATAAGTTGTATAATAGTAACAACATGAACCAATCAGCTGGATTTCCATGTGAGAAATCTGCTTAAAGAGGCAGAAGCCGTGGAGAGTTATAAGTAGTAAAATTATGTTTTGTCTCATTACACAAAAACTATCGCTAAATAATGCTTTTTATTTACATTTAGTCTTTAGAAATTATTTTCCAATATTTCTCTAATATTGTTTGCTCTATGATAAAATGGAATATGTTTATGTTCTCAGAGACTTCCACGGTCTGAGTCAATTTTCATATTTTTTTTCTTTCGTTTGGACAGTGTCATTTTATTTTTAACAACCTAAAAATTTAACTTTTAGGTTGTTAAAATAAAATGACACAGTCCAAACTAGAAGAAGAAAATATGAAAAATGGAATATATTAACCATTTTTTGACTCAGTATTATTATTAAAAAAAAAAAAAAAGTTATACAGTAGCGGCCTAAACCTAGCTGATCCTCAGCTTGATAGTTAATCGATATTTGAAATTGAACATTCCATGTCATGCAAACCTCACTCCTAATGTTTCAAATTCCTAATCAAAGTTAGACATTCTGGTGCTGCATAAACTAAGCAGACTTCCCATAATTCCCTAAGTTGGATATAAATTACAAAAACAAACTTAAAAATCTAATGCCCAAAGGATGGCATGTGGCCAATCGGGAACGGAGAGGTGAGGAGTGCTCAACTATCCTAGTTTATTAATAACATCCTTATTGTGCACTAACGAAGAAGAAGAAAGAAAAGATCTCTAGAATGTAAATGTTAGAAAATCAAATTTTTACTCTATTATGTTTTGTATTTTTTTTCATAATGCTAATAATAACAAAGGTATTAGGATTTTTAATTTCCCCCTTAATCGATTTCAGCCATTTGCAAATTTACCCAATATAATCTTTCTTGAACATTCTCTACAGCTAAGCTATATTCCTTCAGAATTGGCTTGAAAAAAAAAAAGTTGATTGGACAGTTTTTACTAGATTTACACAATACTCCATGAAACTTGTTTTTTATCTACATAGTACTTTTAACGATGAATCGCGTAGATTCAGAGCTAATTCCCATTTAGAATATATATCTAAAACAATAAATAATGTTGAATATTAAGAAACTTAAAAAAATTAAATAAGAGAATTGCTATAAAAAATATAATGAAAGTCTGTTCCTATACATAGATTTGGTTTGAGAAAATAGGAAATTTTATCATTTCAAACAAAATACGCTTTGTGTTATAGCAAATTCGATCATACAAGCTTGTGTAAGCAACTATCATACCTTCTATTATCCGTTTTCATTGGTTTCTGCAAACCATTTTCTGTTGGCCAACAGAAGATGGTTTGCAGAAACCAATAAAGATGGATAATGGAAGGTATGAGTTCTATATTCATCGGTAGTGACAATAACTCTTTAGATTATTGTGTAAGCAATTTTATTTAGATCTGAAGAATTCATGGCCAGTTAGTAGTATTATGGTGCCCCAAATAAAACTGCAAGAACTTTTTAATTAAATTTAATGTTAAAAAAGTTATAAGTAACAAATTATGTAGCAGCTTTCTTTGCTTTAGATGAAGGTTGTTGAGACTTCAGTACCTTCTGTACTATTTTCTGTTCTTCGATAAGGAAAGCACGAACAATCCTAAAACAAAAAATTAAATAGTTATTATACAGCAAAATATGTTATTCAAGCTACAGTCATACAAAACAAGAATTAAGAGTCAATTTTGCTAACCCCATGTATATTAAAAAATCTGCAGCAGAGTAAATGGAATCCTTAATTAATGAGGATGTTGGTAGAAAAGCCACTGAAAACGGTTTTTCTCTAGTTACTCAGGCTTATTTTAAGTTTTCCACCCATTCAAGCTTACCCCACCTAATTTATTCATTTTTTAAGCCTATTTTAAAAATATTTAGCAAGCTACAACACTGGAAATAAAAAATAAAATCTTGTTAATTTTTTTATAACTTCTTATTCTTAATGCCTTTCTGACCGAACCTTAACTATTGATGTACTCATCATTTTTTTTTTATGTACTATTGATAATTGTATAAGCTGATCTGATATGAGAAAATGAAAAGTAATATGCGGCATCAATTTTTATGCACAAACAATCCAGTAATTAAGGAAGTTCATATCCAATAGCTCATTATCTACATACATAAAAAATTATAAATTTCTGTTTTATTATGTGATATGAAAATATTTTGAAGAAAGTGGTGAAAGATTAATACTGTAATAAGCAATTAACATTGTATATGGTACAATCATTTTAAAGAAAATAATGAGAAAAAAAAAATTAAATTTTTAATTAAATATTTAAAAAAATCATCTATTACAAGTGCTAATGGGAGCAATAGGAAAAACGATGAAAAATGAAGTTTAAGTTTGTTAAGGGGTTAAAAGCCTAATGCTGATAGGTTAAGGTCTAGCTCCTTTCTCTTAACAAGCATTTGTTTCATTATGCACTTCATAAGGACATGCACAACCTACACATTAAATTTAATTAAAATCAATAAAGTGATTTATAGTTCTACAAGTGAATCGATTAACAACACAATTACATTGGCCAAGGTTTCCAAGTATTTATTTGATCATTTTAAGAACAAACGGTTGTTATATTAATGGAACTAATTGCACTTTAGAAATTTTGTAATTTTTTTTTTTATATAGAAAATTTAAAGAAAAGTCCCATTATGCAGGAGCTTGTAATCAAATTAAATTTCCCAAGCTTCATTAAAGAAGGATATAAATAAGAGTACACGAAGAAATTTATTTCAAAGCCAGAGAAACAAAGGTCATTATAAAAGGCAGGAATAATTAAAATTTGGCATTCGACTGCTCGGGAAGGTAGAGGAGTGGGAGAGACACTAGACAATTAGAACTATATTTAAAAATTCTTCCTTAGTAAGCATTATACATAAGAATGTTACAGATAAAAATATTAGAAAATAATTTGCTTTATTTTGTTATGTAAACATTTTCATAACTAAATAAAAATTAAGATACTAAAATTTTCTTGTTTTGGTTTCCTCCCCTTTTTAAATTTCAACCAAAAAATATACTTGAAGGGATTGAAATAAAAAATTATATAAAATGCAATACACAGAATTTGTTTTTTGTATCTTCAAAATAAGAGGTCCAACTCAATCCTATAAATTTCTTTCTTAATAAAAGTTTTTTATTTTAAAAACATTTACAGCTATTTTGTTCTATAAGTTTAAAAAAAAAAAAATATATGTCATTCTTAATATAAGTTTTTTATTTTAAAAATATTTACAGCTATTTTGTTCTATAAAATTTTTTTTGTAACACTAACAATAAAGATTTTAAATTTTAACTCCCTCCCTCCACAGACTGATTTAGACAAAAATGAATTTCTCCAATGATTTGTAAAAAGAAGCTTAAATACCAAATTTGGTATCATAATTTTAAAAATTGCGGATAATAGAAGAGGAACAAACAAATTTATATGAACCATGTGAACATGATACCATATTTTCAGCTTTCCAATGTAGGAACAATGAAAAGTGTTAAAATTTTCAGAGGTCACATGATGTTACTGACGTGAATAGCTTGATCCCCATGGGAATCTGCTTAACGTAGTTAATTAAAATTTCTTCTTTAAAAGACAAATATGCATTTGATGCAAAGAAAAAAAAATTTTCTTTTTTAGGTTGATTGCACAAATAACTTAAATACTAGAATTTCCTCAAACTTACTAATTATACATAGAAACAAAAAATTAAAATATATTAACAACAAAAACGTTTTTCAAAAATAAAAAATTTGACTTGTTCCTAGGCATTAGTAGTTGGCAAAACCTTGCAACAAGGTAATAGGATGAGCCAGTTACAAGTATTTTTAAAAACTACCTGAATGATTTGCCCATAAGAAAAATGATACATTAGCATGCACTGTGAATGTCCTTGACGACAGGTTTAATCACAGTATATTTAGAAACCATGGCAAAATCATTTTAAAATAATGATGATCATTGCCTTAAACCATTGAAAATGTGAGTAAATATCAATAAATGCTCACCTTTCCTTGACACACTTATGGCAGAGGACGCCTCCATAAGCTCGCTTCACAGTTTGTTTCCGCCTGCATATCCTAGCTCGTTCCATAGGCCTAGCTGGAACAATACCTCTCAATTTGTCTTTGCACTGTCCGCATCTTGGGATACGTTTGGGCTTCTTCAGGTATTGGTAGACGAGCCGTCCACCAGGGGTCCTCACCCTAAAGATGAAAAAAAAAAAAGTCAATAAAAATCATTTTAAATACAAAGGGCATAGCAATAAATTATTATCCAGGACACAATAACTGATGAGCAAAACATATTTACCACATACATTATTTCACTAAAAATGTATGTGATTTTTCACATGCAGATTTTCCGAATCTTTAATTGAGCCTTAAAAGACTAAAACATATTTACTAAAAACTATGCTAATAAGAAAATGTAAATCTAAAAAACTGGTTGGATGATATTAAACAGCTAGACATTAAGAATTTCAACCATCTAAAATAAATCCCATATCCCATCCTTAATAGCATTTTCCAAGAAAACAATTCATAAATAATACTTTATCTAATATGTTTTTTATATATAATTTAGTAATTAATGCTATATATTAAAAATGTCAACAATTTTTCATTTTAGTCTTTCTCTAAAAATCTAAAAGTTTTTAAGCTAAATCTTTCAAAGGAAAGCATGGGTATAACATCTATCTATGATTAAAAAGAAGCTCCATTTAATTAGAAATATTTTATAAATTCAAACTTTACTTCATTGGGATGTCATCAATTCCATAATCTTAAACATAAGCAAGATATAAGCTCTGTAGTTCCTATCTCTCATATTTATATGACCCCTTAATTTAAACTTAAATTATAATCAGGTAATTGAATTAGAAATGAAAGCCCTTATTGTATTAATATCATACATAGTATGTCCTAGAACATAAACTCAGAGACCTATAATTTATGATATTATACACATAAGAGACTTCCTTCTCCTGCTACTTAGGTCCTACACTTTTTTCTTCCTCTGCCTTAATTTTGCTCTTTCAATAAAAAAACTTCAACTCTTCCAATTTAAGCTCCCTAAAATCTTCATTTCCAATCGCATCACATATCAATACTTCTGTTCAAACTCTTGCCGACTGAGAACTTTTTCCACATGTCACAGTTTACCTGCTTTTTTATCTCCACATTCCTTCTTTAAACCCAATAATGGCCCATGTACAGTAACTACAGTCAAAATGGATCACAAATCCTATTAAGAGTCTTAGAAACAAATCTAGTCTTCTTTTGTAAACTCCACCTAATATCCATCTTTCTTCTGCTTTGGAACCAGTAAAACGTACTGAAACGAAGAACTTCTAAAATCTTTCCTTGACAACTTGTTTACACTAACTACTTGGCCTCAAAACCATCACCCATTCACTTCTTATTGAGATATAAATTTCATCTGATAAATACTTTAATTTGAACTTATGACCTCTGAAATGTCTCACATCTATTCAATTTAATGAAAAACCTTTACAGTTCTTTGAAGAGAAAATCACCAGGAATTCTGTCTTGGTAATTGAAGAATTAAAAACTAATAAAATCCTTTACAATTATTTTTCTTTGCCAAGATTTATTTATTACTAAATGTTACCCATCAAAAGTAAAGTATACACATTAAGAGCAGTGAAATATATGTAAGTTATATGTTTAAACAAGCCTAAATATTTATTCAAAATTATGGTTTTAGATCTTAACATAAGAAAACAGTCTTAGATACCCATAATACAAGAATTTAGAACAGATAAAATTTAATAAATACAAAGGTAAACCAAATTTCACGTATAATAAGATATATAACTAAATATAGATTTATAAATAAATATAAATAGAATCTTAAAATACTACTTACACCCTCCTTCTGTTACTTTTAGTGTTGTAAGATAATCGGCGACGATACACGAGACGCTGCACCATTTTGATCTAAAAACAATAATTTAAATCTATGAAAATAGGATAATAACGATCAATATGAATATTTTCGTAAGTAACAAACTCGTAAAATACGATGTAAACAAGGATTAATTAAATAAATTGTGATAAAAAATTATGAAAACAAGCACCTGATTCACACGGATCTGAAAGAGGGTATAGTGGAAGGTTAAGCTACACAAGAGTGAGATATAGTAATCAGTGGTTGAAAATTTTTGAATATTTTATTCCAAGGTATGTAAATGAAATTGCTGGCTATTTCATTTATAAAATAGTCATAAATATATTTGACAAATAATATTTTCTCACTCAAGGAATATGCATTCAATATACATGACATGGAATAAGTATACTATCATGACAGCAGCTATTCCGTGCATGCAGATGATTTAAATCAGAATTTGTCAAATTGATATGTTTTAGATTTTGACAATCTCGCAAATTTTATTTTCAAGCATGAGTTTTTATTTTAAAACTTAAGTAAATATCTTTAGTAACCCATCCAATGTTTAAAGTAGTATACTAGATGGGCATGATTATTTTTCAAAGAAAAAATCTCATAATGAAGGACATAACTTTTGGAGGACTTTTCATAAAAAATATTTAAAATATTTTTTATAATCGGATATTTTCTTTTAAAGAAATGATAACTAAAATTTATATGTTTATTTTATTGTGTGTGATTTTAAGTGTTTAATCGCTTTTTATTTTCTTTAAATTTTTCGTTACTAAAATTTATCAATTTCATCCATCTGGAATTTATTATTTTAGCAGGTTTCTTTCAAAGAAATGAAACTATATAACATTAGTGCCATGACATGAATGTTAGACATTTTTTTTAAATTCTCCACTGAAAGGGGTTCACTTAGAAGTTGCTAAAATATGGTCGACTCACAATTTTATATGATTTCCCATAAAAATCAAACTATTCATGTTGGACCTATGAAGTGATTCTTTAAAAGAAATTTCAATAATCCTACTTTGGAGACGATAAAAACATGTGTTCAAAATCAAATTAAAAAGTCTATTACTGGCAAATTGATTAATAATTCTAATATAAATTGTATTATCTGTGTGAACACAAGCTTCCACATTTTTAAAATGAAGAGGTCAAATTTATTTTTTAAGCTTATATTTGATAATTCCTAGTATGGAGGATCTGCTTGACTATTATCCAATTTATGAAATAAAAATTACGTCACACGAAAGGTTATATGTCTCTTTTATCAATAGCGATGTTTGTTTTTTTGTAATTATTGTTTTAAATTTATTAGTATAAGGGCGTGTCAACCAATAGGTCATTAACGCCAAATGTTGTTTATACTCACTAAAATGTCGCTAACTTAACCACACCTAACCTCTTACAGGAAATAAAAGTTTGATGTTAAGTAATAATTTTACAGGTTATACCAAATATAACTATTACGAAATAAAATTGTTTTTAATAAGACATATAAATATTGCAGTAAATATGTATATACCACGAACCCAAAACATTGTTAGTTAAGTAATAACAGGAGTTTATTAGATTACATTTATATATTATATTGTTATTTATATATCAATAAAATATGTATCTACCTATATAAAAAATATTTATCTATACAAAATATGACCTAACAGGGCATGAGCCGAAGTGACGTCAGTCCCATAGGAAGGTAATAGCGGATTACCTATATTAGGAGTTACTTCTTATTTGTACAAACTTCTTTATGAGTTTGTTTATTGCTGAAATCAGTCGAGAGAAAAGCTAGTTTAGGAGAAAGATGAATTGGAAAATTGGTATCTTCATTACCCTAGAGCTACAAAAAAAACAAAAAAAAAACTACTTAACTAATTGGTAAAGTATGATTTTCTTTCATTTATGTTCTGTATCATTTTTGCATAACTTTTTTTTTGTTTGAGTTACTTAAAACATTATCCAATATAATACATAAAATTTGATTTTCTAACAGTTATTTTCTATAATATTTTCATAAATTATGCTTATTAAGGAAACTTTCTGGGAATGTAACTTCAATGGTTGGCCTGACCCCCTTATTTATAAATTATACAAATAAAATTCAGTATACAGGCTTTCTATTGCAAACGGTCAAATGAATTAGTTTTTGGCTGAGATTGAAGAGGAGTTGAGAGGAAAAACATTATAATAATAATTAAAGTATAATCATGATATCCTTCGCTATGAGTGTTGATTTTTTTTTCTTTTTTTAAAAATAAATCTTTATTTATTACATTCTATTACTTAACATCTTATAATTTGATATAAATAAAATGAAAGAAAAAATATAATAACATAAAAACAAAATTAACAATAAAACAAATAAGTGCAGGGAGAAGGGCTCAATCGACCCCACTCCCAATGACTTTAGACATTAAGACCCAGAAGGTTGCAAGGGCATTTCTGTTTTAGTCGTCGGGGAAGATTGTGAGGATTGGAGTCCGACGACAGGGATTGGGCATATGGATTAAGATGAAATTGGAGTTTACTATGGAAGAGCTTGAAGCGGGTGGAGATAAGGTCTTTGACAAAAGGAATATTAAAGTCGTGATGAAGGGTAGAGTTGGACACATAATATGGAGCGTTAGCAATTATTCTGAGAATTTTGGACTGAAAAAATTGTATTCGTTGGATATTGGAAGGCTTAGCAGCACCCCACAGTTCTGCACCGTAGGACCCTAAAGAAACGGTTAGAAAGATGATATTTGAGGATTAGGTAGATGGTACTTGGAAATATGGACTTCAGCTTATATAATAGACCAGTATGCCTTACTCGGTCAAATGCTTGAGTGACATCTAAGAATGCACAAGGACAAAATTCTTTTTGCTCGAGGAAAGAGGAAATAAAGTCTACATCGCGAAACCCCTGCTGGTCAGTAGAATGATGGGATCGAATGCCAAACTGATGATTAGGAAGAATAATTAAGGAAGTTATTATAGGTATTATTTGTTTTAAAAGAACTTTCTCAAATACCTTGGAAAGTAAAGGAAGAAGGCTATTTGGTCAGTAGGATAATGTGTTAGAAGGTTTACCACCCAGTAAATTGAGAAATAGGATTATTTCAGAAAATTTCCAGAGAAGTGGAAAATGGGTGGTTCGGAGGACAAAATCATAGAGGTAAGTGAGAAAAACAATTGCTTTTTGGGGTAGATTTCGAAGTATTAGCCCGGTGATTAGGTAATAGCCTGGTGCTTTGCGCTTAGGCAGATGGTTAATAATGTACTTGACCTCAGAAGATGTCATTGCCTTAATCGGTAAGGACATTGGTAATGGTATATCCAGTGACTCCTCAACCTCTACGTTATTGCACAAGTTATCGGGATCTGGATGAGGAGTGAATGTTTGCTTTAGATGCTGGGCAAACACTTGGGCCTTGTCTTTGACTTCAGAATCCTGTGATTAGCAGTCCAGAGGGATTTGTCACCTTTTGAGAAGCTAGTCAGGTAGGCATTAAATGCCTTATATTGTAAAGTACATAGTTTTTGCTTTACGAGACGAGATAGCTGGTTGAGCTCTCTACGATCTGAGGGATGCCTGTATCTCTGGAACAGGGCTCAAGCTTGACGCTTAGCTTGTATTAGCTGAATTTATAGTGTAGCGGGTGCTGGTGGGTTTTAAGTTAGCCTTCTAAAGACATTGCTGAATCTTTATAGTAAAGAACTGGATACCATCATCCAGCTCTTCAGAGGTTTTTAAGGAGACTCCGAGGTCAAGTGACTCTTCTGGGAGAGTTCTAAAAATTGGCCAGTCAATGGAACCACTTATTAAGGTGTATAGGGATAAGTGTGAGAGACAGTGTAAGTTAGACAGGGTTGTGGTCAGAGGAAAGTTCATTTAATGTTTTTACAGAGTGATTGTAGGTAATAAGATTTTTACATAAGAAAAAATCTAGGATATCAGTTGAAACAATTTTCAAATATTTATCTTGTATGAAGTTTTTACAGAAAAAATTATTTAGGAAGATAATTTAAGCAAGATATGTAACTAGGATGTTTGATGATCTCTACTCCTACTCTTCCTTCCTGGAATTATTATTGAATAAATAAAGATTAAATTTTGTTTAGACTACAGTGGCTTTTTGGTACTACCAACATAACCATGTAACTATTTTTGATGTTGCAAAGTATGTAAACTTTAGCTTGAAATTGGAAGGTTTTCCATTTCATTTTAAACTCTAAAAAAAAAAAAAATAAATAGTTTTAATCTTCAGAAGATCAATAGAAGATGCTAAACTAATAGAGTAGAATAAAGATAATTTGAATATAGTGTTTTCTGTGTTGACCTTCTGTCCTTATATCTTAAATAAAAACTTGGAATTATTTTTTAATTTTAGTACAAAAAGTTTCATTACATTCCATTAAATAAATATTATGATGACTTAAAACAAATTAGCATTTAAAACTTCACTCAAATCAATCCAGTTTTCTTATTCACTACCCATCTCTTGTTTTTCATTTATGTCTTATGTCATTTTTCACTATTTCTTTTGAAAATTAAAAAAAAAAAAAAAAAAATTCTTCCACAAGGGTGTTTAAATTTTGGATATTAGTTTATAGTCTATTGTCAGTAGTTCTTCTTAGTTCTTTTTCGTTAAAAAAATTTTGAAGAAGGCCTGAAATTTAGGTTGAAACATTCCTCAGTTAATTTAATGTTATAAAATATGAACTTTATAAGATATATAGCTGAGGGGAGAAGAGTGCTAATGGCTTCTTCATAAGGATCCCTTTTCTGCTTCAACTTCATTGTAATTCATAAAAATTTTGTAAAAAAATATAAACATTAATAACAGCCAAAAATTGGTAAACTTTTTTTAAGTTTTAACTAAAATATTTTTGGTGTAGTCAATGTACTACTATGATTATACTTGTCTAGTCAAAGTAATTCATGGAAAAAACAAAAAAAAAAAAAAAAAGAAACTCTGATAAATAAATAAACATTTCAATTAAATTATCATTTATTTTTAGCAAGTATTGAAAAAATATTGAATAAAAAATAAATTAGGAGTTTTATTTACCTATCATGATTAATCAAATTTGTTAAATAAGAGACTGGCATAGAAACAGTTAAAGAAAGTAATAATAGTCAAAAATGCTGGCACTCTGTATATTTTATGTATATCTTGGTATTGACTTGAAGATTCCACAATATTCTTACATCCATATAATGATATTTATACACACACATATTTATTTTTTTATGTGTACATATATGCTCTAGCATCAACATTTTTTAAATAATTGTACCAGATTCCTTATTTAAGCTTCTTCTTGCAATACTTTGGATAAGGTCCTTAATGGGTAAAATCAGTTTGTAGTAAGGGGGTTAGACCAAAATTTAAAATCCTAATATATTCTTTATTTTCATTACAAAAAAAAAAGTATAGAATAAAATAGGTGTAAAATGTAGTTTTATGTAACATTTATAGACAATAATATGTCAATTAAATATTTTAAAGAACTTCAATAAGCCAACTCCCCTGGTTTTGAAAATAACTCACTTCCTCAAAATTGTAGATTTACTAGGGAAAACCATTAACTATCTCTGGCTTCCCTCACATGTTAGAATTCCAGGAAACGAAAAGGCAGACAAAGCTGCAAAGGAAGCTGCCGGTATGTTCGAACCTCCTCTAAGTATCCTCGAACCAGATGACCTTAAAAACTGGCTAAGGAAAATGGCACTCCAAGACTGGGAAAATGCATGGATGCTAGAACCAGCACACAACAAACTGTGGAGTATAAAAAACACCACAAAAGAATGGAACACCTCCATCCGAGGGAATAGAAGAGAAGAGGTAATACTGACCCCTATGCGGATAGGTCTCACGAACCTTACTCATATACACCAAATTAACAAATATCTGCCGCCTCAGTGTAATACCTGCCAAGTTCACCTAACAATCAAGCACATCATAGAGGTTTGCCCAGTTTATCAGAATTACTTCACTAGGGAAGGCATTGGAAGAAATATGGCGGAGTGCCTTGGGAACAACCCCTCTACAGTGGATGGGCTGTTAAACTTTCTTAAAAAAGCAGGTATAGCCTGGAAAATCTAAATTAAAGAATGAGATATTATTTATTATTTTAGTTAATAATAATTTATTTATTATAATTTATTAAATATATAATAATAATATTTAAAAAAAAAAATCCATTAATTTAGGTTGTTATAGTGGTCGAAATAATCCTGATTCCTGTCTTTTATTAACTAATTTATAGTAAATATATTAAAGGGTATTTATAGGGCGTAATAACCTAGAAGTTGATTGCCCTCCAATGATCTACTACTACTACTATTTCAATTAAAAAAAAATTGTTTATTAAGAAAGATATTTCTGAGTGTAATTTCAAGAGTTAATTTTAACATATAAAGGGTTAAAAACCTCTAATTTTAAAAATATAAAACCAAATCCCTATTTGAGCTTTTCATTGCAAGCCCGAAAAAATAGAAGCCAATTCTAGTCTAGTCTAGTCTAGGCGATACTTAAGTGGGTACATATTTTACACTCATAGTTCTCTATGGCTTTTAAATTAAATTAGGTCATTAATTTAAGGAAACATGGGAAAATGGTTCTTATTATTAGCTCTTGAGTGCAGACTCTTGTATAAAGTATATATTCTATTATTCTATATATAAAGTATATATAGAAGATGAAGCACTCGCAGCTGCGACATATAGTAATCAAGAACAGGTGGGATAGAGAGTGCAGTGCACACACAAAAGGAAAATCACAAGGAGTAAAATATTCGGGGATCTCTCACCCTTCGTCAGTAAGGAGTCACTTTCTTTTTGTGAGTGCACTGCACTCTCTATCCCACCTGTTCTTGATTACTATATATATATATACACACACACACACACACACACACACACATACATATACATATACATACACCACCACTTGGTCCTCAGACTGCAATGATGGGGGACCTCCAGTGCTTGGAGGTACATCCCGGCCACCCTTTCTTTCGAGGGGAGCTAAATACTAAAGGGGCGAGTTTCTCCAAGGGTCCAGAACCTTTCAAATAGGGCTAATCACCCACACGAGTGCTAACTTGATTCAATGATACAACATTGGCTTCGGAATTGGACAGTCAGTACAGAAACGACATGGATTGGAAATGTAAATATGAATCTAAACATGAAATATATTGATGCTTGTTGGAAAAGAAATGGAGCTTATTGAGGAAATGAAAAAATTTTGGCTAGACATACTGGGCATCTCTTAAATAAATAAAAAAAAGGAAATGGAGAACTTAACCTCCCAGATAGTCACATACTCATATATATTAGAGTTGCCATAGGCATATTTGCAAAAGAGGGAGTTGGCATTGTCCTGTCACCAGCAATTATCCCCAAATCGGAGGATGGAAGTTTATATCTTTGAGGATTATTGTTGCTGGTCTGACACTAAGTCCTTGAAGCCTGGTTCAGGTCTATGCTTGGACCTCCTTCCTTGATAAATAATTGTTTTACGCTGATCTCTAAAGAATTTAGGAAAAAGCACAGGAAAAAAGAATATTTCCAGCATCTGAGACGATAATTCTGAGTTCCTGATTCCATAATTCTGAGTTGAAATTTCAATGCAAGGATAGGGAGCAGCTATAGGACATCGCTAAGACATTAGAAATGAAAGTGGCTCATCAATTTCAGCATGAACATCCATTTAATTATTGAAAACTTGTTCTACCCACATAAGGCAGTAGACAAGGTAACAGGAACAGTGTCATTGGATATATAATATATGATCGAGGAATAAAGATTTATTTCACTAATGTAAAGGTGAACTGTGGTGTGGAGATTGCGTCTGACTATTATCTGCTTATTGCTGACATCAGGATTTTGAAGGAAAAGCCTCCTCTCCCTAAGAAATATAATGCAATAAGGGTAAGGACCTTGGATATTTAAGATCTTTTTAGAAATAAGATCTGAGTGTTCCAAAAAACTTGATAAAAGAAAGAGATTAATGAATCTGTGTAAAGGAACAGTGGAATGCTTTTAAGAAGGCCTCTAGAGCTATTGGGCCTTTGGAAATGGAAAACACACTAAATGGTGTAATGACAACTTAAAATAATATTAAAGAAGAAAAAATGCATGAAAAGCTTATTGCAGGGCAAGTAACGAGTTTAACGTGGCAGTAAAAAAGAAAAACCAGGGAAATGGTGGCAGCAAAAGTTTTGACAAAGAACATCGGGAGAATATAAACAGATTCTGGAGTACAATTAAGCTTTTCAAGGCAAAAAAAAAGAAGCTAGTAAAAAATTTTAAAGACCTGCCATGCTGGATGGAGGTAAATATCGTCTCAGATGCTGGAAATATTCTAGATAGATTGTGGAACCACTTTGGTGAACTATTTGGGAGTGGGGCAGATTAAGGGAATACCTTTATTCATCTGTTGTTGGGTCTGGTCCAGAACCTGTAGAGGAAGATAAGATAAAAAAGAATAGGAAAGATTGGCGGTTGAGATGTTATAGCCCCGGAGTTCTTTAAGTTCAGAAGTTCCTAATTGATAAGGGTTCCCCTTAGTCTCTTCCAAATGATATGGTAATGTGGTGAGATCCTCGAAGATTGGAAGTATAGTAGGGTGAACAGGTGCATGTATTTAGCCTTTTCAGGTCTGAGGATCATGGTGGCATTTGATTCTGTGCCAGGATAAGAAATATGTAATGCATTACATGGAAGGGCTTCCATTATCTTGCTGTGAAACAAGAAGCCATTTCCTCTCCAGGAATATTTAATTTATATTAAAAGAGAAGAAAAGAAAGTTGTTGGCTCCTGCCTTTTTAGAATACTCTTACAATAGAGAATACTCTATGATTATGTAAAAAAGTTAGCTGTCATCATCTTTTCTCTTCTTCCTCTACCTCTAATGTATGATGTAGGAAAGCTTCCTATTTGCATGATACCTTGTTGTTATATCACTTTAAGTGCTTATTTAAGTTCAAAGCATCATATGGAAGCTAAGCCCATCTTTATGCAGTGATGAGCTTAAGGCAATAAAAATGCTGTGTGTAACTGATGGTTTAATCTTGTTACTGCGTACTGCTCTACAACATAGCCAATTAACCATCCATATTTATGGACAAGATTTCATAGTATGTTTATTTCAACTTTATTGGAATTCAGAAATACTTTTAGGTGTCTGACAAAATTTCTTGTTTCTTGTAATTAAAAGGATTTACAAGTTTACTTTCATTAGTTAAGGGTATATTTTCCACTTTGGTTTGATTGCTAATTCTTAGCTCTCAGGCTACCAGGATGGAGGATGTTTGTTATAGTACTCAGGACCTACCAATCCCAAGTACTACTATAACATTTTTTTTATTGGATTTGTACCCTTTCTTCTTGAGTAGTATCCAGATCATCTGTCAGGCACTGCAATAGAAATTTCTACCCTATGAGTACTTGCAATTGGTCACATCTTGCAATATACGTTCATCTAATAAGGCATCTAATGCTCTGTCTTTAATCAGATTTATTAATTTATTCTAATGGAGAGTTTTTTTGACCATAGATATTATTATTAGATGTTTTTTGTTGGGGTTCGGTCAAGGTAGATCCAAAAATTACAAATTTTAAAAAATGTGTGTTTTTTAAATTATTAGCAACATTTTAGCTTACATTGTTAGCTATCTTCAGGGCTGTTGAAATACAATGTCATAAGAATAAAAAAATAAAATAAAAACAAAAAATTAAATGATTTGCAATATTATTATATAGAATTGCTATAACTAAATGTAATGTGATATCAAAAGTATGAATATAGTAAAATATGTAGAAAAATTCAAAATACAAAAAAACAAGCTACAAACAAAAAATTATGTATGTATATATATATATATATATATATATATATATATAATTAACCACACCTACCTATCATGAAGGTGAGAGGGGATGTTGTGTCACCAAGATCCCATTTTCATGACTGAAATGTAGGGTGTGAAACTTGTGAGAAATTGTTTGAGATAGACAACGTGGGTGGTGGAAGAGTGTGGGGTAAGAGGCAGTAAATACAAAGGGAGAGCAGCTTGCTTCAAAGGGGGCAATACAAAGAAAAAGGGTAGGACATTATTGCAGATAACCAACTCTAAGGAACTAGGAGAAATGTTTGGCAAGTTTATTTTGAAGGAGGGCTAATGGTTTTTTAGAATGTTGAAAATATTTGAATAAGTCGAATAAATTTATTCTGTGTCAGTTCTGATGTTAACTGGATTATGTTGTAAGTTAACATAAACGGTTTCATATAAAAGGCGTTTGTGTTCATAGGGTTCAGTGGAAAGAATGGTAATGTATCAAAGTAAAATGTGTGTTTTTCATGAAAGAAGTGTTTTGTGAGGGCAGTTTTTATTAATTTTTTTCTTCATGTCATTTTTATGATTGTTGATTCTACGGGAAATGCACATTATTTTACTTTGTTAGCAACAGAGGCAAAATGGCTTAGCTAATTGTGAAAATTGAATCTTGTCAAGGCTAAGAGAGTCCTTCCCAGATGGAGTGACACCTGTCCTTTGTCCTGGAACTTTGCCATTTGCCGCTCTCCACTAGGAGGTCCCTTCCTCTCTGGAGACACTATCTGTTTGGTCCTTGCAGTTTATAAGCTTCTCTACTTAAAAACTAGGATATATGGAAAATTCTCTTTTTTGATTGTTGCTTATCTCCTTTGCATCTAACCATTTAGTTTTCTTACCTTTCAGTGATCAGCTTAGTGATAGATTTAACCCACTTTTTGGTTTCCTTTTACCTCAGTTTAGAAGTCAATCGTTCAAACAGAAGTTTTTTAAACTTAAGAGATAAACTTAAGTTAAATTTAAAATTTAATTATTTTTAAGCCTATTAAGCTTTAATATCATTTATAAAAAATCAAAAAATTGAAACTTTAATATTTACCAAAAACATTTTAATTAAATTTTCAATACACCATTAAAATGATTTTTGGTAAAAAATTATATGTTTCTTCTTCATCTCAAGTTTAATTTGAGGGTCATAATAAAATCTACTACATGGATGACAATTTGATTTTTAATTATAATTTTTGTGTGAAAATCAGATGGTTTTAAATTTGAGTGATTTAAACCACTTGAGTAATGGAACCACTTATGATTTTTCAATATTTAGTTGGGGCTAGAAACTAAAAATTGTTGGAATACCCAACAATTTTTTTTTCTATCCTGCAAAAAATAAAATTTTTTTATATCCATGAGAAAAAGGACTTCAGTAAAGTTTCAAGATGCTCAGCTATAATTAGAGCGTAGATTAATAAATGGAGTTCTCTCAATGAGTGGCAAGTTCTAATCACATGTTTCTTGAAGCAGGATACAAATTGCAGCTACTTACTTGTTATAATAGATAATAAAAATATAAACTTGACTATATTTGTTAGCCTGATTGGTTTTTCTTTAATTAACTCATTTTTGATATTAGCTTGCCCCATGCACATTTTAAGTTCAAAATTATAGTTGCTTTAGAAGGAACATCAAATCAGAATCTTACATGTTCTGAGAGGTTTGCTGCTAGGAATTTAACTCTCAATTCAAGGAAATGTTTGCTAGGTAAATAATCTAAAGGGTTATTATAATTTCTACCACCAATGAATATAGAACTCTCATACCTTATATTCTCCGTCTTCCTTGGTTTCTGTACATCTCCCAAGAGAGGGAGTATACAGGGAGATGTACAGAAACCAAGGAAGACGGAGAATATAAGGTATGAGAAATGTTTGCTGTTAGAAAAGTTTCTAGTTCACTCGTAATTGAAGAGGGATTTATATTTCTTTTCTTTAAACCTTAAAATTCATAGAAAGGTGGGTTCTTGGTATCCTCACTTTGTTTATGACATTCATCCCTAGATCATCAGAATTAAGGTGCTCTTTGACAGACTTCAACTGGACGAAAATGAGTGTTTTGTATTGGATTTAAGTACATCAATGAAGTTGAAGATTGATGACCCCATCCCAATTCAATTAAAATTTCCATCAATTGATAACAAATTCTTTATGAGCAGACCGCCTATTCAATTTATTTATATGTACTGCCTGGGCTTTACTCTTCCACTTACGTTTGTAAATTTACAAAAAATTCCTACTTAGCTTATTATTTAATAAGCAATTTAATTCAACAAAATAATAAATAATTAATGTTAAGAAAGAACAATGATTTTTTATATTAAACAGTTATATTTTCCTTCCAGGATTGCTAACCATGCACACATGGTAAGCATTATACAAATGTAATTAGAAAGTAATTAATGAAAGTATAATTATTGAGTACAAATTGAACATTTGGAAAAAGCTATGTCTGAAGACCAAATGTAAAAATTTATTTTTGAAAAAATAAAGTTTTCTGCCAAATATATGTATTGAATGATGAGAAGGAAATATCCTAAGATCAGATGGTGGATTTGCGTCCGCAGGTCAATGAGGCAATTCCTCTCATGTCCTCATTGTGATCATATCCTCAGCTACATAGTGTATCAGAGGATATGAACTCGAATCCTCAGCTACACAATGCGCGAGAACGTAGACCTTGGGCTGAGTGAGGATGTCCTTGTAACTGGTCTGGATAATCAATTGTGGCTGGGCAAGTAGGGCGGTTGGTGGAATAGATTCCTGTGCTTTTATGGTTAGATTCCTAACCCGCTGGTCCGTGATCAATTGTGGCTGGGCAAGTAGGGCGGTTCGTGGAACAGATTCCTGTGCTTATATGGTTAGATTCCTAACCCGCTGGTCCGTGATCAATTGTGGCTGGGCAAGTAGGGTGGTTCGTGGAAGAGATTCCTGTGCTTTTATGGTTAGATTCCTAACCCGCTGGTCCGTGATCATTTGTGGCTGGGCAAGTAGGGCGGTTCGTGGAAGAGATTTCTGTGCTTTTATGGTTAGATTCCTAACCCGCTGGTCCGTGTTCAATTGTGGCTGGGCAAGTAGGGAGGTGAATTAAGTGTACTATTATCAGCTAGTTTACATGGGGCTTGAAGGAGTGAATTAAGTGTGCTATTATCAGCTATGTATATTTGGGGCTTGAAGGAGTGAATTAAGAGCACAATTATCAGCTAGTATTTTCGGGTCTTGAAGTTGTGAATTAAGTGTGCTATTATCAGCTAGTATACTTGCGGTTTGAATGAGTGAATTAAGTGTACTATTATCAGCTAGTTTACATGGGGCTTGATGGAGTGAATTAAGTGTGCTATTATCAGCAAAGTATACTTGGGGTTTGAAGGAGTGAATTAAGTGTGATATTATCAGCTATGTATATTTGGGGCTTGAAGTTGTGTGTTAAGTGTGCTATTATCAGCTAGTATATTTGGGGCTTGAAGTTGTGAATTAAGTGTGCTATTATCAGCTAGTATATTTGGCGCTTGAAGTTGTGAATTAAGTGTGCTATTATTAGCTAGAATATTTGGAGCTTGAAGGAGTGATTTAATTGAGCTTTTGTCAGTTAAATGTAATAAAATGTTAGGTATTGTTCAGACATTGCCTAAATCGGCTGTTGCGGGATCATGACTTAAATTTAATGACTTCCTTTGTTATTCAAGATTCTTAAAATGAAAAGATTCGAAAATTTCTATTTAATTTTAAATCATATATGCCTTTCTTGATAAATGTGTGATATGAAGGTACAAAATATAGCAACCAATATATCATTACTACATTTTTAACCAGTAAACCAAAGGTCAGCAAATATACAATATGCATGAATAAATTAATGAGAATGGTGTTCAGTATTTTTAGCAATAAAGAGCCATCTGATGAATTTATTTCTTTAAAACCTGTTGTTCGTTCAATGTGGATTGGTTTCAACCACCATTTAAATTGAATAGATAAGTCAAGAGGAGCTCAGAGCTTTCTCCTAGAAAAAATCTAGGGAGTGTGAGTGGTGGTGAGGGCGATATGTGGCTGAAGTCTAATGAGCTTTAGCCTGGGGCTAGTTTTGGCTAATTATAATTCAACATGTCCCGTGCCCCCAGACCAGCTGTCGGCAGGTGTCGGTCTTCACCTTCCCCGACGGAGGAGCTCTACTCAAGTTATGGCAGACTCCTTCAGAAATCTTTCCCATGCATATACATAACTCACCGAAATAGATATTTTCACTCTCTGTTGATCACAAAAGTCTTTATTCTTACTGGACACCCTACCACCCTACCTTTCCTTTATACATTTTTCATGAAACCAACTGTTGACGTGGTAAATAGTTTAAGCAGATCTTGTGTACGTCAAAAGAGGGATGGGCCTCATATGAGTACTCTGATTATTTTTGTTGTATTTATTCATTTTAAATTTATTTATTACATCCTGTAAATAAAATTACATGTTGTAAATTGCTCATTGGCTATGATAATAACATGGAGGAGAGAAAGACCAGTGCCTCAACTCCAAAATGGTTGTTCTAATGAATACATTTACAATTCGAATTTGAATTTAAAAATAAAAGTATATCCCCTCTCTTTCAACCTCTCCCTCTCTTTCTCTATCTTTCTTGGCTTATTGTGTGTAGTTATTTAAAGTAATTTTTGGAAAAGCCCTTCGTCTTCTTAGTCGCCGAGAGCTTCTCATGGACGAGGAGGAAAAAACCGAATTACTGCACAGTTATCCACTTGTAGAAAGAATATATGTTGGAATGCATTCCATATTGCTGCATCCAGGGAGTAAAATTCCCTTAGCCTCTGGAAAATATCGTTGTCCTTCAATAAGACCCGTTTATTTGTATAGTATCATGTACTAGCAGTATCTTGTGACCGAATAGTCAAACGTCATTATACTTTAGTTCAGGAATCATTCAATATGGGATACATTTGTGTAATATTATTGTAATAATAACACTGTTTTTTTCTTTGTTTCTCAATTTTCCTTTTCCTCTCCCTCTCCCTCTCAACTCCCTCTTAATGAAATTATATAATTACATAATTTAGTCAGGAAAATTATTTTCAAATGTTCAAAACACCGTAGAATCAAGAGACCGTAGCTTATAATCATTTATGATATTTCTCAACTGAATTCAATGTATAAATAACATTTTGAGGGCCAGTTTGTACATGTATTTCGGCTAAAAATAACTCAAATATATAGCTAGACTGAAGGTTCCTTTTACCTTAGTTTTCTAGACAATCGATGTCAGTTGTTTTATTAATTGTTCCGAAATGTGAATCTACTTGCTTCCTGCTGGAAGTGAATCTTCAGTAGCAGAAAGTGCTCATGATAGTGCAATAAGCTTTCTTTCTATAAGAAAAAAAAAAACGTTTTTTTACTCGAGTAGAAACCTACTCGAACTAACTAGAGGCTTCTACTAACTCTTCCCCTGTTTTTAAAATGAAGAAATCAAATTAGATATTTGACATTTTCCTGTAGACCGCTGGATGTGTTCACTTAATGATTGTTGGGCAAGAGACGGGTGGACTTTTTAGGTATATTAAATAAAGAACCATCCTTAATGCCTTCGTTAGTGTTAACTTGTAATATATGTGTGTGTTAAAGCAATTATTTATTTAGAACTCTTAGTGCTATCTATGCTTATCAGCATGTACTTTGATTTTTAGGGCTTCCTATAGATTGTGTGGCAATGCACTTCCATCTTTCATTTATCATACCACGTTAACTGTCTTTTGCTACTAATTCAGTGGTGAGGAGACCTTTTCTATTGCCCCCTCTCGATTAAGTGACATGTTACTTTTTAATTTTAATTTTATTATTTTTTCAGGTGGTTTAAGCTATCTAAATTATACAGATATCAGTTGCCAAATTCCGCTTCCAGATATTAATGGTTTGCGGCGGTTCAAGAAATTACAAGATATGCAGGTTTCCACGTATCGGAGAAGCAGAAATCTCGAACCAGACGTTTCCTTTGGTGGAATATACAGTGGGAAGAGGCTGTTCTTGAAAGCCAAGAAACGACTGACGATCCGAAGAAAGTTTTGGTAACTGGATTTTCAAATTTTTGTTTTTACTTGTTCTGCCATTTATTTTTACGTTTGCCTTAGTGTGCACGTCTTCTTTGTTTCGCGTGCACTTTTAGTAAATGCCCCTATATATATAGAGTGAATTAAGTGTACTATTATCAGCTAGTTTACATGGGGCTTGATGGAGTGAANTATATATATATATATAGACTGTATCGAAATCCATGAAGCAATCTAAAACCTGTTGTTCCACGCCGTACAATACTGAAGGAGTTGAAGTGAAAGCGTTAGTACTCCGTGAGAGCCCTTCTGTTTCCCCCGACCACTAGCTGAAGGAGAAGACTAGGGCAATCTGAAGCCATTGAAAGAGACTTGGAGACCTAGTGACAGAGAATGTCCAAGGCCCTTGCCCTTTGTGCCTGCCACCGTCCAGACCCACATCCACCGAAAGTGTGTCTGACCTACTTTTACTTTCGAGAAGGGTCGTCCTCGGCTATTGTCCCTTCATCTGTCTGTTTGTTTCAGTCCCATTCGACGCGCTGCCCTCTGTTTCGCTGAAGGTTTGCCCCAATTTTCTCGCTCCTCTCCCATCCCCCACTCAACCGTAGAGGGAATTCTTTGAGGGCGTTTTAGCGATCTTTGTTTGTTTTTTCTTGCTCTGTTTTGAGTAGTCAATTAGGCACACTCTATTCAAATACCTGTGTGAGTTCTCTGACTTTTCTGTAAAATTAAAATTGTTTGCCAATTTAAAAATTTGCTTTCTTGAGAAAAATTAGCCACGCTTTTAGTTAAATTTCAATATTGGCTGATGAAGTATTAATTTTAAATTTACAAATGGAGAGTTTTTTTTTTTTAGAGTAAATATTATTATTAGATGTTGTTTTTGTTGAGATTCAGTCAAGATAGATCCAAAAAAATACAAATTAAAAAAAAAATGTGTATTTTTTTTAAAGGCAGATAATTTTAAAAAACACATGTTTTTTAAAATTTGTTTTTTAAAATCTACCTTGACCAAACCCCAACAAAAAAAAAAACATCTAATAATTTTAAATTTACGATTCGTTAAAAATTATGCTGACAACTTAGATAATTTGCGCTGTGTGAATGAATTTATTTAATTTGTATCTATGTATTGATATCGAAACCAGTATAATATGTTACCATTAGCAGATTGTGTGATAAAATGAAATAAGAAAAGAGACACGATGGACAAAAGAGGCCAACATTATGTTAGATTCTTTCTGACAGTATGGTTAACAGGAAATTTCGCATAACTCTCTTAACAGTTATTGTTCAATTCCTGTAGAACTACCAACTTAAGACTATGCAGGCAAATTTGTGCTTTAATTTTGATATTTCAACTCATTTCATTATCGTTAATTGGACCATATAGTTTTCTTTGTACATTTTAAGACTATTCTTATAACCGGGAAAATGTTTTTATTATATGCTTTATTTACTCAAAGAAATATTGTACTCTGGTCACTGCCTATATACTCTGAAATGTCTCGGAGAAATCTAAGAGGGACCAGTTCAAGCACACCTTGTATCTGAATCCTTTCCTTGCACTTCTGTCCTGATAAAAGAAATATGAAGAACACGATTAGTTCTCAATATCAGTAGTTTGCTTATCTACAGCAATTACAATTAATTATACCAAAATATTTCAGAAAAGTATAATTTGATTATTCAAATATTCAATAATTGTACCTTCTCTCACATAAACAATGTATATTTGGCGAAAAAAAAAATTTATATGTCCATTTAAACTTCTTAGAACAATATTATATTTTAACTTTATTAAATATTATTTGTAATTCTATGCTGACTCAAAGTTTCTTGTGCATTCAAAGAAGAAAACAAAGAGAAAAAAAGTGTGTCACGTGGAGCTAAGGAATTCCTCGGTATTGCAGTTGATGAATATTTGTACTATACTTTTCCATGCCAAGTAATCCTTCAAACTTAAAGAATACTTCTTTTATGAATAAAATAATATGTATTTTGTTTCATTGTTCTAAACTAAATAATACGTACGGTGCAGCGAAAATACTTTTTTTAAGTTTTTCGAAGTTTCAGGTAAACCTCCCACTCTTATTGACCCGATTTCGTTCAATTACGAACTCAGAACACTAAAAAGTGGCATACGAAATTTCATCAAGAAAAATAAATAATTTTGGTTTATAATCTGTAAAATTAAAATTGACGATAAAGGTCAAGACGCTACACTCCTGATTTCTGCGAAACCCATAAAGTGTTTCTTTTACCACTAAAATGTTCAGTGTTGAGTTTCATTACTCTTAACAAAATATTACTAAATGAAAACTAAGGCCTGTTAGTCTTGATCGGGAAGATACTAAAACAATTTTTAAAATATATGTCATGAGAGCAACCTTAATAGCTACAATAAATATTAATTTTCTTGTGGTATTTAATCCCACGTAAATTTTAACAATTTTTAGTGCAAGGGAATAGAATAAAAAATCTAACTGTCCCAGCCAGACTCGAACCTGGATCTCTTGCTATCCGGGCAAGCGCGTTATCCAATTACGCTACCGGGAGAGACAGATAACATTAAATTCCCAGCACTAGATAGATTTTTAGTTGGATTTTTTTATTCTATTCCCTTGCATTAATTGATTTAAATTTACGTGGGATTAAAAACCACAATAAAATTAATATTTATAAATGAAAATAAAAAGTAAATAACGAGAGTCGATAAATAGCTAGTCAATGTCAGCTCCTTCGAGCATAAGACGATGTGTCATACCTTCTATTATCCGTCTTTATTGGTTTCTGCAAACCATCTTCTGTTGGGTAACTCTGTTGGATAATAGAAGGTATAATAGTTCTATATTCATTGGTGGTGGAAATAACCTTTTAGATTATTTATAAGAAACGATGTATTAGTCTTTCTCGTGGGTTAGACTCTCGACACTACTGCTGGGAATTTAATAAGTTATCTGACTCTCCCAGTGGCGTAATAGGATAACACGCTTGCCCGGATAGCAGGAGATCCAGATTCCAGCCCTGGCTGGGACAGTTAGATTTTTTTATTCTATTCCCTTGCATTAATTGATCTTAATAGCTACATTCTTACGGAATTCGCCAGAGAAGAAACTTTTTTTTCTTCAAAAATTCATAGCAGACTGCACTCCAAATTCTAACTATTGCGGGGGTCTGGCCTACATGTGACTTAAAACCACTTGTTAGAAGAGAAGGGTGTTATGTGGTTCCTTCAGTTGAACCATCGCTTAACCAGAATTAAAACCTGTAAGTATTAAACATTAATTAAAGTATACAAAGTGCTATTTCGCGATATGCATTAATACGTTTTGTAATGAAATAATACAAAAATTTCATATTTATTGGCCAATTTTTAGGAAAATAAACTGTGTAGAATAATTTCTAGGGCTTTGTTGTGATTTCAGAAGACACAAAGTAATAATTGCTTTTCCAACCAAGCGGTCAATCACCGGCACGAAACAGAAATACTTGATATACCACGTGTAGTAATACTTTGTGTAGCAATTCTATTTGGCTGGCATTTAGTAAATATTGTTCAAAGATATATACAAAAAATAAGAAACTTTTAATATTTTATAAATATTTACTTTTTATGACTATACTTTTTTTAAAAAATTTTTTTAAATTATTTAAGTGTAGGTTTCTATTCAACCACTTAGGGTCATGGACGAAGGGGGTATGTACAGTTTTCCATCCCATTCTAAACACCCATGGTTCAGGACAAGCTTTTAGTTATAAATAAAAGATTGACCTGGGCGGGATTCGAACCCGCGGCGTTAGGATTGTGAGACCCGACGAACGGATCCCATGAGCTATCCCGGCGCCCCATATGACTATATTTGTGGGAGAATTTGTTTACGAACTATAGAAGCAAACGATTTAAAACTAAAAATAAGGCGAAAGCCTTGACTCCTGCCCATGGTGTATGGGACCATGTTGTTGGGAGCTCGGCCCACTACCTCACTTAGATAAGGTTCATTTAGCCTGGTCCTCTGTACAACGTTCAGCTTCTACAGCATTCCTGAGCAAAAATGTTGTTTTGACTGGTATCTCTAAGATAAGGTCAATAACAATTGGTGAAAAATGTTCTCGCCTCTGTTGTACACACACACAGAAACACGTGTTTATATTATTAGATGTTTTTTTGTTGGGGTTCGGTCAAGGTAGATCCAAAAAAAAAAAAAAAATACAAATTTAAAAAAATGTGTATTTTAAAAATTATCTGCCGTTTCGGCTTACATTGTAAGCCATCTTCCAATATTTAAGCTATCTTCCTGGTCATGAAAATGGGATCCTGCTGACACGACGTCTCCTCTCGCCTTCATGATTGTATTCAAAGTATTACTAGCTCTAAAGATGGCTTACAATGAAAGCCGAGACGTTGGCAGATAATTACAAAAATATACATTTTTTTAAATTGTATTTTTTGGATCTACCTTGACCGATCCCCAACAAAAAACATCTAATAATAATATCTAGGGTAAAAAAAATCCCATTTGAACACATGTATATATATTCCTAAACATAAATTTAATAAATTAATTTGTAAATGTTTTCATCATTATTTAAGAGAACCAATTCAATGAATAAGATCTTAAAAATACATTTTTGGTTTTGCTATGAAATAATATAAAAATTAATAAATATTAATTTAGTTGTGGTTTATTATCCCACGTAAATTTTAAACAATTAATGAGAGGGAATAGAATTAAAAAAATCTATCTGTCCCAGTCAAGAGACAGATAGATTTTTTTATTCTATTCCCTGTCATTAATTGTATAAAAATTAATATTTAACGGGCATTTAAATATATAAAAACTGAACTATACTAGTATAATTTCTGCGCATTTGACTGATTACAGAAAGTAACTGTTTTTTCCACAACACGTTTGTCAAAATACGATACGTTGAGGAATTTAACTTTGGGAATGTTTTTCTAGTTTTATAAGCATATAAAAAAAAAAAAGAAAAAGCCATTTTTATCTGCAACTCTAAATATATTAGAAAGAAAATTTTGGACCTAAACCTACGTAAAGTTTTTAATTTCTTGACTAATTAATACTTTCTATTCAAATAGAAATTAGAATATTTCAAGTTTTCAGAACTCTATTTTGATATATTACTTAAATATTTTTAGTTTGGCTGGATTTCCAGCAATTAACTTTTAAAAAACGCAGTAAAAGAGGTCTTACTTTAATAGTAATAATAACAAATTATTTATAACAAAATTTTTTCTAGGTTTGACTGATATTAAAAGTTATGTTTAATTTCTTTCGTTGTGACAAGTAACAAGAAGTTTCTTATGTATTTTGGATTGAAGAACGTTTATATCTATGAGGTACTTTTCTCTTGTTTGGTGAAAGGCATTTTACTATCACGTCTGGTGTGGCCGAAGGGCAGGTCAAAAGAGAAGCGAACCATCAGAGATGATAAGATCTGGATGGCAGGACTGCAATTAAACAATTTCGAATTAGGTAGCCCTCTAGACATTACAGGGCCGGAGGATTATCAATCCTCTATGGACAAGGCTTCAGGCAGGCAGGTGAAACCTCTCGCTACAGGTGCACTGTTTACTTTGGGCCACCAGATACGAGAGCAGCTGAGGCCAGATGCCATAGATCACGGCGACCACTGCCTTCGGCCATCACCTGTCCTAACCACTGCCAACCTCATATTCTAAGACAAAAAATTAATGAGCATAATAATTATGATATATTCATAAGCCATTATAATATAAACAAATACTAAGTTTAAATAGTATAAATGCACAATTTTTAAAATGTAAACAATAAATAATTAAATTTATTAATTTCAATACTATATATTNCGTTATTATTTTAGGTAAATAATCTAAAAGGTTATTTTCACTACCAATGAATATAGAACTATCATACCTTCTATTATCCGTCTTCATTGGTTTCTGCAAACCATCTTATGTCGGCCGCTCGCCAACAGAAGATGGTTTGCAAAAACCAATAAAGACGGATAATAGAGGGTATGATAATATTATTTTACTTCAATGTCCATTTTACTTTGGAATGATTAAGCTATTACTGAAAAAAAAAAAAAAAAAAGTGTATAAAACACCACCATACATTCTAAGATGATTTTAGTTGGGGTTCGGTCGAGGTAGATCCAAAAAAACACAAATTAAAAAAATGTATTTTTTTAAATGAAGGATTATCTGCCAACGTTTCGGCTTACATTGTAAGCCATCTTCAGGGCTCAAGCAGATAATCCTTCATTAAAAAAATACATTTTTTTTAATTTGTGTTTTTTTGGATCTACCTTGACCGAACCCCAACTAAAATCATCATAGAATAATATCTACGGTCAACAAACTCTCCTTTTGAACTACAATACATTGTTCAGAAATGCGTAAAAATTGTTCACACTCTCCATATGTAAGAGGATATGGGCTCTTCTCGTAAAAATAAATCTGTTATTTGGCGTAAAAAAAAAAGAAGACGAATCAAGATACATTCATAATCATTTAATTAATAAAAGTATTCTTTTCAAGATATATTTGTCTCTGATTTCTGACCGATAGCTAAATCATGTTTTTGTGAAACATGGTATGCTTTATTTTAAAAATAAATTTTAATACGTTTTTGAAAAAATTAAAGAATATTTTAAAGTGCTTATTTAATTAATCATTAATATCCATTTATTGAATGATCTTTACTTAATATTATTCTTTAAATGGAGAATTTAGAAAATAAAACATACAGTGCTCACAAAGTACGAGGTTAGAAAGCATGAAAATACACATTTATTTTAAATATAAAAATGACTGATCCTTTAGTTTACTCAAACTGTTATTCTTAGTTCTCACTTTTTTAAACCCTGTTAAAATTTTTTTACAGAATTTTGGAAAACGTATGTTATATCAGGGAGGTAGGCAAAACTCTCCTTTTCTGACTAATATTTTTTGCGTGACCCAATTATGTGTGAATTTCTTAGACTTCAGAATCATTTTAATATAATGACAATTTTCTTAATTAAGAAATGTCAAGAAACATTGAGAAATATTAGTAGAGAATTTGTTGGGTGAAGGAACCCCAACAAATTCTCTACTACTAATCTATATAGGCAAAAAACTCTTCATATCTTTACAAATATTTATTTGGTTGTGGTTTATTATCCCACGTGAATTTTTAAGCAATTAATGAGAGGGAATAGAACAACAAAATCTATCTGTTTCCAGCCAGGAATCGAACCTGGATCTCCTGCTATCCGGGCCGGCGTGCTTAACCATTGCACCACCAGGCTCTCGCTATTGTAGTGGGAATTAAATAAAATATCTAGCTCGTCCTGGTAGTGCAGTGGTTAAGCACGCCGGCCCGGGTAGCAGGAAATCCCAGGTTCGATTCCTGGCTGGGACAGATAGATTTCTTTGTTCTATCCCCTCTCATTAATTGTTCATATCTTAACATGTAGCAATCCAATACTGTTTTCAGTGCTTCTGTCAACCAACTCTTTAGATATTTCTGAATATCCCTGATATTAAGGTTGACTCCCTGATATTTTGAAAGATGCCATAAATAGTGATTTCTGTATGGGGACAAGCCTGAGAGAATGGGCCTTTATGCACATACAAAAGTACAAGTTCTACTTTCGCTATGAGAATGGTCTCACTTTCCCGTTGGACTCCTGTTGTCCTCCAGTCTGAATTGGTTCCAGTAGTCCAGGGCTCCGGTGGCCCACTGCTCTCCTCTCCAGGGGTTCCAGGGACCGGCCTGTGCAGAAGACAAAAGTAGCAGTCCACCTGACCCAGTTATAGCCTGCCACCTTTGTCTGTTAGGCCTAGAAGAATTTGGGTAAATAGAACGCGTGGGTTTGTTTTACCTGTACATTTTTTTTTTCTTTTTGTATCTTTTCACTTTCATAGTTTTCCCACTAACCATCCCATAAAAGAATCAAATGAAAATACACGGTTGTCAAAGTTTAATGATCGTGAGATAGTATGTAGTATGTGAAATAATATAACGGTTAACTAATCTTATTACCAGAGTGAATATTGCTCTGGTCATTGATTGGGATCTAATTCTTTAAAAAAATAAAAATGAGTTAAAGGAGATTTTAATGGGCCTAGTGCAAAATATAACTAAGAAAAGTACAATCTCGTATTACAGGCATATTCAACGAAAAGTCAATGTCCAGAAAAAAATTTTCTTGGGTAATTAAAATTTGAATCAACACAAATGAAATAGTTACCTTCTGTTAAATGCCGCCCAATTTATGTTGAGTTACTTTTTCTGGGGTCATGAGTTTATGGTTACAGATAAGTATGCTCTACTTCTTATACTTATCGGTTTGTTTCTTACACCAGAGATAGATGAAAGAAAGTACATGAATAATTTGATCTATAAAGCTGTAGAAAGCAATCATTATTAACCAGAGGTTTCAATTATGACCCTTGTACATGGAGTAAGTGTCACTGCTGTAAAGTTAGCCACGCTCACTGTACGCCATAACCCCGATCCAAGCGACACTACCATATATCCGAGCTTACTATTTATTGTGATGATCACAAATACAATGAGACAAAGACTGAGGAAACGCGCAGAAGAAAACCGTAATTTTCGATATTTTTCCTCTCCCTGCTTCGACTTTGCTTAAAGTCATAATGGCACTAACTGACTTCTGTAGATTTTAAACAATTAATGAGAGGGAATAGAATAAAAAAATCCATCTGTCCCAGCCAGGAATCGAACCTGGATCTCCTGGATCTATTCGAGCCGGCGTGCTTAAGCATTGTACCACCAGGACGAGCTAGATATTCTATTAAATTAGCACTACAATAGCGAGAGCCTAACCCACGAAAAAGACGATAACATCGTCTTAAACTCGAAGGAGCTGACATTGTCAAGCTGTTTGTCGATAGCAGGAGATCCAGGTTCGATTCCTGGCTGGGACAGATAGATTTTTTTATTCTATTCCCTCTCATTAATTGTTTAAAATTTACTTGGGATAATAAACCACAACCAAATAAATATTTTTGACTTCTGTAGATTTCCACCATGTGACATTTGGAGACAGGGTTACATCTCCAGATTTTTAGCATACCAGTCGCGCAGGCTATATAATACACCCCTGTATGTATATGTGTATTCATATGTGTAGAGAGGGAGAGATAGGGAAAAAAATAAAAAAATAATTTAAATTTAATCAAATTATTGTTTAAAACATTTTGACCGCTTAAATTTAGTATGCACGCACAACAGGATAAGTGAAAATTTAAAACGAGAACTTTATATTGTCAAAATATTGTTATTAATGAGTTTACTAATTGACTGGATAATACAAATCTTGATAATAATTGTGGTAAAATAATAATAATAAAATATAATTTGAATCGTACAGGAAAAAAAAACTACCCCAAGCAGTATCGAACCCGGGTATCCATAGTGGGAGATGTAGTAGAATATTTTTTTTTTTTTTTCTGGTTCCCTGTACGATTCAAATAGACTAGATAATATTTTTACATCTCTTTGGGAACAAAGTATGATTATAAAGTGGTTCCGTGGGGCGCCAGGCTAGCTCAGGGGATCCGTACAGGTCTCGCAATCTTTACGCCGCGGGTTCAAATCCCGCCCAGGTCAATCTTTTATTTATAATATAGAAGCTTGTCCTGAGCCATGGGTGTTTAAAATGGGGTGGCAACCTGTAGATAGCCTCTCCCTCCAATGACCCTAAGTGGTTGCAAGGGAGGCTAACACAGCAAAAAAAAAAAAAAAAAAAAAGTGGTTCCGTACTAATACAACTACCGATCTCGTCCTGATGCAAACTGTCCACTGAGCGAAGACCTTGCAACCTCCTACCAGCATCCACTGTGTTCCAGCGAACGTGAGGATACGCGTTCTTCCTTCCATGTCCCCGGTCGGGCACCCTCCTCGTCGCCGCCCATATAAGTTTAATCCGGTGCCAGGCTGAGTCAGGTTTACGATGTTTGCAGGCTGTAGCCGGAGTCGCTGCCAATCAGCCCAGGACAAACAGACTTTACGGTGCTCCCCCTCAGAAGGCCTCCCTCCTCGGGACAATCACTCGCCCTGACAAACAGCCGCGTCGTGGCCATACTCCAATCTGAGACCGCCTTTATCTTATGACGTAATAGAGATCTACCTTTAACATAGAGATATATGGGTGTCCTCCTACAAATGTACGGCTACCCAAATGAATCAATAACATTCTCCTTAACAAAATATATTTAATTTAATAACAAGTTTCATTTAACAATTGTTTTTTTTAAAGCTTTAACACAGCGGCGAAATGAAGCAGTTCTCTAAAGAGGGAGTGTAAAGATCAGAGGTACGGGATCTAGTGAACGGACTTTGGAGGTGAAGGTAAGGAGTTCATAAATGTAAGAAGGAGAATGTGTGGAGACAGGAGAAGGAACCAAGGAAGTAAAGTCTGCGGTAGGAAGGAAACAACCATTTTAAATCTGCATACAGGTCGGTTACCCGGGAATTCTTTATGTTGGATGTGTTCCTAAAAACCTATGTATAGGGTTAGAGAGGGATCAACTGTCAATATTTTCATTATTATAAGAAGACAATTATAGAATACAATGGGTGTCGAATATGATATTCTAACATCTATATACCACAATATATTTCCGAAAAACGCATATTACAAAGACTATTCAAGAATGAATTTTTGATTAATGGCGAGCCATCTTACTTTTAAATATAGACACAAACAGCAGTTTTCTGGCTTTTTCTTGCAAACAGTTGATTAATTTAATTTTGACTGAAAACTGGAGAGAAAGGAAAGGGAAATTACTAAAATTTTTATGATCATAATATCTTCATTTTTATTAGTTTTAGAAAAAAAAAAGTGTATTGAACTTTAGGTATTGAGACCGAAGTTTATCCCCGCCAAAATTATTATAACGAATATTGACAATATTTGCGACCTACGAAGGTTGAGCTATTCCCCCCACCCTTCTTTCCCGAACATTCTAGAACGAGTTTTAGTGATCTCATCTCTCACAAGGCGTAATAACCTAAGAGTTGATCGCCAAACAATCGCATCATCTTTTACGCTCAATTCACTCCCTAGCTGTTAACATCAAACGATTCATACTCTGCCATATATGTCCATATTTATTGAAACATGGGAAATCTGCTTTGTATTCGCTGTTCCTGCATGACAAACATTTTGCTATTTTTATTTGAAGGTTATTTCATCTTGGAAAACTACTCATCAAAACACAAACGCCTGCCTAAGCGCTCACGTCTCTCACTGCTTTAGCTTACTCAAAAAATGTAATTTTTCCTAAAGAACTAAGATGATTTTAGTTGGGGTTCGGTGTCTAGATAAGTAAGATAAGTAGAAGCACAGATATACGCTTTTATCTGTCAAAAGTATAGTAGGAAGAATAGAATAAGTCAAAGATGATTTTAGCTGGGGTTCGGTCAAGGTAGATCCAAAAAACACAAATTTAAAAAATGTATTTTTTAATAAAAGGATTATCTGCCAACGTTTCGGCTTACATTGTAAGCCATCTTCAGGGCTGTATAAATACAATGTCATGAGAATATAATAAAAATTGAAATAAACTCTCCTTTTTCCTAAAGAACTTGTTTTATGATGCATTTAAATAAAAGAGAATGTCGATGAGTAAAATCACACCGAGCGTGAGTCTCAAGTTTTATTAATTTATAAATTTCAGTGACTATGATATTTTGTATCTACTTAGTGTTTGAGAGAGAATAAAAAAAGAATAATATACCACGGGCGCGACTTCAATTTTTACTTTCCTTTGAAATTTGCTAAAAAGAATCAACTTTGATATTTACAGTTGTATAGAAAGTATAACCACTAAAATAGCAGCAAGTAGCTGATCACATAAAAAAAAAAAAAAAAAAACACTGGCCAGATGATTTGAAATAATACTTTTGCTGTATACTTAAGTTCTTCTTGAGAGTTTAAAACTGTTTGGCTATTATTTACCCTGTAATTTAAATTTAGTAGTGTAAGTTTCCAGAAGAACTCATTTTAGTTTTGGTTTTACAGACTCCTCGCTGTAAGTTGAGTTAGAAGCAAGTGGGCGATTACCCTAATTGTCGTAGTACTGAGGAAAAGCCAAGAAACCGGCCATTAGATTGGAATCACAGTCGAGCTAAACTGCCTGGAAGAGTTGTCCCGTCTAGACTGGCGAATTTCTTTTATCGCCATTACGGGCAATTCCCCTCTCCCAAATCGGGGTAATGCTTGTTAATGGGGAGCGGGGAAGTAGGTAGCAATTGCTGTGAAATGGGACCGTTAGTCCCCGCGAGGCGCCGGATAATTCCCACAGACAGACACACGACCCGCGCGGGGGGGGAAAAAAACGCGGCCCGGGAAAAAATCACCTAGATCAGTGTTCGGTGTTGCTATCCGGGTTGAAAAACCCGCGCTGCCTTTTGGGCTGGCACTAATTGTAAACAGGCGGAGATGTTGGTCCCTGTGAGAAGGGCCCGCTTGTTGTGATGGCTCTCCTCCTCTTGAGCTGCACACTCCAAGGAGGACCGGCCACTCCAAGAGTCCGCCCATAAATCCACGGATCTGGGAAAATAAATAGAGCTGAAGACTTCGGTGATAGCCCAACTGATGGTCAACGTCACGTTAGCGAGGGCGACCAAAACGAGGGCACTCATTTCATTCGTTGAAGTGGACCATCTTCAGTGGAAACAAACATGGAGACGCACTTGCTTCAAGTGAGGTATTCATGATAATATTTTCTCCCGAAAATCTAACAACGGATTTATAAGCAAACTTTCACTGAAATGATAATCATGGCCATAAGTTTTGTCTCTCCTATAGTTTACAATAGATTTGTTGAGAGCAAAATGTCACTCAAATTTACTATAAGTTATATTTAAATATATTCAAATATGGTATATTAAATAAATTATAAAATCTAAGCCTTAACTAATCCGTTGTTGAGAAAATCTGATCATAATACAAATGGTCTTCTACGCTGATATAAAATTTTATTTATTGATAGAGAGGGAAGACATTGATATTTTATGGGTTCCTTTAAACAACCCTGTTACTTGCTTTAATTAAAACAAAAAATGACAAAACACCTGTGTTGCTTAAAATAACCATTAAACTATACGTCAGCAAATTTTATTTATTTTAATTTTCTCTTATACAAGACTTGATATTAATGCCTAATATTTATTAGTATTATTATTCTCAAAAGGAAGATTTTTTTTTTACCCATCATTATATCATAGCATATTTAAATGACAATTAAATGACTGATTAATTTCTGAAGAACAATCTATTTTTACTATTTATTTTTATCAATGACAATGTAATCCTTCAAACAGTGTGACTTTAAAATAATTCATATATTACACAGGGAGTAGTTTACTGCCTAGTTTACTCGAAATAGAATTTTCTTTATTTTGATTGTTGTAAAAAAAGGACTAAAAATGGATATAAATAAGAAGTAATGACGGAATTTAATTTACAATTTGTTTTTATGCTTTTTAGAGCAAACTTAAGTGATCATTTACTGTATGACCACTCAAAAGTGCCCTAATCTGGCCTGGAAGGTAGAGTGGGAGAAACTTTTATCCAACTTACTTACATTCTTAAATTTCTTTCTTAATGAGCGTTTTTTTAAATATCTCCTAAATGATAAACAAGAGAAAATTACATACTACCACTATTATGCTTTATAAACCTTTTCGAAACTCAAATATATGTTGCTAGCTATTTGAGTTTCGATGTTACGATTATAAATTTTGGTCTCGCTCTAAACGACCACTTTCCTTCATCTGATTTCGACTGAATTATTTCAAGGGTTTGCAACGGAAAGCCTAATAATGAATTTGATTTCAATGTAAAAATATAAAACTGCCAGCTCAAACTCGAAATTACACTCTTAAACATCTTTCTTTATGTTTTCTTTTTTTTTTAATGTTGTAGATTATAAATTTTATTAAATTATGTTTAATATTTTTCTTTTTACACATTTTTTTAAACGCTATTCTACCGATTTCCCCCAAAGGTTTCCAAAAAAATTGTACTGATACCGAATTTGGTTTTATTGTTTTAAGAGTTGCAGACACCAGAGCGCGTTAGGTGATGTAAGAAATATTTTCTAAACATCCCACTAATGTTTTCTGGACACAATTTCCGAAAAACCTACTTCTACTACTGTACCTCTTGGGCGCCATTGAAAGGTATATGTATCTATGTATATATGAGAGAGAAAACATGAGAACAACTTCAATGTTTACATTTCTTTGGAATCAGCTGAAAAGAGTTTTAGTGGCTAAGGAAATTGCCTATACTAGGCGTAAGTTACTAATTAGTTAAGTTCGGCAGGTAGGAGCTGCGTGAACTAAGCCAATCCCTCAGTGTAGTAGTTGAAGGTTATATTTGAACTTTCCTTGTATGTAATCCCTCGCACTTATTGAACATATCTTTTATCAATAAACAAATAAATGACCCCTTTTCATTACTCTAAACTAAGTATTACGCCCACTGAAAAAAAAAAACATGATTTACTCGCTACTGACATTTGAGGTAATCCTATTCGTCTGATTCGATCAATAACGAACTCCCTCGTACATTTTACATCTCCTGGCATTTCAGATATTACAAGTCTACTAGATTTGTATTTCCAAACACTGTGTGTCTGATTTACGAGTTAAATTATGAAATTCATATTATTATATTATATTACAATGGATTTATAATTAATTCAAAGCCGTTTTTTTTTTTTCGATAGTTATAGATTAGAAATATCCCTTAAGAGAAATGAAAAGCGTACTCAGAGAATAGAATAAGTACTTTAGGTTCAATGCAGATATATGTATATAT